>NW_017547090.1:1581798-1634968 GCF_001854935.1 Bemisia tabaci
GGGGGGGGGGGGGGCGTCTCGGGGGAGCTGCTGTTCCAGGAAGGCGCAGCGGAGTCCCCAGGGAAGGGGAGTTCCCGACGTGATGCGCCAACTTTTCGAGGAGTTCTCCGCGGCGGCGAAAGTTTCCGCCGGGTCCGCTTTACGAGCGCCTGTCAAGGCCACGAATCTCGCTGAGATATTCTATCGAAAATAATGTCGGTTTGTTTTACGAGGCCACGCAAATATTTGTCCCTGATTCCTTTGCTTCTAAATGAGATGAGATGGCCGCGGAGTTTCTGGTCAATTGGCAATCATCTCGAATGCACCGAGAAAAAAAGTTCAGTTCTTATGGAGCTCCGAGAATTTCGGCCGTAAGACTCGAAATTCGAGTCATTTTCAAAGTTCGTGTAAGCCATCCTAGGACTTATATTTTTATACCGAAGATTTATGTTGTTTGAACCGATAACTTCGATGGAGAATTTGTACGCAAATTTTTATTGTTTCGTCTGTAAGAGTGCTTGAAGAGCTAATTTTGCAGTATTTTTGTACTTTTTTCTGAAGTGGGAAATTTGTAAAGAAACAGATTTAAAAGGGTGAAGATGCACTGCCCACCGACTTATCTGGCGGCGTTACCCTTTCAAACACATGTATTCTGAGAGATTCCGACATTTTTTCTTATCTCCTCTGATGATTGTTCAATTAATGAACCAATCGTATCCTTGTATTCGGTTCGCTCGTAGTTTCCACGTAAACACGACATTCGTCCAGTTACAAAACTCTGCAATTTGTCTTTTACGTGGATTAAACTTCAGTTATATAGAGCACCGAAATTTTCGAACAGAGAACTGCGATTATTTTTGACTTATCAGTGACGGATCCAATTTCATCAAACCAGTTTTAATGGAGATAATTTGAATCGACGACAGGACCTTCATGCAACGTCTGACTTAGTGCATGATTTCACGGGGTTTTCCCCCATCAAAATAGAGCGAAGAAATCGATTCCTTTGATGAAGAGAGTTTACAAGACACGTTAATTTTATTGGAAAGGGGTAGTGTTTTTAAAAAACAAAACTGGTATTCTCTCCAAGACGCTACTGCAGCGAACCCTGTAACTCGAAGTTCGACTTTGGAAAGACTAATAGACCAAGATGTATTCAATTTTGATCTTGCATACGATGCAATTCTTCGAGCAGACTGAATACCAACTAAATACCGTTATTTATCTTGAATTTAATTTATGAATGGCGAGTTTGGTCGGGGAAAATGGATGCTTGTTTTGAGCTAACAATCAGTCTCATCAAATAACCCTGTAATCCTCCGCAAATCGATGAAAAATCGTGGACACTAGTTTCGCGTGGATTGAAAATTAACTCTCATATGACTCGGCAAATCACAGTCAGACACGTGCAAAAAATTGGATTGCATCCCACACTATTCCGAGGGCATTCGAATAGTTGATCATTCATGCATTTCACTTGTAAGAAGGAGAATTGTCGGCGCATGCAACCCATTTTTAAAGATATGAGTATACGCCTCTTCAGCTGGGTCGAAACAGGATCGAATCAACGCTTTTAAGAGTTCTCTGTTAGACTCTCACATTTTGAGTGAGGAATTGTGTCGTGGCATCCAGTGGCGTGGCGTGAATAATCGATTATCGATATCTTGCCATTTGAAGCTATGGTAAAGAATCGATTACTAAGGTGTTCGCTGCGAACACCCTAATAATCGATCTTTTTTCATAGGTTTGAGTGGCGTATCAATCGATATATCGCAAAGCACGCCACGCCACTGGTGGCATCCTTGCCGAGGGACGATCATGACGATACCACAACAGAGCTGGAAAGGGAAACCACACACAAAAGCGGGGATACAAAGCTACAATGGAGATTTGAAACCGCTGAATGACCGCTGAGAACCGAAACTGGCACGCGCTGTTGTCAGCGGCACGCGCTCATCAGCATTCGACAATCTATTCAGGGGCCTTTTTTCTCCGAAATTCAGAGAGTTCTGAATGGATCTCTAAGCCGTTAAGGGTACGAAACCAAGCCTCTTAATGCGTATATGTTCATCAGGATTTTTAAGTTGGGTAGAATGAACAGCTGAACATTTCCAAAATCAATTATACAGTAAAGAAAAGGGTTTTCAGATGTGTGCCAGTTGAAACTTTCTGCTCTTAAAAAGACAAACGTCCACCCGGATTTTATACTAATTTTGGTATATAGGTTTTGGAGGACTTTTTTTCTATTTGCTAATTTTTTTTATTTTTTTTTACAGGTTTAGAAGATTGTTGAATCAGAAGAGAAACTGTTGATCCATATATGATAAGTAATGTTCCCTAAAAATTATTTTACGCTGGTCCAGAAAAAACATTATAATCAATTCAAAAGAATAATTTTCATACGGCTGCTTGAGCTCTTCAGAGTATATTTTCCTGGGATATTTTCACAGATTCTCTCGAAGTTTACGTGGGTTGTGTGCATGTTTCTATGGAATTTAAAGTTTTTATAAAACCATTAAAAACTTTTCCCGACCTCAAATATGTACACGATTATTTGAAGGCAATTAAGGTTTTCCCGTAAAATTTTAAAAGCCCTGCCACTCGCTGTCAGTTTTTCACGAACGTTACTTTCTTCCGAAGAACAGTGCATACTACGGAGCATATTGAAGTACTCCTAAAAGTTATTAGTTGAATCCACAGGGGCTATTTACAAATTACAAATGGCACTTTTTTCGATTTCACGATTCCTACCTCTCCTCTTAAATCCATCTTTTCCTCTTTCACCGTAATTTAAAGAGCATGGAATAGTGTCTCTCCATCCTCCCCCCCCCCATCCCACAAAGTCCTCAGCGTTGACAGCTATTTGATCTACTGTCACCTGGTTTCGTGCATGGAATTAAACCATTAGTTGTTTGGTCAAGTCTATTTTTCTACAATTTGTGTTCTCATGCCCCTTTCCGGTCGGAGAAACGGGTAGAATATTCAAAATTTAAATATTAAATCTGGCAGGAGTGGGCCGAGAATAGCGATCTTGGCGTCAAAGGCTTTCCATGCTCCCCATTAGATGTACAAAGTTACTCACTCAGGGGCCTCTTTTGAGAAACGTCTCTCCCCCTCCCCAAACATCGAGAGCCGCCAATCCTTACGACACCAACTGTCTCAAGGCTACCGGGTTATCTCTGATCCCAGTACGAATTGGAGTATATTTTCCAATAAGAAGATACTATTTTTGGCACATTTGTGAAAGCACGTATGTGCGTGAGAAAACTAAAGGCACACATGTTGTTACTATAAACAGCCGATATAAGTAGTATCTCGTTGAAAAATGTAATCATAGTGAGAGTGAAGTTCGCATGTAATTCAACCAGCCGTATCTCTTCATTTATTTCAAACTAACCGCATCAAAAACATACAATTTATATTTCCTCCTTTTCTTTCCTTTATTTGTTCTTTTAATGGAATAATATAATCAAAACTCATTCATATTTCATGGGAGTCATTCTTCTTGTTCATATTTTATATTTTCAAAAATAATTGAGGCAGTATTATCGCCGAAATGTTTGTAAAGTATATCAATGGCTACATCTTGAAATGTATTTTTCAATTGCAACTTTGGAAATCTCTGATTCCGGTTCATCTATACTATATTTTCTATAACGAAAACCATACTCTGAAAATTCCCGTGCAATCGTATGATTTCTTCAAAATGAATGAGAAGAATTTGCAAGATCTCTCAATAAAATCATATAGACAATAAGACAAATAGAAACAACACAACATGGAAATAGAGTTCAGGAAAGAATGCGCGTTGGTAACGGCGCAGAGATACAACTATTCGTGCTTGCTGGATGTCCGTGTTGCGTCTACAAAATTGAAGGCGCGATGGCGCGAGGAACGAACTTGCAATGCACCGTTCTATGCTGCGAATGAGGTGTTGCTCAAATTAGGTAGAAAAGTTGAATAGCAAGCCTCGGTCATGTCTCTTCTTTCTTTGACTATGTTGACTTTTGATTGTTTCCTTTCGTTTCAATTGAGTGCCTGATTCTTCTTAGGATATATTTGTACACTTATATTTAAAGTTCGTATGTACCTACCGGCTTCATTCAAGATTTTTGGCAAACTTTTTAGCAAGCGGCTTTTTAGCAAGATTAAAATCAAATTGACCCAGCCTACACATCTTTGAAACAAGTTTTTCGTATAAAACAGAGGGAGAATAGGAGACATTTTTGTATAAAAAGAACCATGCACAATTGAATTGAGTAAAAAAGACCATGACGCATTTCTACATCTTTATTCTCCTTCTAATGTCTTATTCTTTTATTATAATCATGTCTGAGCCTATTCTCTTCTATAAATTCTCTCTCTATAAATAATAAATATGTCCGTTGAACGGATTGAGGATGCATCTCAAATGTCATAACATGCCACGAGCGTCCGAATAAGACGAAAAAGAAAGCGCTCTCAGTCGACTTGCGAGAGCGTCTTGCCAAGCAGCGACAAAAGGGCGACTAACCAAGTGACTTAAATCTCGAGCTGAGCGGAGCTTGAAGTGCCCTCAAGCTGTCTCACGCAACTTGCTCTCCACCGACGAGCATTGAGCGCCACCTCGCGGCCAAGTATTAAACTTGAGAACGCGTAGTAGCCCCTAGCGCACCGTTGCGGCCGCTCGCGGAAACCTTACTTCGGAAGCCGAAGCAAAAGGTCTTTGCAAAAAAGACCCTGAAATTGGGGAGGAAATAACGCAACGATTTATTAGTTCTTAAAAGAAACCTCTAAGGAACTTTTTGTGCAGTACTGTACAGAGACATTGTTCGGCTCTTACCCAAACATGTTTTCAATCAGAGATGTCCCTCGGGATTTTTTTGCAATGCTCTATGGAATTTTAACGGTTGACCCCCAACTACGAGTTTCGATCGTGGATCCCTTACATCTGAAGTGATTCTTAGTTGACTTTTTTTAAGAAGCGGCGAACAAACGTAGAGTTATTTTTGTCGTATGGACCTGTAGACGATTAGACTCTATGGAATACTTTTACCCTGAGAAAAGAAGCTCAGCTCCATAGACTGGACGTCGGCTCATATTTAGCACCGAACTTTTTCGATCCAGGTAATTCATTGGGTACCATCCAGGTATTTGGTCATACGAATCAAACTTCAGTAAACTGAGCCAAAGTTTGATTTCTATGTCAGAAAACTCAGGTTACCTGATCCGAAAAAGTCCGGTGTTCACTGTGGACTGAACTCTGTTTTTCTACGCGCACTCGACGCATTATTATACGTTTAAAAAAAATTAAGTCAAGGTAAAAAGTCAAGTAAATCAAATACATTGATTTTAATCATTCCTGCATCAGGATCTCTGAATTTCTTTTTTTTTTTTTTTCGTTATGCACCACATTACTGTTATTTCTTCCTTTTTTTCTTGTTTAAGTATCTCCTCTAAATTGGATACATTTGAATAATTTTTTTTCTCAATTTCAAACATTTTTGCCGTATGAGTACTGGTGAAAAAAAAATCATATATAGTAACGGTGTTCAGTCGAAATCATAAATAGTTGTCCAGCTGTAGTTAAAACATTTTTTCGCCAATTCTTTGCCACTCGGTGTACTCGACAAATTTGCCTGTGACGCAAAACGGTAAACAGGTGTTTTATAAATGGCTGTAGGTATCTTCTTTTGAATGCCTTACAAGACGTTTTGAAACAAATAAAACATTTTCTGGAAAGACCATTACGTTGCCAAAAGGCAAATACCTTCAATTTATAGTGCATCGTCGTATCTTCAAACCGAACAGTCCCTGGGTGAACCGCATCTCGCCGAACAAAAACCATTAACCTTGCCCAAGGGTCACTGACTCGGAATTTAATGTCCGAATGTCCACCACAAAACGCATGTTTTGTCTAGGGCTAGTCTTTGCTTAAAAATGCGAACTATCGTCTCGAGTAAATTTATCGATCATTGCCCTGCTCCCTCCTTCTCACTGCCCCCTGTCGGACCCCCTCCCTCCCCCCTTCCAACCTGAGCCGCAGCGAACCCGGGCGGTAATGTTATGTATCGGGGACTCACGCGATGTCTTGCGAGATGCCTATCTCCGCCTAGCCTAGAACCGGTCAAATTTCATCCCCCTCGCCGTCAAAAAAATATGGACTGGCCACTTCGGAAAAGCCGCAGCCTATCTCATAATCCCTCACCCTTGCTTTCCGTCCTTATTCTATTCCGTACAGAAAATTAGAGAAACTTTTTCATAAAAGCACGGAAAGTTGGACGGCTTTAATCCAAATCACCCGGACTGAATCTCTCATTGCCTGCTTACTTTTGATGCTTTATTTTTTTTTAACGAAGAGTCTTTTCGGTACCTCAAATACCCTTGAGAGAGTAATGTGCGTTCAAAATCAGAGCCCCATCCCCCTCAGTCCCTACTCGACAGCCAGGCTCATACCAGGCTCATACTATCGCTGCTTAAGACCATCAAACTCCGAAGAACGAAGAAGAAGAAAGAGGAGAAGAAGAAGAAGAAGAAGAAGAAGAAGAAGAAGAAGAAGAAGAAACTCTGATTGCCTCCGGGAGTCAGACGCGGGACTGCTTAATCATTATTTAGCTACACTGAAAAAACGCTCCGGCCGTGGAATCCGTACTTACGGGCTATATAGAGATACCGTCCGTGGTCCGGGCTCAGAGGCCGAAAGTTCCGGGCGTAGCACCCGGAGCAGTCGAAGTGCTACGGCTTCCACGGCCGGAGTGTTTTTTTCAGTGTAGCAATAAAACCACTGTATCCCTCGGGGCCAATAAGTCAACTCAAAAACTTAACATCTTTAACTTTCATATATTTTTTCATAGTTTATAGCAACAGGAGTTTGGTTACAAAAACTTAAAATAAGAATGTTCCTAAATATTATTTTAAAAAATAAATGCGGCAGGTTTAACACGCAAGTGTTGAAGAGCGGGTTGTATCAAAATCTATGTTATGAAGGTAAATGGATTTTTAAAATGAACAGAACCTAAATACATACTGTGATTGCAAGGCTAAATACTTTTAGAAAATCCAATATAGCATTTTGGGCCATTTTATAATGTGGTCTAAGTAAATTTGTGGCGTCGAAAGCAAATGAATCCAAATGTTTCATCATTTTAATCTAAATCCGGTTTGAACGTCTTCTATTTTTGAGCCTGAGATAGGACCAGGATAGGAAATGATGGCTGACTCCATCATAAAATTGACCTTTAAGTATCTATACTCTCACAGTTGAGGTGCCAGAGAGGTTATAAGGGAGAGTGAGGCGCGTTAAGATTCGGCAATAATTTTTCGAGCCATTCGAATACCCTGCCAGACATAAGAAGATAAATTCTCAATTTTTAGACAAATGGTGCACGCCAATTAAGCATTTCGCCCATTTCGGGACGCACGAATAATAGTTAGTGTCTATGTCCATTTCCCCACTCATTGATAACTCGCCGAGCAGCAACCTATGCAGAGGTGGAAGCCAAAGTCAATGCATGAATGGGTGCATATTGTGTTTTGAGAATTTCAACAAGTTTTTTTCAAATCACAAAACCCTTTGCCCTACTGTCGTTCCTATAATGAGCCGAATATGATGGGTCTTTATGGCACACGGAGAAAAATCTATGGCTTTATATGCCAATTAGTGGTTCTTACGGAACACCAATAATAGTCGTAAATGAATTAATGATTCTCGGTCTGTGAACCGTTATAAGGCATATGTACCATCAAGAAGGTATGTGAGCTATTATTATATGTCTCTCCCCTTACAATCGACCACATTTTGCTTTCTTGCCCAAAAACCTATTCTCCACGCATCAAAATTCAAAATTCCGTCCCTCAAAATATCCATCTTTTAAGCTCAGATGATCCCATAGTAGTCACCGAAATTTTGAAACTCCTTAAGCAATTAAATTTAAAAATTTATATAAGGTTTTCTGGTCCCCGACGTAAATAGTCTGGTTGCTGAGCGTCGTAAGCTAACTAACGAATTAACTAACTAACTAACTAACTAACAAACTAACTAACTAACTAACTAACTAACTAACTAACTATTATATGTTGCCTTTACTACTATTAGTGGTATACAAACCACAAATTGGTTTATAAACCATAGCTTTTTCTCGATGCAGACGGTGATCGAAGTCAAGTCTTCCGCCCCAGCAGTTTAGCGAGTCCAATATCCAATTCTAACGAAACGGTCGCCTCTGATGGTAGGAAACTTCGCGGAAAGGACCCGGATGAATAATTCATGGGGATCGAAGCGGAGGAAATATGTAGCATGAAATTGGCCGATTAGCATGTCCTGCCGAAGTGCCGGGATCAGCGACGTCCGGCGGAGGGCTCAGCACCCGGGACCGGGTTGCATGATTGGTGCGAGGTCGCCGACGCCTTCAAGGTCAGCAGATGCACAAGGCGTTACCTCGAGGTCGCCGATAACGAGATAATTTTTTCTCTTTTAATGGGCTGACCGACGGAAAATATTCCGAGAATTATGGGCAAGGCTGCCGATACGGTGTCGCTCCCTCCCGTTTTCGCGGAGGTTTTATTGGAATCGCGAGGGGGTTTGCAACTGGTGTGCAGGGCGTTTTCCTATCCGCCGGACGGAGTTAATTTAATCCGACGAAAAATGAATAATGAAAGACACGAAACGATCCGACACATGGGGCTGTTTGTCAGATCGCCGAGGAGTGGGACGGCGTGGATCACTCGGAGGCTAGGGGTCGTATAAACATCCCTTAAACAGCTACTTTTCCTAGGAGGTACTTTCTCCAAATCAAGTTTATAGCTCCTACAGCTGTCCCTTGTGTTTTGATACAATTTTTGATTCAAGTTGTTTCTAGTTCCTTAATGTGTGATATTTATTAAACCCTGCCAAGGCATTGAATAAAGTTTGTTTTAGTGCCAAAATCTCCTTGTTGATTTGATATTGCCCTGTGATCCCTAAATTTATTTAGTATTTATTATTTAGTATTTTTCTTTTGGCCCGTTGCATATTCTCCTTCTAGTTCACGTTTCCCAACATCTCACCTCTTTTAGAGGTTACCTTCCTTGAACAGCTACTTTTCCTAGGAGGTTTCATATGGATACTGTTGTGATTAAGAGAGTATGAAAATGACCCCTCACATAACACCATAAGAAGGACCATTTTTACCAATTCAGGTAAAATTCAACGGTCCACGATTGGAAATAGACCCCTGAAAAGATTAAAATGGTCTGCCAGAGAACAAACAAAAAATAGGAAGATTAAAATTTTATGATTTTGACAGACTTTGAAGTAGAGGTTTTCAAAATCAGTAGACAATATCCTTATGTATTTTATTTTTTGTAGACACAAGTCATTGTAATATCCTGCAATGGTGGATTGTCAAAGTTATACTCATGAATTTTACTGCAGCTCCGCAAATGTTCCGCTTATGATGTTATATAAGGCACGGAAAAGGATCTTAAAGAGTCCTCCTAAACTGGAACTTTATTCCTAAGATATAGAGAAGTAAAAATATAATAATTTGTCAATTTTATTGGGTATCAAATTTCCGAATGATTTTTAACTGAATGGTTTCATGTTGTGTCCCTTCGAAGGCGCAATAATTCGTCTCCTACCTGACATAAGGGCGTAACTACACTCTGCAATGAACCCTGTCTTCCATACAATTCAATGTTTTCCCGGGTTTATCCCAATGTCTCATGTCTCTGCGTCGCCCTTATGCCAGCCAAGCGACGAATTATCCAATAAGAAAGGAGGAACTCAAAATGAGAACACTGTGGAGTACAGAGACACTAAATATGTATTTGACGCTTACAGGGGCTTGGCGGGAGCTGCCAGAGCAAGAGAAGCTGGGTCTTGCCAAAAATGAGGAATCAGGAGGTGAGCCAACTTACATATATATTGAGTCAAGGGATTGTAGAAAGGCTTCATCTGAGCGGATATATATCAGAGTTACTTATGGGCACCTGCACTTCTTAAGACTAATGCATGATATGAGAGCCACTACATTTTGGTTGGCACGATAATGATCGTAACCATTTGCACATCATCTTCCAAGTCATTCGATGACGGCCATATTTTGTGTCAGCACGACTCTATGGCCGGTTTTAGAGGGTGGCCATATGGGCCGCGGCCCATGGCGGGCAATTTTGCAATTTTATTAAATGTAGGTATGAAAAAAATCGAATTTAGAAAAAAATTACAATCGAGATAAGGCGACATAATCTGTCATTTCCTGAGAGTATAGTAATTTCTAATTATTTCGTCGTTCGGTGATACAAGAGACAGCTCCTTTAAAGTAGTCGAGTTAAGAGAGAAACCAGACACGCAATTTGACCTGGAGCGGCGCGGCGCAGAGAGCATTGATGACGAGGACTTGAGATAAAAAGGAGAAACCCTCGGCGCAGCTATCGGCATGTAACACATATTAGCGCCTACAAGACCGCATGAATACTTCACGCATCGCGTCAAAAACAGTGCGCTCCGCTGCGGTCGGCGTGAAAAGCATAACGCCTACAAGACTGTAGGAATACTTCACGCATTGCGCCAAACACAGAGCACTCAGCGCGGCGCGGCGGCGGAAGTTAAAAATATTAAACCACATTTAAGTATGTTTGTTTTTCCATAATTTTTCGTTCATTTCTTATTAATGGAAGGTCTTGCCCACACAGAGATAGGTTTGCGGAACCTAACTTTCGCGCAGTTTCGTGATCTTTTGGTTAAGCCGAAGGTAAAGCCGGCCCTGCACGACTCGCGATGTATCTCATCTATTAGTTCCTTGTTTTCAGCCACTTGTCATTTTTAACGAATTTTGAGATTGTATTTCTGCTGTCACGATACTGAAGAATTCACTAAACACAAACAAACAAATTCAACGTATTAAAGGCATGGAGTTTCGGAGGAAAAATACCGAATTCGAGTGCAGTTGCGATATTAGTATCAAATACAATATTTCTCCTCTGAAAAAACTCTGCCTTTCTTTCGCTGAAGGCACAAATAAACTCTTCAGTCTCGTGACAACAGGAATGCAATTGCAAAATTCGATAAAAATGACAGGTAGCTGAAAACATGGAACTAATCAATGAGATATATCACATGTCGTTCTGACACAAAATATGGCGGTTAATGAATCACCTCAAGGACAGTAAATAACTACCCTTGACAAACTCACAGGCTAAATTCGCTTGCCGAATCGTAGCCAAAATCGCTTGCCGAACCGTATAGCCAAAATCGCTTGCCGAATCGTAGTCAACAAAGCTTATAGTACTGAACGCCCCCCCTCCCCGCAAACCAGCGCCTCTTTTCTTGTAAACAGTCGAAAACATTGTACAGCTGAAATTATCGCGTCTCATGCGGATAAAGCATTGTTGAAATGGTGAGTTGCAGTGGCGTGGCGTGAATTGCGATGTATCGATTGTTATGCCATTTAAACCTATGATGAAGAATCGATTATGAAGGTGTTCGCTGCGAACACCCTGTTTATCGATCCTTTTCCATAGGTTTAAATGGTATAAAAATCGATAAATCGCAATTCACGCCACGCCACTGGCTGCGTTGGGTGCGGATGCCACTTACCTTGTAAGTTTTGTAGGAAGACACGACGTAGGCAGCACCGTCCTCGAGTTCCTCCAAGGAGGTGATCGGGAGGCCGTCCATGGCGAAGATGTAGCGGGCACCGCGGGGTAGGTCCAGCCGGAGCGAGAGCTTGTCCTGGAGGGCCTCCAGCGTGCTGATATCGCGCCCGGGCCGGAAACGCAACTCGAAGCCCGGAAAATACGGGTCCCCATTCTTGAAGAATATAACCTGCGACACACAATCATTTTGCGTCAACCAACAGTTAGTAGTACTGAGGCTGTCATGTTGACATTGGCAGGCAGCATTCTGACATCGTGATATGGAACTTCCTTATTTCTTGTTTTTTTCTTTTCTCTCCCTTTCTATGCATGATAAAAGCATATTTAAGAATCATGGCAATCTGCTTCACCTGGACAAGAAACTTTACAAAAATGCAACATTTTCTCTCCCAAATTTATTGTCTGTTCGAGTGGAGACTGTTGGTCATTTCAAACTGAAAATTTCATTGATTTTGATTTGCCTGATTACACGGAAAAAGCACCGAGAAATTGATTCAAAAATAAAGCTATCCACGCTGATTCCAATAGTTGCTACTATCACTATAAGCTGTGTGCTGTGCAGGCACACCGCCCGCAACGGGTTCAATGTTAAAGCTGCGGCTCCTACTAATGGGAATCACGCTTTTTCATCCTAGGAGGGCTATTTATGTCGTTCAAAGTAAGTGAACCGCATTTTTTACAATCAGGAGCTTATCCGGTATCTGCACAGGAAAACACAAATGCACAAATGCTTCTAAAATTAACCAGAAATTGTAGTTCCCAATTGGAAAATGAGTCAAATTAGTGGCCGTTCATGAAATGAGTAATGCTAAAAATCGTATTTTTTAACCCGCTTCTCTTTCGTCATGCATCCGTAACGCAGGTCCGCAACTCCTTAAGAGAATTAGGTAACGCTTTGGTACACCCTCCTTCGTCAAATTAGCGTTTTAAGATGAACTTTGGATGACCAACCGCTACCTTACGTCAATTTTTTCATCCAAGTTTTTCAAAAAATGGGCGCCACGCGCCCAATTCAGCGGTAGTAAACATAACCCTAAAAGCCCTCTCCTCCCATTGTATC
The DNA here is from genome assembly GCF_001854935.1 of Bemisia tabaci. Lineage (NCBI taxonomy): Eukaryota > Metazoa > Arthropoda > Insecta > Hemiptera > Aleyrodidae > Bemisia > Bemisia tabaci. The sequence continues at coordinate 1,594,454 of NW_017547090.1, forward strand.
ACACCAGCAACGCAGGCTTAGACCAACCTCCTCTTCCTCCCCACCCTAGCGTTGGAGAGCGTCAGAGAGCTCCTTTAGAGAGCGTTAGGGAGCTCCTTTAGAGAGCGCTAGAGAGCTCCTTTAGAGAGCGCTAGAGAGCTCCTTTAGAGAGCGTCAGAGAGCTCCTTTAGAGAGCGTTAGAGAGCGTTAGAGAGGTCCTTTAGAGAGCGTTAGAGAGTTCCTTTAGAGAGCGTTAGAGAGCTCCTTTAGAGAGCGTCAGAGAGCTCCTTTAGAGAGCGTCAGAGAGCTCCTTTAGAGAGCGTTAGAGAGCTCCTTTAGAGAGCTTTAGAGAGCTCCTTTAGAGAGCGTAAGAGAGCGTTAGAGAGCTCCTTTAGAGAGCGTTAGAGAGCTCCTTTAGAGAGCGTTAGAGAGCTCCTTTAGAGAGCGTTAGAGAGCTCCTTTAGAGAGCGTAAGAGAGCGTTAGAGAGCTCCTTTAGAGAGTGTAAGAGAGCGTTAGAGAGCTCCATTAGAGAGCGTTACGTATTTTAAGAACATTGATTTATGAGGGATTCTTAAGCTGGACCTTTTTTTCCAGTGCAAAGTTGAGAGTGAGGTGATACTTTACCTTTCTGGCGCGCCAGTATGAGAGGTTATTATACTTGGCGTCGGCGCGGGACTTTGGCCTTGTAGGGAGGGGCGGCATGACGGAGGAGGTGTCGCTGGCATTGTCCGCTGCCGGGCTCCCTGGCCGGCTGGGGCCCCATAGTCCGCCTCCGCCGCCGCCTCCACCTCCGCCTCCGGGGCCCCCCACTGACACCGCTGTCGCCCCCACACCTCCACCACGGTTTCGAACTGGAGCCTGCAACACCAAACAATAATCATTAGCTTTCTTCCTCAAATCAAAAGTACAATCGGAAAAACTGCAGTAGATTTTAACGTTCGATGGGTCAGTTGCGCTGGCTACAGAATCGTGTTTTGATGCTTAATTCTTGTAGATTAGCTAAAAATAATAAGATCTGTCGAAAAAGCAACTTTCTACGTTGAATAGCAACCGAGATATCGCGCCTTGAAAAACTCGATTTATGACGCCATCCACCGCGGTAGTACATGCTATGTTATGCACCACCGCGGTGGATGACGTCAAAAACTCGACTTTTCAAAGGACGATATCTCGGTTAATATTCAACGTAGGAAGTTATGCTTCAGGACGGTCATTATTATTTTCACCTAGTCTAAGGGAATCAAGCATCAAAACACGATTCTGTTACCAACGCAACCGGCCCATTGCAACTTTTTTTTCACTCGTTTCAATTTCTACACGAGGCTTACATCAGAAGTCTTAATGATGATGGATGTCGTTTTAAATGCTCCTGATATTACACTGCTCGGTGAAATCAGAATGTTTTCCAGGAATCATAGCGCGGTCCGCGATTGATTAAAGAAAGCTGGCAGATTCGCGGAACGCCACCTTGTTTTTACTCGACGATGGTCTCGCTACCTTTCAAGTTTTCACATGCATTTGCATAAATCGATGTAACTCTTAAGTCTCAGGTGCCGCCGCGCCATTGTCGCACGGGGTGCGGGCAACCCCCTCCTTCCCCTCCTCGCCGCGGATGTGAGCAGGGTAAGATGCCGACCAATTCTCACCCCATTTGAGTGATAACGGCTTGTTTATTTTAGGCAATTTGTATTTCTTTCCAACAGCGATATTTCCTAGGTTACCTTTATTTTATCTTCATAATCCTTGAAGTTACAAGGAACTTTGCGTCAATCAATCTGATGCACTCTTACACGTAAGGTTAGTACTTACGGCGATACTGAAATCGAGGAAAAAACACCTCATATCTCAAGACGTTCCTCCTATCTCAATGTATGCGATTAGTTATAATCTTTATCCGTAATCTTGTAATCCGTGAAGAGATGGAGAGATGCCAGCTTCCGGAGGATCTCTACCATGAGAGATGCATGTGGCGGGTGGGCGTCGCAGAGCGCCCAAGCGCGCCGTAAAAGTGGCTCATTCGTACACATAATATATTTTTGGCTCTTTCTTAGAGTTATGGTAGATGACATAATGACCAGCTGAACTGCGAACCATCAAGCTGAAAACTTTAAGTGATATTTTGCAAAATCGGTATCACGTATAAAGTGGTACCGATTCCGTCAATGAACCTATCTGTTATTGATAAGTATTATGCTCTCACATTACATTTTAACCGCGTTGTTCCCCTTTTGCTAAATTTGATCCAAAGAAAATACATTTTTCAAACTACACTGGTAAAAAAAAACTCTTGGTTCAAGAGTGCAGTTTCTTGTCGCCGGATTTAAGAGTCTGGACACTTGTTTCAATGCAAAATCCGCTTGAATCAATGCAAAATCCGCTTGAAACAAGAGTTCAAGACTCTTAAATCCGGCGACAAGAAACTGCACTCTTGAGTCAATGCAATGCGGCATTGGTCCAAGAGGTTTTTTTTACCAGTGTAAATTTACCAGAAATTTGGGTAAGGCAATGAAATTCTCGGAAATTGCGGGTGGCAGAAATCACTTTTTGCGCCTATTCTCCTCTGAATGCAATATCTACGCATAGTTTTTAGCCATATTGCAGGGACACAACACTCAATGGAATCCAGGGACTCGGGGAGCATCTTGAGTCTTGAGTGCGGTCACGCGATGAGTGCCTGGGTTGGATGCGCTATTGACCACTGCTCATTTGTTCACCCCCCATCCCCTCCTCATTCCCCTATCCCTGTGTCTCTTCAACTTGAACACGCGAGCTTTTGCAGAACACCTCGCACGCCGCACCAGCTCGCGCAACCATCAAAGCTGATAACTGTTTTTAATAACAGCTTTTAACGCAGAGCAGCATCGTTGCACCATCAATCTCATGGATTTCTCTTATGTTTGGACTGCAGCTACGGGAGGCTCACAACCACTGACCAGTGAAAAAAAAAAGTCTCTTGGATCCCGAGTCCAGACCCTTAAAAAACTAGGCAAGAAAAATTAATTTTGATTCAATAGGATTTTTGCCCGCATCTCGATCCAGGATTCCAGGCCTCTTAATTTAAGTGAACTTCCTTTGGATTCAAGCGAAAATCCGATTGAATCAAGAGTATTTTTTATTGTCCAATTTTTTAAGAGTCCGGAATCTGGATCCAGGAGGCCTTTTTTCCTAAGACATTGATAGATAGAGTCGAAAACTGTCTATCTCCCTAGAAACGTTTGAAATTGCTAACTATGTTTCGTTTCATTTCTTTAACTTTTTTTACTAAAAATGACGATAATCGCTCTCTTGAAAATTCTCTCTAAGCCAGTAGCCAGTAGCCAGTTTAATTTGTTTTAAGAAGACTCGCTTTTTATACAGATAACCTAAGAGGTGGCGAAGAGGATTCATGCTGTGAGCAAAGTGCTCATTGCTTCATTTCTTTAGTCTGAAATATTTAGGCAAGACGGAACGGTCATTTCGTGCTTTGAAGCTTAAAATCAACGATCTAATTACGGTATTTCCTAATAGAGTGGTATATCAACATCTAAAATGGCTTACAGTTTTAAGAAACAGGAAAGTGGCATACCAACTGTCCAAAATTCAACATTCTCTGAGCATCAATTAAAATTCAATGTAAATGGATAGAATCATCGAAATAAAATTAATTAATTACACGTATGTCCATGGTTTTTACTTACTTTGCAACCATATGCAGTTATGTCATTTTTGCGGCTGCATAGTCTGAGCATAATCAAATTTCAAGGCATTTTATCGCCTTCAAAAGCCACCGCCATCCGGCCCCATTTTGACTAGATTCTTTTAGAGGAACTTTTATAGATATTTCTGCCAAAAATGTCTTTTTTCCACGTGATTATCATTTGGTTCTTTTCCCAAGTACGAAGTTCTCTTGGTTGGGTTTGTTCAAATTGGTACTCAAGGACTTCATGAAAAGTGTGAAACTGGAGAGCCAATATCAAAGATCGGCACAGACATGGCAATGGGTAGATCTGTTGCACACAAAAGAAAGGCCAACTGAGTTGAAGGAAAAATTGCAGAAAAGTCACGTAAAGCGCTTTAAAATGTTAAATTGTATATTCCCAAAATGCTTAATTTTGAATTAAACGAAATTTTCAGGCACTTCTCCGTGCAGTTTCCCGCATCTAGTTTGTCCAGTTGGATATGTAAAAAACCTAACCCTTTCGGAAACTGTTATCGATCGGTCTCAATCTCATGTATGGTTTCTTCGCATTTAAGAAAAAGAAAAAAGAAAAACGACCTATATTATATAAGAGACTGATTGATAATAGTTTAAGAGAATGTTCCTTTCTTTACTTTAGAATTTCTCACATATCTCCTCGGGCGGACTTGACTGAGGGCCGCAGTGCGCAGTGAAAGAAGTACTCGCAGAGGCAGTAACTGTAGAAATGTACATATAAAACGTCCTCTACTTGTAACTTTTTGACCTAACCTAACCTTACCTTGTCCAGCCTCTAATCTAATGCGTCAGTCATCTACTGGGGATAATAGACTGCTCTGTGCCCATCTTTTAAACGGTCGCGCAGGTTGCCTCTAACTAAAGGGTCTCTCATTCATTCAAAATGCAGCAATTTTTTCCGCATCCATCCTCTTGACTAGCTCGAACCACTTTTTACGGCTCATCTAGGTCCCTGCGGCTTTAATCTGGATTTGGTGTCAATTGCAGATAAATACATTATTAGCTTGTCCCGGAGCGAAATGCTCACTGTAGTGCTCGGGAAATTCGTAGAATAATAAATGTGTAAAACAATTGAAATAGATCGTGCGTTTTGACGTGTGGTTAAAATATTTCTGATGGTCCCATCGTGACTTTTCTGAGATTTTATTCAGAAAATGGCCACCCTGTTGGCGTGTCTTCTGTGTGTAACATAAGAGTACCTATATTGAGAGAGTATGGCCACTGGGCCCTATGGAGAGGCTTAGGACCCAAAAATGGCGGTGCGTTGTTTTGGTTTTTGTGGAAGGGAGGGGGGTCACTGCCAACTTTTGACGGTTTTCACCAACCGCACTTGCTGCCAACCTTACTACATCCAAGATAATTTTTCTCAAAAATTGCACACGATTAGCCTTAAAAATATGTAAAGAAGTCGCAACAATGCATTAGGGTAAATTTCTCGTTACGATAAGCAAATATAACTACATTTTGAGTCATTTTGCATTACATTAATTTATGGCGTCCGCCATTTTTGGGTCCCAAGGGCTCCATTCAGCCTAAGATGGCTGAGCCAATCAGAGGTGGTAACACCAGTGGCCATACTCTCTCAATATAGGTACTCTATGTAACATACCCTTGCTCATCCTAATCGGCAACTCTAGGTCTAGATCCTCGATAGTGGTCAAATTTTGACGGAGACGGAGAGCAGCGCGCTCTCGCGGTGATGCGCGGAGTTACCACGGTGGAACGCGCCGGAACTCGCGTGGATCTCGAGCGGGTTTTCGCGAGAGGAGCACGTGGTCGGAGACAACGCGGAAGAGAAACGCAGCACTTGCGAGCGAAGAAAAACAAACAGCGAAACTGGTGTCGGCCACAACTAAATCCACCGACTACTATACGCGCTCGTGTTTTATTCATGAGGGTAAACGGCTGACCCAATTAGCGCCTCGAATCCTCACCTCCCGACGAACGCCACTCGATAACGCTGTATTCTCCCGAGCCTCATTAGTATCAATGAATGCAAACGTTCCGATTCTCCCGGCTAATTACGCTACGTTCGGCCCGGGGCGACGAATTTTTTTGACAAGCACAGGGTCAACCATATGGACTACATTTTGCAATAAGGAACCCATAGTGTTGCAATGCTGATTTGATCGGGTAATTTATGTCCTGCTGCGAAGAGACCCTTAAAGTTTAAATGAGATTCTCTTTTCACGCATCGAAAAATTATTAATTAAATGACAAAATTGAGCTCTTGTTTGCCAAAGGGATTTGATTTTTGAGTAATTCCTATTTTGCAAAATTCTGCCCAAAAAACTCGATGACACTTACTACCAGGGTGTCTACAAGTCCGGAAATAGTACGGCTTTTTTAAGGGTGGTCCGGAAGTCCTGAAAAAGTGAGGAAATTCCTTTCGAAAGGTCCGGAGTTTTTCATTTTTGTCGCAATTAGAGAGATAAATTCTAATTTGTGAAATTTTTCGAATATCGTCAAATGGAGGTACTGAAAAAGTACTGAATTTTTCCGTTGAGGAGGTACTGAATTTCTCGGGAATGTACGGAAAAAGTACTGTAAAAGTACTGATTTTATTTGGTCAGCCTGTTTTAGTAGACACCCTCTGATTTGATCGGGTAATTTATTTTGTCTTGCGAAGAAACCCGTAAAGTTTAAATGGTATTCTTTTTTCTAGCAGCGAAAAATTATTAGTTAAGTGACAAAATTGAGCTCTTGGTTGCCAAAGGAATTTGATTATTGAGTAATTCTTATTTTGTAAAATTCTGCCAAAAAACTCGATGACACTACTGAATTTCTCTGTTGCGAGCCTCCAAGTTCAAACAATCTCTCAAAGTTGAGGCCATTATAGGGAGGATTGCATACGTTACAATGACAGTCTGCCTTCACCGCCACCTACGTTTGCAGGGTTGCCGCTAGGTTTGGATTCCTCAATGAATGTATTCACTCCCTACCGGAGAACTTTCATTAAGCCTGATAGTTTGTTCCAGAGAAACCTAGGGACATCATCAGGGCCGGATTTACCTACTTGCCGCCCATGGGCCGCCTGTATTTTGCCGCCTTCTTCTCATCCGTTCTAAAACATCAATAAAAACCATCAAGTGAACGTGCCGGGGGGGGGGTGCATAAGACGCGTTTACTCGAGTTGGACACATTTTTTGCGAAAGCCCTGTCAACACTCCTAGCAAAAGTTCATGGAACTTAGCGCGAAAGTTAAGTTCCGTAGGTTAACCTATCTCTTTGTGGACACGGCCTTTCATTTACAAGAAATGAACCAAAAAAATTATGAAAGAACAAACACGAATGTGGTTTAATAATTTTAACCTTTGCCGCAGCGCAACGTCGCGCTGACTGCAATGTATTTGACGCAATGCGTGAAGTATTCCTACAGTCTTGTAGGCGCCATGCGTTTCACGCCGACCGCTACGCTGCTGAACGCAGTGAACGCACTTTGTTTGACGCAATGCGTGAAGTATTCATGCAGTCTGGTAGGCGTTAATATCTGTCACATCATGCCGATCGCCGCGCTGCGCCGAGGGCCTCTCCTTTTCATCTCAAGTCCCCGCATCATTGCTCTCTGCGCCGAAATTGCGTTCCAGGCCAAATTGCACGTTTGGTTTATCTCTTAACTCAACTAATTAAAGGTGCTGTCTCTTGTATCACCGACAGACGGCAGAATTAGAAATTACTCTACTCTTAGAGAGATACTTAGGGAATGAGAGATTTTGTCGCCTTTTCTCGTTTGTAATTTTTTTATACCTAAATTTAAAAAAAAATTGCAAAATTTACCGCCATGGGCCGCAGCCCAACTAAATCCGGCCCTGGACATCATCATTATGGAGGGATCTTATTGGTAGAAGCGGATGGTTACAATGGACGGATGAAGTAGGTATTAGACTAACTAACGGCAACACACGAGAGACCCTTTAGTTAGTCCATCATTTTCTCCTTTTGTCTATCAGAACCAACCATTTCGATCAATAGGATCGCTCCATACTCTTTATGTCTTCTTTGTCTATACTACCGTGCTAAGGAAGAACTCCGTATGAGCCTTTAGGCGTTGCCAAATTTCCTTTAATAAAATCCGGATTTCCTGGAAAACTTGCGGATATTTTTCTCCCAATTTTACACAGAATTTCATTCGCAACTTAAGGTGATTCGATGGACGCCATATTTTGTGTCAGAACGGCATGCGATATATCGCATCAATTGGTTCCATATTTTCAGCTACTCGTCATTTTTCTCCTATTTTGAGATCGCACTTCTGTTGTCAGGAGTCTAAAGCACTCACTTACCAATTTAAACAAAGAATTTTAACGTAATAAAGGCGTGGTTTTTTCAGAGAGAAAACATCGCATTCGTTACTGATATCGAAACTGCACTCGAATGCGATATTTTCTCTCTGAAAAAACCACGCCTTTATTACATTGAATTTCTTTGTTAAAATTGGTAAGCGAGTGCTTTAGACTCCTGACAACAAAATTGCGATCTCAAAATAGGAGAAAAATGACGAGTAGCTGAAAATATGGAACCAATTGATGCGATATATCGCATGCCGTTCTGACACAAAATATGGCGTCCATTGAATCACCTTAATCTACAGGATCTAAACATTCAAAGGAAAAATATCGACGACTCTTCTCAAAAATTAACAATTTAATGGAGGAAATTTGGCAACTCTCGAATGTTCATACGGCGTTTCCCTTAGCACGGCAGAATAGTTTTGTCAACAATCAGCCGCTGACGCACATGGAGAAAAAAACCTCGCACGTGGAACCCGAAGTTTAGGTCACATAGATCTCTGAAGTTTTCGGATTGAGCATCTGAACACTTTAAGTCTAGCTGTCGAGGTTTGGATCACACATCTGGAACTCCAGTTCTTACATCTGAAGTACTTCAGAAGTGAGAACCGAAGTTGTTCGGATGTGAAAACCGAAGTACTTCAGATGTAAGAACTGAAGTTCCAGATGTGTGATCCAAACCTCAGCAGCCGGACCTAAAGTGTTCAGATGCTCAATTCGAAAACTTCAGAGATCCATATAACCTAAACTTCGGGTCCCACGCACGAGGTTTTTTTCTCACTGTAAATATGCATGTTGGTGTTGGTACTTACATCGTTGAGTTCCTCGTCGTCCTCGGAGTCTGAGGGGGCGGGACGTCTGGGGAGGGGCATCGGCATGGAGGCCTCCTCGCGGTCGCGGTCGGCGAGGTTGGCGACGAGGGTCTTGGTGTGTCCGCCGTGGACGGGCTCGGCGTGGGCGTGCGGGGCCTCCTGCGGCGCCTCGCTCGGCGGCTCCGCCTCGGCCATCATCGGCCCCGGCCCCGGCTCCGGCTCAGGCGCTGGAGCGGGAGCGGGCGTCGGCGAGCGCGGCGGAGAGGGCTCTGCCTCCGGGGAGGGCGACTGCACGATCACTTCCGGGTGGGGCGCCGGCAGCATGCCGCCCCCAGCGGCCGGGACTCCATCGCGCGCCGGGTCCTCAGCCGCGACTCATTCGGGGCCCCCCGTCGGAGTTCCGGTTGCGTCGGTCTTCGAGGACATGTCGCCTTGGAACCTGGAACAGACCGAACGGTGCTTTCAGCCGACAGAATTTGTGTGGAAATCTCAGTGAACATAGAGTACCTATAGTGAGAGAGTATGGCCACTGGTGTTACCACCTCTGATTGGCTCAACCATCTTCGGCTGGATGGTGCCCTTAGGACCCAAAAATGGCGGACGCCATAATTTAATGTAATGCAAAATGACTCAATATGTAGTTTTCTTTGCTTATCGTAACGAGAAATTTACTCAAATGCACTATCGAGACTTCTTTACATGTTTTTAAGGCTAGTCGTGTGCAATTTTTGAGAAAAATTATCTTAGATGTAGTAAGGTTGGCAGCAAGTGCGGTTGGTGATAACCGTCAAATGTTGGCAATGACCCCCCTCCCATCCACAAAAACCAAAACAAAGCACCGCCATTTTTGGGTCCTAAGCCTCTCCATGGGGCCCAGAGGCCTTACTCTCTCAATATAGGTACTCTAAACGAACATAAGGAACATTCCCGTATATCTGCAAAAGGACCAGAGTACTTATATAGCAAGAGTATGGACAAGTTTTGAGATAAGGTCATGGAGCTCTTAGAGCCCAAAGGGGGTAGGCAATGTATGAATTCAAATTATCCAGAGTGATTTATAATCGTAATTGTTGGGAACTGTCGTTGGTAAAGCACGTATTTGACTCAGTGTTCGCATAAACTTACTCATTTTTGAGGAAGAATGCTTACTTATGAATTTTCGTTTGATATTGGAGTCTTAAGATTGACAGTGACATTTTTCGTTTTCGAAGGTTACCTACCCTTTTGGGCCCTAAGAGCTACGTATTTCGAGATGTCCGTACTCTCCCTATATAGGTGCTTTAAAAAGGACCGTCCATAAATTACGTAACGTTCTGGGGGGGGGGGGNAGAGTAGAGTGTCACTCTATTATGCTTTTAGGTGTTAATGGTCAAGGACTTACGTCACAAAAGCGTTAAAAGGGGGGGGGGCGAGGTCAACATGTCGGAAAAGTGCGTTACGCAATTTATAAACGCTCCTAAAGTGACGATGTTGCGGGACAAAGAAAAACCTCCATATTTTTGTAATTTTGAAATTAAGTTTGAAATTTTTTATAATAGATTGTAGCAGCATTACAGCGCTGCCTTGCAGATTCGGTAGGAGCTAATGATATCAACTTGCGTATTCTAACCCGTAGGTGCCTAAGCTGGAGCAATATGACCCGAGGCTGCAACACGTGTCCTGCGGGTTTTATGGGACCGGTACTTGCGAGCCTTAGATATATGTCTACAAATCCACCCTTTAAAAAATAATCTGGCGTTAAATTGAAAAAAAGAAAAAAATCGAGTATCAAAATAGCCTGAAAAATCAGGCACGTATTCGTGTAGCAATTTCCCTTGAATTTAAGCGACACCCCATCCATTGGCAGCAGAGAGCGGAGCATTACGAGTTCACAACTCGCGCCAGAGCGCCTTCAATTTTGCAGATGCGACACGGCCATCCATCAAGCACGAATAGTTGTATCTCTGCGCCGTCATCAATGGGCGTCCTTTCCCTATCTCTGTTCCCGTATTGTGTTTGTTCCCATTATTAGAATAGTTGTATCTCTGCGCCGTATACGCCTGAGGCGTATACGTATCGAGACTTCAAAGACTCGTGAGCAATGCAGCCGAAGATAGGAGAGGCGTAATCGGGCTTCCTTGTTTTAAACTTTTCTCCCGAATCCAACCGAGACACTTCTTATCAGTATACATAGAGCGATGCATTGCAAGTTCACGCCACACGCCATCGCGCCTTCAATTTTGCAGATGCGACACGGGCATCCATCAAACACGAATAGTTGTATCTCTGCGCCGTCGAAGGAAACTGAAGGCGCTCCTGGCTTCCATTAACATACTACAAAAACAAGTCGCCAATAAAACATAATGTTGAATTAGACGAAGAAAAGGCTAATTTTCATATTTTGACTTGTTAATAATTTTTGGAAGGACATTAGGGAATTCGTTTCTATTTATATTCTTCTTCCTGCGAAAGATGTGCCTGCAAGAAAAATCGCGATGCACGCAGCCCCAAACCCTTATTTTTGATAAATCGTGGGATGTTTGCAACATATATGAAACATATTTATTTAAAGCACGAAGAGGCAATCCGCAAATAAAGACACCGAATAATGAAAAAAATCTACATAATCACCGTCTTAAACATTTTTTTTTTTCTGATAGCGAATTTTTAATTCGTTATTTGGACCGCGTTAAACAGAAAGGAACCAAGCCACATCAGCTGTTGCCAAAAATTGGGCATTTCAATTTTTTACATGAAAACGGTTGTGCGAATTTTCGTGCAAATTTCAGTGAAAACTCTCCATGGTACGAAGCTAATTCTTTAAAATTTTCAAAGAAATCCGAACAAGCGATCTCTCGTAAAAAATTTAATTGCCCAGTTAAACTTGGTAATAGCTGATGTGGTTTGGTTCCTTTCTGTTAAACTCCGTCCATTTAGGAGTGGGGTCCATTGGATTTTCGCGGATCATTCACGTTATCGTATCATATTCCTAGAGATCCATTGAGAAAGGAGAATTCGACGCTGAGTCCAAGAGAGCAGTTTAAGTGGCGCCCTCCGACGGCGTTTGGCCAAACCACAAAGCCGCACAACAGCTCATTGACCTACATTTTTACTTTCCCTTTCTTGAAACCTTGCCCCGTGGAAAATTATAAAGTCATACATTAGACACGTCAAAAGTCAACTTTCGAGGCCCCATTTGAGAACGATAATGATATTAGATTGTTTCCCGGACGGAAAAATTTGTGGGGTTGCATGTTTGAGGAGAAATAAATTAACGTCTCATTTCGGAAGGGATCAACGATACAAATCTGAGCGTCTCGCAGAGGATCGACCTACTCCTGTAATTTTTTCAAGTTTTCCGAGATTCGTTTTTCTTTTTGACGGCACTCTCCTTTTGATTTAATTGCATGTAAAAAAATATAAATAATGATAATATATGACAGGGAGCCGGACCTCCTATTCAAAGGAAGCAAGGAAGAGGCGTGCCAACTGTCGGAACTCTAACCAAAATATGAGGCTCAACTGATATAGTTTGAAGACATTTGAGACAGTATATTAAAGACCCCGCGATGAAATAAATGTAATTGGCTGAGGCAAAATCTAAATTTGTAAGTAAACACAACTTTTTGCCTAATATGATTTATGAGCAACCTGTTGTGCAAAATATCAAACAAAATTCCCCTAATTATGATCGACGAATGTCGGGGTGAGCAGTTGAGCACCTTCCCAGGCGAGGTTTCGCAAATTTGATTAAGATTACTAAACAAATTGCTCGACTTTTCGTTTGTCGATCGTTATTACACGAATCTGAGCGTTGGCTTTTGATAGTAACTCTTACTTTAACACTATAGGAAGAATAGAAGTACGGGATCTCTAAGATATATTCTTCCTGTTTGAAATGTAACCTCAAAGAAATTTGCTGCAGAAAAAAATACGAAGAGACTTAACCACGATTTAAGCCCCGTTCAGCCGGTCGAACATTTTGTCATGGTTTGTCAAACAACGCCGTCGATTCATCAAACAAATTCTCAGCTGATTCAGATCCGGTTCATCAAACAAATTTCACAAATCGTCGCTCCTCTGACGTAAGGATCTCCATCTCTACGTAAACCCTGCTATCTACAAAACTCAATGTTTTCCAAGGTTCATGAGAAAACCAAGCGATATGCCTTTGAGTCAGAGGAGTGTTGGGCCAATGATCGACCGTCTGGATTTTGAAGTCTTACTTTAAAATCCTAAACGTCCAATTTGATTATGACTAAATTTTGATAAAGGTATGACTACTGTTTACTATAATGACTACGGTTGCTAATGATGTCCGAGACGCGTCCATTTCCGGAGTAATTTTCATGCACGTGAGTGAATGTTTTGTGAGAAATTTAAACATCTTATGAAACCACTAGCTCTGGCTCATCCGTCAACGCTCCTATTTGCATTGGAAGATTAATGGCTCTAAAATGATGGCTAAATGATGGTGGCTCTAAATGGATTGTTGTCTCTAAAATGAGCCAAAAATATTGGTATCTTATTGCAAAATGTGTTCGATTCGATCTAACTCTTAAATCTCACCGTCAAATAATTATGATGGGAAAATGTTCCCTGTTCAGGAACAATCTAATGTCGTATTCGTGTCACTTCTCAATCAGCTCCCTACCTTGGGGCCTTCAAACATATCATAAAAATGATAATTTTTTTAGACTCTGAGTAAAATTTAACGATATAATTTTGAAACATAATTCTTGCATAAGATTGTAATGATTTGCCACTGCGAAATTTACAAATTACGAATGAAGAAATACTGTAAATGCATGGGTAGGCTCGCACCTACTTTGAAATTTCCTAGAATCACTTCTTTCCCGTAGTGGCAAATCATTTTAATCTTTCGCAAGGCAGTATTTTTGCAGTCATTTGTTGAACCTTCCTCGAGGTTCATAAAATAGTCATTTTTATTTTTAGAGGCCTTTTAGTGTCATCCTTATGCACAATGTAAATGGGACGTATTTATATGCTAAAAGGAACTATGTTGCACACAAACCCTATGCACACACTTCCTTTTAGAAGGAACACACACTTTCCTTCCTTTTTTTTTCTTTTTTTCCTTGAATAAATTCAATTGTCTGGGATCTCCCCAAGGAAAGAAGTCGATTGAAAAACGACTGTGAATTCGGTCCTGACTTTGTAGGTATAAGAGAACCTCTAATTTGATCCATGCAATGCTGCTAAAATATTGCACCTTCTCATTAAATGTTCCATGTATTTACGTGCACGCTCACTTCAAACATTTTCTCACGATAGTAATTTAATGAGCAACAGCATTTCGGTTCACGATCAAAACACGTTTCTAAGAAAGGCTGACCTTTTAATACCAAGCTGCAAAAATGGACCATGCCAGCGACGACTCCTGACTGAAAAAGTAGGTACTGAATTAGCATGAAATCTATGGAATTTAGATTTTGCCAAATTTTTGCGCTTCTTCCCCTTCAATTTGCGAGGTAGGCCAGTTAATATACTGCTTGCTTAAGACAGTCTTTATCACTACGAAGAAATACGCGCACCCATTGTGTCTGAATGATAAATCATGCGTTTAACTTCAAGCAACAATGGCCCTCATTTTGACGATCTTGATTCTAACTGAGTTGATCTCGTTCATATGATACTTCCTCTAAATAAATGAATAAACAAGTTGGATTTTGCAATCGCTAGCGATAGCAATATTCGTCATGGGAACGTTAGCTTCTGGGATATGAAAATGTTAAGGTACAGTTCGTTTGTAGTATCTTCTGAATTGAAGGGGCTATGTAATTTTGTGTTGACATCTCTTTTTTAACATTTTTAATTATTTTCTTTGCATACAAGAAAGCTGTTATGTACCAATTATTTATTTTCGTTGGATTATATATGGTTTTCGGAAGTTAACGCATTTAAGTTTCAGGTTCGCTTTTTCGGCGTAAAGTATACGTAAGGTGTCCCAAAAACACCGGGACTTGTTCTGTAACTTCGAAAGTAAGATAGATACAGACATGATCTTGATTTCATTTTAAAGATCAACTCAATACCTATCGATTAAAACCAAGATCAGCTCAATCGGATAAAAATTGACCGAGTTACGGCAATTTGAAATCAGCGAGGAAAGTTTACGCCTACGGTTTTTAAGGAAGATTCTTCATCGCCGTAAATCGAAAAGTCGGCGGATAAAGTGATGCTTATTGTGGTTTTTTATTTTCGAGGTGTCATTTATCAACATTTTGTACCATCAAACACAACAGTTGACAGTGCGTATTATTGCAAAGTACTAAAGGAGTTGAGAATGCACATTTCCCGGAAACGGTCGGACTTGAAAGCTTCGTGGATACTCCATCAAGACAATGCGCGGCCTCACACATCGAGCTTAACACGTGAATTTATGAGTAAAAATGGAGTTGAAACAATCCCTCATCCCCCTTATAGCCCTGACTTGGCTCCATGTGATTTTTGGATGTTTCCTGCGCTTAAAAAGGAGCTTCGCGGACGAAGATTCGTATCGAAGACAAAAATCCAGAATGCAATTCAAAACTTCTTCAACTCCATCCCAGAGGAAGAATTCAGGAAAACAATGTTGGATAAGTGGCAAGAGCGCATGAAAAAGTGCATCCGGTTTGATGGACGGTACTTTGAAAAGCAAAAGGAAGTTATGGAAGATTCGGAGGAAAGTGGATGCGAATATTAACTTTTTGAATCCTGGTAAGCGAAAAATCTTCCTAAAAACCGTAGGGGTAAACTTTCCTCACTAATTTCAAATTGTCATAACTCGGTCAATTTTTATTCGATTGAGCTGATCTAGGTTTTAATCGATAGGTATTGAGTTGATCTTTAAAATGAGACCAAAATCATGTCTGCATCTATCTTACTTTTGAAGTTACAGAACCAGTCCCGGTACTTTTGGGACACCCTACGTATGATATTTTTACTCTACACATATGCCCAAATACGCATCATAAGGGACCTATGTGCTTCCTAAGTTGCCAAGTATTAATTATTGTTAGATTATTGGTCTAAAACATTCAATACAACCAGTAAAAATTAACTGTCCCCTGCGAGATTCGAACCCCCGCTCGCACAAAAAGTGTCACTCTCCTAGAGGCAGAACGGTAACGCAGCCATTTGAGCTATTTCGCTGCTCAGATATGTATGGAGAAAAAGAGAACACTTAAGTGATCTCGGACGCTGAGCGGGGCTTCACAAAAGACGACCTTGAGATTTCAACGGTTCGGCCACTGGCGTGATAAGACACAACGGATCAACCGCATTACTCTGTGAGACATTGTTTACCTATGCTGTCATGTGTCACGAGGTTCATATCAACAGGCATTTGCGATCGCGGCAGTAAGCTCAGGCAATATTTCTGTATTCATGGATTAAATCCATCAATCGAGTTCTGATTTTGGCTCATATATCCGTAACGGGTCCTCCAGAGCAATTTTCCACCTTGTACGATGGTTATTATTTCTTTATATCTATGTTTAAAATTTGAGGTTGGATAATGGCGGCTTCTCAAGAGCAACGAGGTAGGCGATCTTTTGCACCAACGAACAGAAAACTGATGGCGAAAAATAACCAATCAGAACCTCCCAAAAAAAAGAATTTGCCTAAAAACGGAACTTCGTGGTTCTGCGCAGATTTACCAGTCAGACACGACATCTTAAGGTGGAAAAAAACTCGCTGAAAGCGAATTTTAGAAATCAACACAACTTGACGTAGAGACATGATTGGCTAAAAAATACAACGGTTTTTGATACATCGGAAAATCAACCAAAAATCGGAGACTGGGCGAAACGCTCAAGGTCGCAGAGGTATAGGGAATCCCATTGTGAAAGCAACGGAACGATTGTAATATCATGGGGAACTCCGTTCCCATGACAATATAATGAATAATAACTTTTCATTATCAAATGACATTGAAATAACAATACTGACAGTGTGCATGCGGGGAACGCCACTGATCATTTCCTGTGACCTGGAGCTTCATCATACTCAATAAAATTACATTTCAAGGATAAAATAATTTCTCAAAATCCAGTCTTGATTTTAATAGAAACATATAAAACATTTTGAAGAGAATGGATCATTCAAAGCCTAAGCTGACTTCTCTTTATTGCTTCGATATATTCGTGGAGACATCATATAACTTCTGCAATGTATCACGCATCACCGTCATCACCTGATTATGGCCTGCTCTAGTGCTCTGCCCTCAAAGACCTCCGCTCACAGATTTACTCTCCAACAGTCAACATGGATACAAATCCACTAACCTGTGATGATCCCAATGTCACAACCAAAATTTTGAAATGTTTTGCTCCTATCAAGTGAAAAACCTTAATTTTTGTTAATGAACTCACCGTTCATGTTTTTTGTAAAGACATTATTAGCTTGAGATGCTGATTGTCTCAAATGAAATTAACCAAATAACTAACTAACTCTTGGATTTTTGGCACCCCATCGTCTGAACTTGCAATCGAATTTTTAAGAAAAAGCAAGCGAGCACTTTTAAGCAATCCGTAATTTTTCAGCATTCTACGTCAGATATTTGTCGATAAGAGTGGTGCACTCTATGTTCATGTTGCGTAAGCTCGTTGCGTGACTAAATTTCCGAGCTGACCACTGAACAGTGCTGGGTTTCCCTTTCCATTACGCGCTTTTATACCGGGCACATCAAGTTTCCAGGGCCGGATTTACCTACTTGCCGCTAATAGACCGCCTGTATCTTGCCGCCCTTTTTTCATTCATTTTGAAACATCAATAAAAACCATCAAGTAAACGTACCGGAGGGGAGGGGTGTATAAGACGCGTTCTACTCGTGTTGGACTCATTTTTTGCGAAAGCCCTATCAACGCTCCTAGCAAAAGTTCACGAAACTTTGCGCGAAAGTTAAGTTCCGTGAACCCATCTCGGTGTGGACAAGGCCTTCCATTTATAAGAAATTAACATATAAATTATGAAAGAACAAACATAAATGTGGATTAATAATTTTAACTACCGCTGCCGCGCCGAGCTGACCAAATTGTGTTTGGCGCAATGCGTGAAGTATTCATCCAGTCTTGTAGGCTCTATGCGTTTTACGCTTACTTCACTGTGTTTGACGCAATGCGTGAAGTATTCATGCAGTCTCGTAGGCGCTATGCGTTTCACGTCGACCGCTGCTGACCGCACTGTGCTTGACGCAATGCGTCAAGCACAGTGCACAGTGCGCAATTGCGGTCTTGTAGGCGCTAATATGTGTCACATGCCGACCGCCGCGCCGAGGACTCCTTTTCATCTCATCATTGCTCTCTGCGCCACGCCGCTCCAGGCCAAATTGCGGGTTTAGTTTCTCTCTTAACTCGACTGATTGAAGGTGCTGTCTCTTGTATCACTGATAGACACAAAAATTAGAAATTACTATACTCTCGGGAAATTAGAGATTTTGTCGCCTTTTCTATTTGGTAATGTTTTTCCTGAATCCGAGTTTTTTTTGTACCTACATTTAAAAAATCGCAAAATTTGCAAAAAATGTTTTATTCTCTAAATTTGCCACCATGGGCCACGTCCCATATGGCCACCCCCTAAATCCGGCCTTGTAGGGGACACATTCAATCACTGACTGAAATTGCTTAAATTACGGAATCGTACCTGACTTGATGTGCTCCTGTTTAGTGTAGCAAAATAGTTAAATGAACTCCATGGTGTCGTGTGATTAGGCTCCGCCAAAAATTTAAAATAATGTTTTGTTCCTGATTTAGAGGAAGCAGACCTGACAAGAAGGGAATTTGAAGGTTTCTTTTCATTGCTATTTTGCAAAAAGAATATTCTGTGCAACAATAATTATCCGTTACAGGATATGTCTGAGGTTTTCAACAAATTTGGGTTGAAGCAGCATTTTCAATGGCGAAATTCAGAAATTGCCATGTAGTGAAAAACGAAATGGTTAACTCGTGAAATAGTACAGCATCTGGATAAACTTAGTAATTTGCTTTTGTTTAAAAGCTGCCACGTTGAGTTTCCCCAAATATGCAAATCTTGGCCTTTTGGCTTCGACATTAATGAACATGTGACAATGCATTAAAAAGTAGCCTCAGCCCACAAAAACTCAAAATTAAATTGCTAATAGCTAAGCACAGATGTTTTCACACAAATTTTGGGACGGAAATCGCCAAAAATATCCAACCAAACCGGAACTACACCGGATGGAAGTTTCCAGATCAAAAAGCTAATTCTTGTGTGAAAAATCTATGTAAAATTCTAACCTGTCATATTATGTGCACGAAATTGCCGGTTTGTCATGCAACTTTGAGGCCACTATTGGCATGCATATGAACAAAGCTATTCACAGCTTATTCTTTAGGATACCTGATGGTGTTCTGCATCGAAATATCATTTTTTTATTTTTCGATTCAACTGTACGATAAACTCTTAAGTGAAAATTATGCCTTCGTGGACTAAGACCCCTTTTTCTGTGTGCAATCACATGTATAGAATGTGAATTACAAACCCTGTAAGCACCGTAAGGGGTAGCTAAGCTTTTTCATCATTCTTAATCAGGAAGCCCAAATGATTTAGTTGTATGGATTTTTTAACCAGTGAATTTCCCCTAACTTTGAGTCTCATTTTCATGGCAAAAACTTGTATTCTATAAGCCAGCTGGATTATCGTTTAAGCAAAACAGTTTCAAGATTTTACCAACATGTACTGACGCTAACCTGATTTTAAATTCCCATTCTTTATCCCAAGTAGCACAGTGCAGTGAAAATATTGAAGTAAATTTGCGATTCAATGCAATAAAATCGCAATTTTTTTACCATGCAGTTACAATAGGTTTTCATCACTTAATAAATGCAAATTCTAAAAGAGCGAAGTGATGAGCTCCACGCATAAGCAATATAGGCAATTTGCAACTCGCGAGAAATTGCAACTTACATTATTCAATTTAATTGCAATAAATTTCAGTAATAGTTGTCTATCCATGCAGTAGATAGGCGATATACACAACTGTAGTGCAAAAGAAATAATGTTACCATGTCATTAAAATTTACTCCAATGGGCCAATAGACAAAGAACCTCTGGGCCTCTAAACTAGAAGAGGAGACCACATGTTTTCTCCTCAAAATTTTACGTAGAAGATCATTACAACGGGGAAGTTCAAATATCAGATCCTAAATGAGAGATTAATAAGAATTTCTAACACGAATTAAATGGAAGTCAGATCATACAAATGACGTTATTTGTATTCTTGACAGTGAGCCAATGTTGATGTTAAACACTGATATTTTCCATGGGAGTTGCTTTCCATAATTTTCGTCGTGTGATTTGGTTTTCTCGTGAAAAATTAATGAGGAAACATGTTGCACAGTGCTTTAGTGCTTACCTTGTCTGGAGGCCCACTTGCACTCCTTGGGATATTGCGAATAAAATAGTTCAGAATTGAGGGACTTGGAGTACAAGCCACATGAGTGCAGTTTTTGCTATTTCGAGAAATACGTGTTTGAAGGTTCGAAATTACATGAATCCTTGTGGTGGAAAGAGAGTTCAAACTGACTTTGTGATGATTACAAATTAGAATTTGGGGGCGAATTTTTCTCAGAATATGTATTAAGACTAGTTTTACTTGAAATCATTAATATCTCAATCTTATCAAAAACTGCACTTATGTGCCTTGTTCTCCAAGGCCTCTCAATTACTCTAGAATATCGTCCCGAGTACCAGCGGCCAGCGGCCCGTCATTGAATCTACGTCGATACGACAAGACCCTATCAAGAAACAACTTAAAACGGGACTAAGGCCGCAAATAATAAACAAAAAATAAAATAAAAAACCCGGGACGTTTCGCAGGGATCACACCCGCATTTTCAACCGGCAAAACAAGAAAATTATAAGAAGGAACACTATGAGCCTCACCGTTACGTTATGGTGAGACTATCACTCTATTGTGAGACGCGGGTGTGATCCCTGCGAAACGTCCCGGGTTTTTTATTTTATTTTCTGTCTATTATTTGCGGCCTTAGTCCCGTTTTAAGTTGTTTCTTTATAAATGTTTCGGGCCGATTAAGTTGTTTTTTCTATCAAGACCCTATCTTAACCATGCACTTCATCGCATTTCCATGTCTATCGTGCTGCTGTAAACTTGGAATAATTGGTCCGCAGGACCGAGACGCGAAACTCACCTGATTCAAGACAGCGGAAAAACGCCGGTCGACAGCCGCTTCAGCTCCTTTGTTTACAAACAAACAACCGGGCGTTTTCACGTGTGTTCCCGTCGGTCGGTTCCGCTCGTCCGACTGCGTAGCACTGGACGTGGTCGCGAACCGGGGACCCGCCGACCAATCGCGTCACAACTCACCCGCGAAAACAAACAGAGCCCAGGAGCCGGAATTCCTCGCAAAGGCTTCGCACCGTTTACGAATTCCCGAGAAAAAATAAACGCAGACGAGGAGAAGGCGAGGCGTTGCGGCCACTGCCCGCCTTCGCCAGAACCCCCCTCGCCCCCCTTGCCGGCCACTTCCGGTGGTTAAAGCTCAAGAAGGAGGGTGACCTCTTTTCCGACCCCTACGCCCGCCCCCCCCCGTCCCCCCCCTCCGCGGCCGACTGACCAACTCCCGGGTGATTATAATAAAACTAAATCAAGCCTGGAATTTTAATTTTTACCTTTCTCATTTTTATCCCCGTCGCCCCTTGTACTGTCGTGCTAAGGAAAAACGCCGTATGAGCATTTAGGCGTTGCCGGATTTCCTTCAATAAATACCGAATTTACTTGGGAAATCTTGAATATTTTTCTTCAAAGTTTTCGGAAAATTTTGCTCGCGTTTTTTCTCTGAAATGTCTGAAAATTTCAAGGAAATATGAGAATAGGTTTCCTCAAAAATATAGAGTTTATGCAGGGAAATTTGGCAACTCTCGAATGTCCATGCGGCGTTTTTTCTCGGCACGGCAGTATAGCTATCGGTCGTCCGTCTTCGTCTAATTCTTTGCCTGGGCGACTAATTAAATAGTGGAAATTCAAAATATCGTAAGTGCCATAAGATGTTGCTCAGAGTGGGCGTGGTGTCCCTCGCTGCAAAAGGAACTAAGTCCCTCCGCTTCGTGAATTCTTTTATCGAGGGATCTTCTCTGAATTTTTCGTCTTCATTTCATGATATGGATTTTCACTCTTTGACTCGTGATATTCCTAACAGATGAGAGAGATGACTGCACAATCTTAGCTATGCGCTTAGCTTGGCTTAGCGCGTAGGATGTTGAGTGAGTTTCTACTTTTCGTCGTGGCCCCTTGAGAAAAAATTATCGAAATTCCTCCAAGACTAATTAATAAGAACTGCTGAATGGGCTGTGTTCGCATTTGGGGTGTAAAACAGGGTGATTGTTTTTATGGGTGATAGAAATTTTATGGTGATTATTGTGCGCGGCTGACAAGTTCTGAAACAATAGGGCAACGTTCAAGACCTACAATCCCACTAACAAGTAAACAACCTTAAAGTAAAATGAAAATCACAAGAATTTTAATTCCAAGCAAGTGGGTGTCGCACTCTGGACTTATACTATTAGTGAGTCCTCAAAAATGCAAGCTATGAAGCAGGAAGTATCTTCATCGTTCCGTCCAGAAACAGATTTGGTGACAAATTCGAAAATCTGGTTTTAGTCAAACTTTCATGGATACGATTCTGGAGGTTGATACGTTTTTGAAAGGCGATGTAACATTTGCCAAAGCAAAAAATCGCATGTTCGAAATTTTAAAGAATGTAAAACATCCAGAAAATTGACCTGAACGGTTTAATATGGAGAGGGCAAAATGTGCAATTCATCAAAGCCCTGGACCGAATGGCCAAGACGGATTTGCTCCCTACTGTGTACCCGCCCAACATGGAAATATTTTAAAAATATTGCTGAAATATTGTCAAAAACATTTTAACAATATTTTAACAATATCGAAATAATATTGCTGCAATAGTTTGTTGTCCGCCCCCCTGACAATATTNTGTTACAATATTGTCATGAAATATTTTAGCAATATTGTCAACATATTTCTGCAGTGTATTTCAGGAAATATTTACATGACAATATTGTTTCAATATTGACAATATTGCTGCAATATTGCTGCAATATTTCGTGTTGGGCGGGTAGTGAAGAAGTGAAGCGCCCTGAAAGAGCCGCGCAGTCCAATTTGGGAGACATTGCATCGCGCAATGCCGATTTATTCCGTCGCGTCGTGCTAAGGAAGAACGCTGTATCGAGTGCTGTCAAATTTTTCCCGATAAAATATTTATTCATTACAAAAATTATAAATGTTTTTATTTATATTGTACGCCAGGTCTAATCAAATTACGAATAAAATTCTGCAGGCAATTCAAAGGATAAAATTTACAAGTTAAACAGAAAAATTTTTGGGAGCAATTTGGCAACAGGAGAGTGTTTATATGAGGTTTTCCTCTGGCACGGCAGAATTGCGTGCTCGGTCGTAGTGCGAAATCAAAGTTCCAACATCGTAACTCACCGCACCTCCGGCGGCAGGCATTCAAGTGCGTCTCAAGTCGAGATTTTCAGCGCTGCAGAAGTTGGTTAGCTATTGTCGTGTTTTGTCTGCAGACACACAATTCTCAGGTATTCCGTGAAATTTCCCGAGCTTCTCCTTTGAATGAAATTCTTGCACGTGAATTCTATTCGCGAATTAATTATCCTGCCTCGGAGGAAGCTACGCGAAAAACACGTCAAAGTGGTTCCAAAACCCAGATACAGGCCCGTTGATCTTATATTTCAAACGAGATATTTCTTCTAAGAATGACAATGATTGATGTGATTGATATTTAACTGTATAAACTGGAACAGTATACCTCACATGTTTAAGAGAAAGAAAAGGTTTAAAAAAGGGGTCAAAAAAAAGAAAGAAAAAAAGTGAATTTTATGTCTCTTATGATCTATTACCCTGCTCTTTTTTTAAATCTTAAAAATTTGAAGTTACGGTGAGCTATTGATTGTCAAACTACTACATACATAAAATTTGCATTTCCCAGAAATGAAGCCAGTTCGCCACTTAAACACTAAACATCTAAACATACGAGTTAATCATTCTGGCAGGCATTTCATTTATTAAAAGTTGTATATTCAATCCCAAAATGTTGATGCAATTCTTTATCAATTAGTAATTTAAGACTTTAAACGTTAAGCTTTTTAAACCAAAAAGACATAATTATAATATACTTTATTTATATTTTGCTATAGTTGATTGATTTTTCCGGATGTTGAACATCATCTGCCGTTCTACGCAATGAAACACGATACTAGTCAATTTACGTACGTTAGTGCGCCTTCAATTTTGTTTGATACTGTGCAACACTTCTGTGGCGGAATAGTTGCTCAGAGCGCCTTGCACAATGTCGCCTCGACTTGATGGCAGGAGATCAGAAATGACACTCTAGTACGTGCGCAGCTACACATTTTGTCATCATCGGTTGTGCGATTATATTTATACCTGCATTTGCGACGTTGCAAGTTTTTCACTCCCTACTTTATACGGGTATACCCGAAAGAACTTTTTAAAATTTGCTGTGATTTGTCCGAGACAATATTAGATACACTAATTTAATGTGTGATTCATGTATTTTTTTGAGGTAGGTTTGTATCTACCTTATACAGCGTGTCAAACAAATTATAATTTGTTTCTCCTTCTTTTTTATGTTCTGCAGTGACAAATCATTGTAACCCTCACAGGGATCTATTTCCAAAGTTATATCGATGAATTTCACTTGCGATTCGTAAAAATTGTCCTACTAGTTGAAATTCAGTGCCGTGCCGTATTTTGCGATGTATCGATTGATATGCAATTCAAACCTATGAAAAAAGATCGATTATCAGGGCGTTTGCAACGAGCACCATAATATTCGATTCTTTACCATAGCTTCAAATGGGATAATATCGAGAGTCGATTATCACGCCTCGCCACTGGTGCAATGTTGATGATCTTTAGTCGCTCCTTTAATTACAATGCAAACTATATGGAGACTCCCTAAGGAAAGGCGCGGTTCAAGGAACGACTATGAATACGGCCCTATAAAGTTATTGTTACGCACACTATGACTCGTACCAGTATTTTTTACCAAAGACTTTGGTTATCTGAACAAAATTTCGTTTTGTGCGACGAAAAACTGCAGTTTAACTGCTCCGAAAACTCTGGTGTTCCTAATTAACTGAGGTCTCAGTCCTTGAAATTGAAGTCGTTTTCTCCCTGTATATATGTAGAGAACTTTTGAAACGCTCAAAGACACTGACAGAGGAAGAAGAGACAATACGCGTCTCTGCGAGTGCTGGCGCGCATTTCCAGCCAATTTCAGCCGAGTTTCAATGCGGAAAAGAATCCCTTCCCCACCTCTGTTTCGCAAGGGCGCGTTCGTCCCCTCAAGACGCCTTCATTTATGAAAATTGTTCTTGTGTCTAGCGTGAGGCAGCATTCCTTTTTATTTCTTTAAGCGCTTCCTCAGCCAGTTGACTTATTTTTACACGCTTGGCTTCGCCATCAGCCCTCTTATGCCACAAATTAAAAGTAAATAATTTTAAAAAAATAATTGGGTTAAATAAGTCAGACCTAGGCGTGGTTAACTGTCATAGGTTAGGAAGCGAAGGAGAGTTGGTGCTCAGTGGAATATTCCGTCTTGAATTTCCAATGGACGGAACGTCTAAGGATACATGTCTGTAAAAGTAATGTTCGTTATAAAATGATCAACGTAGATTTATTTGTCCGGTATGAAAAGTACCCTTTGGGATGATGTCTTATTGTTGATTTTGTCCAAGAACCTAAGGACTCGAGGGAAATTAAACTTAGAAAACCAGCTAAGAATCAGCAGAACCAAATAAGACTTGCCTTATGTCTTGTTATTTTTATGCTTGATTTTTTACTAGAAAACTAAAAAAACCTCTAACTTGGATTTTTCAGTATTTATTCTTCAAAATTCAAAGGGAAGAAGAGAATCTCATAGCCTTAAGTTGTCCAGTTTTCTGTCGACAAAATGAAACTAGAAGAAAATCAGAGAACGTGAAATTCAATTTGGAATATTTTGCTAAAATCCGTCCATATATGACAAAAATTTAGAAAACATTTTAAAACACTTATGACACCATGTTTTGCAAAAACTGATGGCGCCTAGGACATTTTGAATTTCAGTTCATTTTATAATAAAGAATTATCATATTCGCCTCAATCACAAAAGCTACCACCTACGTAGGGAAACTATAGTGGCACGTGTGTTGTTTCTTATGAGTCATAAAAAGTTGTTATAATCGCAAAATGTAATCCAATTGAATGTATTTAAATCAAAAGGAACTACTCCATTAGGACATAGGCCCCGTCATGCATAATTCTTATGGGTCCCACGGCCCAAGTCATGACGGAGATAATTGCTTTTGATTTGAATACGTCCAACTCCCACCCTCAAGTTGTCCGAGCGGCATCACCGCGCCGTCATCTGTCGTGACCACGCTCCCACCCCCGCAACGTTATCCTACACTCACCCTCCTCCCCCGCCCGACCCTCCTTTTTTTCAGGTCAAAACACCACATTCATTTTAATATCATACACACGCCAAGAAGTAATTTCTTTTTAAATTGTGGTCTAAATACTTATTGCCGTCGGCCACATTATTAGCATTAGGCTCTCGAGGGCGTCCAGCTCGAGGGGGGGGGGGAGGGAGGGAGGGAGCCGGGACTTTCAAACGCCTCGATATTTTCCATCGATGATTGTTGAACTCGCGATTCGCACGGACCCCCTCCCCCCCCCGTTCCCATCTCTCCTACCACTTGAGATTTAATTAAAAACGCCTCGATATTTTCCATCGATGATTGTTGAACTCGCGATTCGCACGGACCCCCTCCCCCCCTCCGGTCCCCATCTCTCCTACCACTTGAGATTTAATTAACCTTGTATCTGCCGTTTTGATTGATGTCACCAGGTTTCCTTTTAACCGACCGTAAAATGCCGCGAGCTGAGGAAGAACGCCGTATCAACTTTTGAGCGTTGCCATTTCTTCAGGGAAAATTATTGTTGTAGAAGGAAGTCATGAGTTTTTTTTTTTTTTTTTTTTTTGAGATTT
This sequence comes from Bemisia tabaci, assembly GCF_001854935.1. Classification (NCBI taxonomy): domain Eukaryota; kingdom Metazoa; phylum Arthropoda; class Insecta; order Hemiptera; family Aleyrodidae; genus Bemisia; species Bemisia tabaci. Next base: position 1,621,288 of record NW_017547090.1, read on the forward strand.
TCAGATACTTTTGCATTGTGTGTGAAATTCCGTGAACATATTGAAGAAAAGTAGACATTTTTTAAAAGAAACTTTAATTTTTATACGGAACGTTTCATCGACGTATGTATGCGCTTATGGTGTTTTTCCTCGGCACGTCAGAACAGGGATTTTCATCCGTTTTCCGTGTCGGCTGACCGGTCCGTTATTCGTGTCGGCGAGACGGGTCCTTGTCCGGGAATTCTTCTCGCCATTTTCCTGTGCACGTCAACCCCTGCAGGATGTCGTGAAAGTAAAGAGCACAAAATGTCTTCTGGAATGCAAAAGACAAGCTTTTCTCGGAATAATGAATAATGCATGATGCGCTAAAATCTATGAAAGTTCAGCGCAGTTTTCCTTCTTTTTTTTCATTCTTTTTCTCTTTTCCCTCTCAGTCCATCATGCAAACGAATCATAATTAGAATCGTTCGGACAGGATTTATAAAGCTGAACCAGGTACTAAAAGAAAACTAACCCGGCTGATTGGAGGGTACAGGCTCGGTTTGATTTCCAGGAAATCAATGAATATATTTATTAATATTTAAGTGCTGTACTAATAATGCACCCCTTAAATACAATAAAATAGATAAATAGAAGGAATATATTTAATAAACATCGGTAAGTCATCAAGAGGTAGGTAAGCGGAGGAATATCAATCTTGCCTATACTCGCAGTTACGTCTCTTGGATGCATGATCGACACAGACTTCTGGTTTTGAAGACTTGATATCCTGCGGGGCGATTATTGAAACTGATAGACAAAGCGATAGACAAAGATGACATAGGGGGTATAAAGCAATTCTATTGGTTGAAATGGGTGGTTCTCACCGACTAAGGGGGAAAATGATAGACTAACTGTCGGGTTTCTCGTGGGTTGCCGTTACTTAGTCGATTACCTACCTCCTTTGTCCATTGCAACAACCCGTTTCCACCAATAGGATCCCTCCAAATCCCTTTTGTCGTCTTTGTCTATCGCTTTATCTATCAGTTTCAATAATCGGTCCGCTGAAAATCAAGTGGATTGCATTTTAAATTATTATCTTTTATTTCGAGTTCATCCATAAATCACCTTCAGGGAAACTGGTAGAACTTGCATTGTTTCTAAAATGAGTCAGATGAAGCAGAGTTTTCATTCTGATCACAAAATGTTGTCCAAAAGGACTTTGTGAGTTCAGCTGAAAACCACGCGGTAAATGCACTTTTTTATAATCTTCTATTTGTGTGTAATGTTCATTGGATGTTGCACAGTCTCTGATATAAATGAAAAATGTTGGCTTGCTTCTGTTAAACAAAGATCATTTATTGACCTAATAACCAATATTACTTTCTCTTAAGCGCTCAGCCAATAGGGAGCGCTTCTTAATTTCAACCTGCCAATGCGTTCAAATGACGCATCAGCTCATCAACAAGATGACAGAGAGGGGCCTAACGTATTTAGAATAGATTAATCTGTGATGTATTTATTTAATACTTCTGTTATCAGAGCACGGAGGACGATGGTGGAGCGAGTTCTCGACTGTGCTCATCTTCTTCGGGGATCTTAAAAAGGCGCCGGCCTCCATAGACAATAAGTGCGCGTTTCACTGATACCAACGTTTTAGATTTTCCTGTTTGTTTCTCCTTGAATTGAAGTCGACGGTGAAACTACCAAACCACGTATCTCGTTTGAGGTGTTTAAAAATCTACGCTCACATTTTATTTTTTTGGAGTAGACCAAATCAATATCATTCCTTGAAATTTTCACGGAATTTTCTCCGCACAAAGAGGAAAAATCACAGAAATTTTCAAGACTGGATGTTAAGTAGTTTTTCATTTAAAAAATAAAGTATGACAGGAAGTCTGCGACATCGCAAACCGAGATACGTGGTTTGGTAGTTTCACCGTCGATATGTAGTATTACCTTCGGTAATCGAATTTAAGCAAACTCGTTCCCCACGTCAAAATTGACTTACATTCATGTTATTTTTGACGCTGTTTTCAATTTGGATAGGTGCTCTACTATGCGTCACGCATGGGGGTTTGATTTAAAAATTGTTTGAACTGCCCTCGTTTGCCTAGACTGATATCTAAATATTGATAGAAAAACCCTCGCTGACGTTTTATCATTATTACGTAGTGAACACAAGACACTTGTTCATACATCAAAAATTTGTTCGAAAAATTTTCTGGTTGATGAATTCCAATTTAATTTAAGTTGAGTACTATACATAGGTGCTTCGAACGCGTGCTTCACTATCTACCAACCACGCTTTTATCAATTCGTTCTCAGAATGGAGAAAGAGGGCCTCAAAGTATTCCTTATTCTCTTGGTAATAAACTTTTTAACTTATTTGTATCTTCCGTCAATTTTACCCAAGAGAATGCTCAAATATTTTTTAAAACTAAATTTCATTGGTATACCTTTCAATACAGGCTGCATGTGCCTACGCCTAATTTCTTAGCTTACGGTAGTTCTCCGGAAAAAAAGCAAGCGTTTTTATCTTTTTGGTTAATATTTGTTTAACTGTACATCTAATTACGTGGTGGCATGACATGAATACTACAAAATTACAGTGGGTAGTGATCATCACACTATCGTAGAAAAACCAGACGCTCGAGTCCAAAGAGTCATGAGTTTATTTTACTCGGATCTTTTATGCTTGTATATCATAATAATTTTTTGTAATTATAACTTATGAATTCAGCGTCATTTCAAAACTTTGAACGTCATTGTCTGAAAAACACTATTTTGCCAGAGTCTCTCGCATTTTTTCCACCCACCTGAATACTGTTCAAGAGTCATATTATTTCCAAGTTCGAATAATTATGTTTATTCAAGGTGCTTTGCATTGCCGCTGAAACAGTTCTTGGAGAACTAACGAACTTCCTCGGGTCGGATTTCGAAAGACCACTCGTCAGGCGTTGGGGCGGAAAAAAACAAATAACGGTAAAGTATTATTAAGAAGACGTTCGTAACTTATCCGCCTCAGAAGGCGTCTACGACTTGAAAATGAGAATAATGTTGATTTCATAACGCCAAAATCAATGGACGAATTATTTTTAAACCAGCGGGGAGACGAGACTCAAGGCAACATGAGCATTTTTTGAGAGTCTCATCCTGAGAATCAGAGCTTGATTTTTGTCGTATCTGCGCCGCTGTCTGATTGGTCCTCCAGTTTTAGGTCTTTCATGACGCGCCTAGGACCTAATGTAAACGAATCCGACTGAGCCGAATTCGTAATTTCGAGGAAGAAATGAATGTTTGGTTGGTAGATACGTTTATTTGGTGCTTTTAACAATTGAGCCATTAACACCTTAGAGGAGAGATCAAAATATAGTACAGAATTTAAAAATTTAAAAAGTAGGGGTCACATAAGACAAATATACCCACAAGAAAAGTGTGATTTTTTGCGAAATATGTGTCATGGTTTGTTTAGAACTCATTCCAGACATTGAGAATCAAAAGGTTCCAATGACGCTTTGAACTACGACGCAATCTTTTTTGTCTCCGTTGGCATAAGGGCTTTGATTGGCAACTACCAACAGATCAATCAGAAAGTGGCCAAGTTTTTCCGTGGTAAAAGGATTGAAATTATACTGCACTCTCCCTGTACAGGCACTCTTTATTCAGAGCCAAAGGAACTTGATTACATTGGAACGTTACAAAATTTGACTCAACTACCAATTGCTCTACAAATAGCACAACCCAGTAACCTTTCCGAGTGGTGCTCCCGAGGAATCACAAATTAAGGTGATTCGATGGAGGCCATTTTCTGTGTCAAAGCGACGTGCGATATATCGCATCGATTAGCTCCATAATTTCAGCTCCTTGTCATTTGCTTCAAATTTTGAGATCGTACTTCCGTTGTCATGAGACTGAAAAACTCATGTAACAAAGAAATTCAACGTAGTAAAGGCGTGTTTTTTTTTTTTAGAGGAAAAATATCGCATTCGATACTGATATCGAAACTTCACTCGAATGCGATATTTTCCCTCTAAAAAAACCACGCCTTTATTACGTTGAATTTCTTTGTCAAATTTGGTACATGAGTTCTTCATTCTCATGACAACAGAAGTCCGATCTAAAAATTCGGAAGAAATGACAAGTAGCTGACATTATGGCACAAATCGATGCGATATATCGCACGACGCTTTGACACAAAACATGGCCTCCATGGAATCACCTTAGTGTAGAGTAGAAACCGTCACTAACTATGAGCCAACGAAAACCGCAAAAAAGAGAGGAAAAAAAAGAAACGATGCGTCGGTGGGAAAACAGTAATTGTCGGGTAAAATTTGAATTGTTAAACTATTGACTATTAGTGCGTCTACTATACAGTGAGACTGTTTTCCAGGGTAATTTATTAATCGTAGACAACGTTTAAATTGAACATTATTTGCAATGCATAGTGATCACGCCTTTTACAGTATGATTTTTTTTTTTTTTTTAAATTGAACTTCAATTGAGGAAAAATTATCACGGAAAAATGATAATGTAGAAACAATTCTTCAAATTGTTGACCTCGACTATAAAAATTGTAGCTTTTAAAAGCTCGTTGCCGTATGACAACAACATACAGAGGTCGAATAGTGATGTAAATGCGCAACCAATTGGAAATATTGGCAACGTAATTCTTTTATTCGAAATTTTCCACAACGTATGCCGATGGCTGAAGTGCGACACCATGTATTGAATCGCGATGTTTCAAAATCTCCATTCCTGGTTTATTGCTTCGTAGAGAAGCAAGGCAGCTCTATAACTTGAAATATGTACAGAATATTCCACTAACAGAGCGGAAAAATCAAATAAGTTTTCAAGAAATTACGTTGACTAGTTTTCCAGGGAAAAAATAAATATGACTGGAAGTCTACAACGACGCGAACGGAAATTCGTGGTTTCGCACTTCGATATTTTGAATACGACATTTTCACCTATCATCGATTTCACGGACTATTTTATTCCTGGCAGGAGGATGAGTTGCAAGTCATCAGAGATGAAATCTTAAAAATAGCAGACCCGGACACAGACCCATGTTGCAAATTAGACGGTGAATACATTAAGGGTGACAAAAAATTCGCCACCGTCCCGAATACGCAGTGCAAGTACGCGTTCAAGAAACTGTTGATGTATTTCAATGCCACGGTTCCCGATTCCTGTCGGGCGACTAGATCACCGAAATGTACAATGAATACGACAACCAACAAAACACAGTGCATGGCCGATCAGCACAAAAAAAGCAGTTTCGCCAATTTTATGAAAACTGCAACAGGTCAAACGACCCTGCAATTTTGTACCACGCGTTTAACTGCACCAGCACAGTAAGAGATTTGACCGAGTTAGACAAAAGAGGTTTTAAGACGAGGGGAAAGTAATTCAACAGAAGGGAACCAACTCAAGCAGTGATTTCAAATTGCTTTGCCTCAAAAAATATGGATTAAATGCACAATAGAGAAATGTATGCACACTCGATTTTTTTTTTTTTTTTTTTTTTTTTTTTTTTTTTTTTAAATCATATCTTTTGGGTAAAGAAACAATTTTTTTATACACTAGACATTTTTAGATAAATATGAAGATGCACAATATTTATATCTTCGTAATCAAGTCGGTGCTCCTCTCATAAAATCGATCCCATTATTACTAAAAATTCCAAAAAATTACCGTTTGAGATAATTTTGAAAGTTGTAGGACAGTGCATCGCCAATTTGAGAAAAATATAGATGCATGTGTCGATGCTTTTGCCGGCTTTAGTGGATTACATGTATCGCGTAAGCAGCCATTTTCGAGAGGGAGGAGGTCTGACGTCAACTTTTCTGGATCTTAAAAGAGGCGGGGAGTTAAATCCTAGCATTACCTAGGCCTGCTTCTTTTTCAGACAAAAATCATATTTTCCAATAAAAATAATATTTTCTATATTCCAGGCTTTCTCAGTGATTCTCTAATAAAAAAATGAGGGGAGTCAGGCTAGTATCACTTAATTAAAAAAGGGGGTGATTAGGTTGTATGTATCATAAGTACCTTATACGAGGGGGAGAGGGTCAAACATTTAGCCAAAATGCCGCGCGTAATACTTGATGGGCAAATTACGATCGATTTACTTTTAACGCGTTTAACATTAACAATGATTAGCGTTTGGCATGAAATACTGACTGAAGGCTCTCACCGGCATTGTGTAAAGCAGTGAATTGTTTAAGAGGATCGTTCAGAGTCGAAAACCAAAAATCAATATTTTAAACCCAAAATGGGTTTTCTGCTGTGCTGAAAAATTTGAGTTTCCTTTCAAGGGCCTTTTAGCCCATTGATGTATAATACAATCTAGACCGCGCATAGGAAATTTCGGCGAGACGATAGGCGACCCGGATTGCCTCGATACATATGGCAATCCAATATCGACGGTGAAACTACCAAACCACGTATCTCGTTTGCGGTGTTTAAAAATCTCCGCTCACATTTCATTTTTTTTAAGTAGACCAAATCAATATCATTCCTTGAAATTTTCACAGAATTTTCTCAGCACGAAGAGGAAAAATCACGGAAATTTTCAAGACTGGACGTTAAGTAGCTTTTCATTTAAAAAATAAAGTATGACAGGAAGTCTGCGACGTCGCAAACCGAGATACGTGGTTTGGTAGTTTCACCGTCGATATGTACCGAGACAATGGAAATGCCAGTCTTGCCTGTGCCGTTGCCTGGTAGGCTTCGTATATCCAGCTGTATCAACCAAGCTGAAGGCACGTCTTTACCCTGATTTACCCCGCTAGCTGTCTTACCTCCCCCGCCTAAAGTCGGGCCTAGTGCGCAGTCTATATTGTGTTATAAGTCAATGTTTTAGCCTGATTTTGCCTCGTTTAGTAGCTACTGGATTCTTCTTGTATTCCTTTCGTAACTTTATTTCCTGATGATAAATTTTTTTAAAATTGTTATGAAATTTTCAGCCCCACTGACATGCACAGTGCTTTTATACTTGTGCACATGCGCACTGAAAGGCTTTCCTGAGTATGATCCGTACCAACCGAAAAAAAAAAACCAAACGACTATTTTTGGTATTTTGCCGTGAGAGAATTGCAGCTTTTCGAATACTTTTCACTCCCATGAATTGTTCAGGAGCCTCCTTGTACCTCAGTTTTAGTTGCAATCTTTGCTTATAGAGTTAAATACATACCAATAAAATTGAGTTGTTTTCTTTATATCTTTTTCGATTATATTTACTTTGCCTCCTACCTTCGAGTTTTCCCCGGTCGGCGGGATTTTAAATTGCTCTCTCTCTCTCTTTAAAGCAAATGTGTTTTCAGCTGGGTCCTACGTATTCAACAAGGCCTTGAAAAGTGTAAAAACACGTTTCAAAGCGAAGGTCATCACCTAAATTCTTTCTATTTCCAATAGAAACGCTGGTAAACTGACAGAGCGAATCCTAGATTTTATTTTTTCAGCAGAAACACCTGTAATTTTTCCCTTTTTTTATTGAAGTACCTATATGTTGATGCTCCCCTTTGGAGGGTAAAAAAAGCCAACAAACAAACCTACAGAACTTTAAATTAGGATTGCGTCAAGTTGTTCTCGAAGAGACGTGCAGTTTCCACAAGCTTTTGTTCATCAAAAAATTTGCATGTTTCACTAAGAATAAAAGTGCGGTAAAATATACCAGACTTTTGGTTCATATTGAATTCCGAATTTTTGGTCAAACACAGGGTGTTCAAAAAGTCATGTACGTGTCCGTTTTTTGAGCGAATCTATCTAAAAAAAGAACCTCATTTATTCCGCTCCTTACGTTTGCATAAAGTCAATAGACAATGCGGCATCCTACCGGTAGATTTCGTCGAATATCCCCCCCCCCCAAAAAGCAAATACGTCAAAAGAACATAAAGTAGAGAGAATTACGGGTTTCCAAGACAGTCGAGAGAGTTGGTGAATTTTTAGCTTTCATTTTCTGCATCATGTGAAGTAATGAAGAGACGGAAGATACTGGAAACGTGTCGACGGCAAAACTCCCATACCACACATCTCGTTTACGGTGCTTTAATATCTCCGCTCATATTTTACCGTTTTAAGCAAAAAAAATTAGCATCATTAAGAATTGGCGTTGAGTAGCCATTCATTTAAAAGATTCAGTACTACAGAAAGGATGGAACGTCGCAATCCGGTTTAAGAGTTCCGCCGTCGATAAAGTTAAACTATTAATATTTAAATAACTTCAACTTAGGCCTAGTATTGTTAACATTATTGTAAAATGTTAAATAAAATTAACAATTTAATGTAGCAGCCTGCTCGTTTAGTTAGAAAGAGACTCTAAATTTTTGAACATTTTTGGTGGTCTCCCTTTTGGCTCCTCTTCTAGCTTTAGAATGTTCTCTAGTCCTTTTCTCGCAAACCCTCCCATCATGAGGAACCTGAATCCATCTCACACACTGAATAACAATTTTCAAAAATCCGACATTGCATCAAACAGTAATGCTGAAATGTCACATTTTTCAAAAAAGTTCTCTTTTGAAAAAGTTTTCCCCGTACATCGAAGTCCTGTTTCTCGTAGGCTCTCTGGAATACATACATCATTTATATTTTCACCTAGCCTTGCATGCCTCTATAGCTCTCGTCGCACAGTGGCTCGAGTCAAGTAGAGTGGTTGGACATGAAATTTTTGACTAAAACTGCAAATTTTGGCATTTATTTCGTATCGTTTTAAATTTTAAGGGGTGCTTAGAAATGTTCCGAGGAAACCAATGGAACCACCTTTAGAACCTCAAACCTTTGTATAAGCGGAGCTGTAAGCGTTCAAAGTTTTCAAATTTTGTCCGACCTCTCCTATTGACTCGATCCACTGTGCGTTGTTAGGATCGGCAACAATGCTTTTGATGCGTGAATTAAGCTGGTCGAATCGCCGTGAAAGGAGGGAGGGGAGGCGAAATTTGCATTCACTTATCACGGTGTAACAAACGCTCCAACAAGGCTGTTGATCGACCGGCCATGATAAACTGCAAAAGAGGAGGTCTCATTCGCGCTCCGCCCCCGCAACCCTCAATTTACCCCCCCCCCTTCGTCCCTCTTTGTGGAAAATCCAACCCATTCACCTGTTAGCCAGACATTGTCAAGCCCCATCCAGCGCAATTCGACAAATCGTTAGAGGAAGCCTGAATAATGGCGTTGTATAAATTTTTCTTCATAAGACTTCTATACGAACGAAGACGTCGTCTTGGCCGAATAATTAGGAGGGTTTGGGGCTTGTTTGGATGAGGCAAAATTTGTTTGTGGGTAAGGGAGATTTACCTCCAAAAAATTCCGAGACAATTGATCAAAATTTCTCTTAAAGAAAAGACTGTTTTCCTCTGCCTACCTCAAAATAATGTCAAAGGCCTCAAAGATAACATCAGGGTTAACCACAGTTAGCGAGTACCGGGAAAACCGGGAATTGTCAGGGAATTTTAAAAAGTCAAGAAAAAACTTGGAGATGTCAGAGAAAATGACGAAAATGTCAGGGAACAATTGTCAAGTCACCTTTATTTCCTTTCTAGAATGGGTTTGAAGTTTCGAACAACAAATTTTGCGTGAAAACTATTTAAAATCATGTCTTTTTAAGTATGTGGCAAATCCTCAATCGTTAGGGAATTTTACCAAAATGTGATAGAGAAATCAGAGAAACGTCAGAGAATTTCATCTCCTACATTCTGTGGCAATCCTGATTTCATCTTTGAGGTCTTTGACATTATTTTTAGGTAGGCAGGGTAAAACGGCCTTTTCTTTCAGAGAAATTTTCTCGGAATTTTTGGTAAGGCAGGTTATGAAATAACCTCTCTCACTTTCGAACCTCAGAAATGGTAAAGAAGTTAAGTCCAAGTGTCAAATTGAATAATGTAATGACGTTTCCTCGGAGTTCTGCTCTCCCGCGTGTGCTTCGAAAAAAGTCGGAGGCGTGGCATTTTTGTGGAAAAATATAATACCCATAAAACGCATGGCTGAATATTTGTTTAGAATAAGAAGAAGGGCAGTGTATACGATGTGAGTACCAAGGACACAGTCTCCGATGACTGTTGCCTTCGTTGTATTGTTTAAAAATTTATTATACGCTTCAGCATTAATATTTAACTGACAATGAGTGATTCAGTGACCGATCTGAATGACAAACAAGACTTAGATCGACGATATAATCCAGTAAACTTCCTGTCAAACCCTCTCCAAGAGGGCCTCAAATTAAAACCCGGACGGTCGATCCCGTCCAACGAGTAAAGCAAAGTCAATTTACTGACCTAATCCCTGTTCGTCCACGTCCACAACCTGGAAAAGGTAGCAAAAATACACTCTTCTAGTGCAATAACTTAGAAATAAAAATGAAAGTCCTCCGGGTTGTATTTTTTTAATTTTTCAGTGTGGAATGGAAGAACCTCACGGCATGGTATAAAAATTACGGTATGGAACACGAAGCGCGAAAGCCCGGCTGGATTTCACACTAGGCCGGCCGCGGTAGCGTCCAGCCGATACACTGTAGCGGAATGATTTATGGCTAATCCATAAGAGGTCATAACTAGAAGATCNGGGGGGGGGGCTTGGTTCGCGTGCCGTATGATGGATGCAAGTCGGCAGGCAAACAACTCCCTTGTCCGGATCCCGGTCGCTCCACTCGCGCCGCCCAATCCAGGTATCAAGGTTACAACCTTAAGGTACAGTGACCCAATTTGCGCCCGTTCCTGAAAGCCGGCCGTTAAGGTGTGCGTGGGTGGTGAGCCCCCAGAGACCCTCCAGTAGTATCTTGACAATGGTAGAAGCTCTTACTTTCGGGACTTCAACATTCAACTGTTGACCTACCTACTCGGTTGTGGTTATCAACGCGTTGGCAGTTTCGTTTTGCACACTTACCGAAATTTTTGGGAAACTTGTTTGGCTCATGACGTCAACCGATGCTCATCATCCACCAAGAAGGTAGGCCAACAGCCGGAAAAATAGTGATGGCTGTTGCTCCCTCGTAATTGTCCATAAGGAAGTGTTGCGTCCCCAAAAGTAAAAGCTCCTATATGTCGCCAAGAGACCATTAGAGGGTCTCTTGTCTCTGTGAACCTCACTGCGTTGCGAACCAACGACGTAACACGTAGCAAGAGGGTCATATATGTTTCCACGATACAAACAGAGGCTCAGAATGATTGCTATATGAGTCTGTAGATACAGGAGACTAATTATCAAAATTGGTCGGAAAATTTTAAAAGTATCTCGAATAATGACGTAAAACTAATCAAGACTGACCATAGTAAGGTACACATACTTGATGTCCACTTTTTTTACGTCCATAGACTTTTCGTCCACAATTTTTACGTCCACAGTTCTAAAGCCCACACTGTTGTTAAGTCCATTACTTAAACGTCCACTAAGTTAAGTCCACAAATGTAAAGTCCACTATAATCAAATTCAAGCGTTATATTTTAGTCCGTGTGTAAACTTATATTGACAATATCGAAATGAGAAAATTAAGAGAGAATAAGGTGTTGTCATCGTAACTCATATTTTAAATGAAATGTTAAGTTCTTCTTTTGATTCATCTTTTCAAATTGTCTTTGGTAAAGACTTGGTTTCATTTTTATCCTTGAAATTTCCGATTTAAAGTATGCCTTAAATGTACATTCTTTTTTTTAATGAAATTGATTACTTCATTTTAAATACATTTACTTTTTTAATACGTAGTATATATTTGTAAAACCTTTTCAAAGCAATGGCATCGATATGAATCTCAATGAGCCGTAGTTGTGATGAAAGGAACTATACAAAAATTAATAAAAGAGGGAAAAAACTAAGAAGCACGCAATTTTTTGTTTTCAACTTATTTGTGAATCGACCTTCTTGAGTCAAATACGTTCAATTTTGAGCGTTTAGTTGCGCTTACACCACGCTGCAGCACAGTAAAATCCCAACACATAAAAGAATAAATTTGAATGTTTTGGAAATCATTACATTTGACACGGAACTACTCTTATATTTACAAAAAAACACATTATATTTTCCAGTTGTACATATTTCTTTTTCATCAGTTTAAAAGGGAATAATCAATGCAGAGAGTGCAAACATTTCAAAATCATGAGTTGAAAAACGCTGACTCCGCGAGTTTAAATATTAGAGCCTAACACAGAGCGGAGCGGCGTGTTAGCAATGCAGAACGCGCACTGGCGCCTTCAAACCTAACGGGATACTTCACGCATTGCGCAACGCGTGAAGTATCCCGTTAGGTTTGTAGGCGCCTATGCGCGTGTCACGCTGGTTGCCTGCCGCGCCGAAACGCTTTAAGCAACTATTTTGCGTCAGAGGCGTTGCACAGTACCCTACAAGATTGAAGGCGCACGAAATAACTAGTTAAAGAGGACTTTCAATTTTGACAGCATCTGTTACTGAAAAATGTTTAATGTGGCATTGGAGCGTTTCCTAGGCTCCCGCCTCGGTTTTCATCTTATCATATCCGTACAGTGTACACATGAACATATGTTTTTATCTGCTCCTAGAGTCTGTTTTCTTTCATGACTTGATTCATGAATGAAATGTTTTTAAGAATGAAGGTAGTAGTAGTATGCATTTATTTTTGAGGTGGTTCCTGTCATTTAAATGAGAAGAAAAAAATGTGGACATAACATGTCCACAATTTGGACAAATTTGGACATATTCATGGTTGGACATTAAATCATGTGGACTTAATATAGACTGGACTTAACGTTTAGTGGGCATCAATAGAGGTAGACATTTATTTAATGGACGAGAGGTAGGTGGACATAAAGTCCTGGAAGCCATGAGAATGATTGTCTTAAAGTTACAGGGGAGGAATCAACTGGTTCTCCCACATTCTGCAAATTTCAGCGAAAGGCGTGTGAAATTTTTCAAATACCAGTGCGAGTTATTCTCACAATCATGTTTTCGCAATATCTGGAAAGAGAGCCAAAGTAGTTTTTATGACAAAAAATGCTTACGCAAAAATGTTCGTGTCCTATATGGTTTAATTAATTAGACGCTATTTTCCAAAACGTGTCCATCTAATTTGGAAGGTTTAAAAGAAAAACAAAAAAAAAAAAACTTATCTCTTCACGAAATGGACTAAGTCATCAGCTAATTTTGACCAAATTTTTGCACAAGCGCTGCTATAATAATAGACAAATTAGTAAATGGAGCTCTAGATGCAGAAAGGACATGTCCTGGTTGCGGTGTCTCAGAATATCCGCTAAAGTTTCATCCATTAGAATTAAAGCAAATTGTATGGAATTTGTTGAAACTTTTACTGATTTTCCTTCATGATTTTATTTCGCTGAACCCGAAAAAATGAAGTAAATTTATTGAATCGTTTCCTCTCTAGAATATAAATTAGCAGTGAAGATTTCAAGGTACAAAAACCAAGAATGCCCTTTCTGCAGGCAACTCCTCAAATGAGGATGACTCATCCAGGAGCAGATATGGTGAGACTTTCTTATGGCTTTTTTGCTGATACACTTCTTTCGAGTGATATAACTAGAGTCCCTTTATACTGAGAGTCAGGACAATGTGAATCCATTTCTGATTGGTTCCCGTATTTTAGGTCTTCACTGTGTCACAAACGGGAATAAAGATTACATTTTCACCGATTGCAAAGATTATATTCTGGAATGGACCAGGGAATTACGGGTTCGGCAAGGAACAAACGGAATGAGAGAAGGAACGGAGAAAGGAATTTGAGAATGGGCCGATCAAAGATTAC
>NW_017547090.1:1635031-1660215 GCF_001854935.1 Bemisia tabaci
GGTGTTGTGTGTTGTCTTGACGCTCAGTATAAAGGGACTCTAGATACAACTTCAAACGAGAACTGCATTACGTATAAAGAGAATCCGTATCTGCAGGAGAGTTGAAAACCCTAATTACCCTAAACATTTAGCACTTAACAACACGCTACACATTGACACTGAAAAAATCGCTCGGATGACCTTCTCATCACTCTTGCTGATGTTATCGCAGCTCAACTCGTGTCCTTTGCTAATCGGAAACATTAATCGATTAGCATGGTGCCATCAACGGAGTTGTTTTCTGATGAGTAAGACGCTGAGCCACACTTCTGCTCTGACGTCACACCCTACCGGAACTTCCGGTAGCAATTTCTCCGACTGTTACTCTGCCGTGTCGAGCCAAAAGGACGTAACTCCGATGGAAATACAGTTTAGAAAGGAGGCTCTGGCTTAGCATGGTAGTACTGCGCCTTGGACACCCAACGATGAGATGACACGCAACGCGAATTGCATTTAGTAAGGAAGGGTTTACTCTGTAGGAGAATATGGATCTGATTTTTAAATGGTTTTACAACATTGGATCACCTTAATGGTTTACGATCTTTCAAACTTATGTAAGGATGCAGTATATCTTCTTTCGTTTAACGTCATTTTTCATTTGCAATCTTGTAAATCTATGTAAATTCCTGCGCAGAGTCGACTAACGAGAGGATTTACAGTAATTCGTTTTTAATCTTTGTTGTGCTAAGCTAGCCAATCTGGTTAGTTTCGTTAGCACATGTTGTGACGCACGTTGGCAGCATGCCCGCCTCTCTAGTATTGCAGCAAGCTCGTTGTAATTGTAAACCGTTGATCTATCGACATGGAGAGTATTAAAGAAATATGTAGATAAGAGCACAAGTGGAAAATTCATGATCAAAGCTAGGCAAGAATGCACATTCGATTTGGAAAGGAATCGTATCAGACTAAAATGAAAAGTATTGCAGAAGCTCCCTGTCACTACTTTCCTTGTGCCCCTGCTCTTGCGTTTTTGGACTATGGCTTTGCGTTGAACTATGAAGCTACTAAATGTGTTTTATCCATAAAAAGCAATCATCGACGCATGTAGTCCAATGGTACATATGTTGTTTCTAAAATAAACCCCAAATAGAGTTTTTTTGTCGCAAAATATATTGCCCCAATAATCTCAAACTAATTTCCTTGATGAATTCAAAAGATGCTTTGTCGAAAGCTGTCTGCAATTCCAGTCCTATCGTCTGATTTGAGGTTGGAATTATCATAGAAAAAAACTTTGTCTTCTTGTGTGTAAAACCGTCCCTAATAGCAAATACTAAAAAGTATCAAACCTGCAAAATTAAGCGTGTTTTTTTTACTGACTCCGGAGTTGAGTAAAATTGTACGGAAGGCAGGGACATTATTTCTAAAACTACCAATAAACTATGACAAGAAAGAAATAAAAAATTGTATAATTAATACATTTTCGCATGCGCATCTGCGTGGGTGCGTAAGGCGGGGGGTGGGGACAAAATTTTTCCTTTCTACCACATAATATGCTTGAACAGCACGTCTGTCTTTTCTCTACTCTCACTATCCCACACAACTTCGATCTCTCAGAGTTTATGAGGATTAAAAGTGCCTGCAAGATAGGCAACATATCGAACGCTTAAACAATGCTCTGCGTCAGCCGAGCAGATTGAAGGGGTTTTGAAACTCGGCGATAAAGGAATCTTTCACGTGAAACGTAGGTAATAAAATGTATTGTTTTCCACGCATTTTCATCATCTTGATAACTGGCGCTTAATATGCTTGAAAATGAATCAAAATTCAAAATCTTCTCTATTTGTTTAGAGCTCTGAACAGAATGTGCGGAAATATTCTTTTAAGTATATTTTTATTTACAGCTGGTTTCGATCAACATGAAAAAAATTTTTGAAATGATTTTCAGGCGCAGAGATTTAAAAGAACACCTTAAAATTTCAGCTCTAATAGACTATTAAACAAAATGAATTTAAGCATTTTGATGTATGTAACTGCTTCAGCGTTTCCCTTACGTGCAATTCTGAACCCATACACAATCTTCGTGTTCTACAATACAACTTGCGCGACTAAAGTTGCTGATATCAGCTCCCAGCCGAGATATTAACGGTTTTATTTAGCAATGTTTACAAAAAAATTATACATCCCGTTCACACAAAAAATCAGATTCTACTGGAATCAAATCGCGCACTTGGCAGTTCTGTCACTGATCCTTTCCTTACCTTGTGCTGTCCAAAAAGTAAAGAGAGCACAATAGCTGGGCCGAAGCGCAAGGATTGAGGTTGTCATGTTCCACACCGCAAAGACTGCAACGGTAACGTTAGTGTGTGATTTAACTGAGGTTGATCATTGTAATTTCTATGAGTGGAAAAGAATGCATATATAAAAAAAAACGTTAATTTGTGTCATGTTAGTGGATGCACAATTGGACCGCGTTAAACAGAAAGGAACCAAGTCACATCAGTTATTGCCAAATTTAATTGGGATTTTTAATTTTTTACATGAAAACGGTTGGGCGGATTTTCGTGCAAATTTCAGTAAATTTTCTATACAGTGCGAAGCAAATTCCTTAAAATTTGCAGAGGAATCCGCACAAACGTTCTGTCGTAAAAAAGTAAACCGCCCATTTAAATTTGGCATTGGCTGATGTGGCTTGGTTCCTTTTTGTTAAAGGCGGTCCAATTTTTGTTGCACAAATCGTGTTCTACGTCAAATTTTTAAAAAGAAAGCATACGTCATAAATTTTAAATTCGCATCTTGTCTAGTGGTCCATTGAACGCTATGTATTGGACCGCATGCATGAAAAAACCAAAATTAAACAAACCCATGAGAGCAACGATGCAACCACTTTTAATTTTCCATGCACCTAGGTGTATTTATAAGCGTTGTTCAAATTATGCAAACTTAAAGGCGCAGTTTATAAGTGTCACGTAAAAATGAGTTGGGTTCTTCTCGATTTATGTTTACTTTGTCAAAATAATTGACTTTTTCCGAGGAAGCACGCCGTTGATATACTCACGCAAATTGACACGTGACTCATAGTTACCATGGATCAGTTTCAGGGGAAGTTTTAGTGAGTCCATAAAAATAGAATGTCAAATCGATGTTTAAGGAATAATATTGCCTATTTACAAACTGACAGTTTTGTTTGACGAAGAGGTTAGACTTGCAATTTTTGTATACATTACAGCGTCATCATAGCCAGGGCCGGATTTACCTACTTGCTGCCCCTGGGCTGCCTGTGTTTTGCCGCCCCCTTCTCATTCGTTTTGAAACATCAATAAAAACCATCAAATGAACGTGCCAGCGGGGGAGAGGTGAATAAGACGCGTGTATTCGTGTTGAACACATTTTTTGGGAAACCTTGTCAACACTACTGGCGAAAGTTCACGGAATTTAGCGCGAAAGTTAAGTTTCGTAAACCTCTCTATTTGTGACAAGGCCCTCCATTCATAAGAAATGAACGAAAAAATTATGAAAGAACAAACATAAATGTAGATTAATGATTTTTAACTTCCGCCACAGCGCCGCGCCGCGCAGACCGCACCGTGTTTAGCGCAATGCGTGAAGTATTCCGACAGTCTTGTAGGCGCTATCCGTTTCACGCTAACCGCAATGACCGCACTGTGTTTAATGCAATGCGTGAAGTATTCCGACAGTCTTGTAGGCGCTGTCCGTTTCACGCTGACCGCAATGACCGCACTGTGTTTAATGCAATGCGGGAGGTATTCGTGCAGTCTTGTAGGCGCTGATGTGTGTTACATGCCGATCACCGCGCCGAGGGCTTCTTCTTTTCATCTCAAGTCCTCGTCATCATTTCTCTCTAAATCTGTCAGGCGGTATTGATCCTTCCCGAACCAATTACCATCATAGTGTGGGGAGTCACCAGTCTTAAAATCATTAATTTGCTTAGTTTAAAAATGAAAACTTGGCAGTAATGTTTCCTGTGGCAGGGAATGATGAATGGTGGCACTCCATTCTGATCAAAATTTGACGTCCTGTCAAATTGACCACCATGGTTGCATGGTGACCACCAGTCATCAAGAGGTCTACTTTGATCACAATTGGTTCGGAATGTGATCGTGTATCCAGACCTTATGCCCTGGAAATGAGTCATTCAATTTCTCTTCACTGTATGGTAAATGTTCTTACCTTTTCTTTGGTCTGCGTGTATTTTCCTCCAATTTTCAGCTATCTCGATCCATGAAAGTTGCAACCGCACTGTAAATAATAATGGGGCGTTTGCGACCGGTTGGAATAGGACGGGATATCCGTCCTTAGTGCTGTCAATTTCCCCGGATGACCATCTCAAGTACGGAATTTTAAGTTTTTTTGACACCCATTGAGAATTTTTCAAATAGCAATCTAAGAATTTTAAAACGCGCTAAAAATAATGGATCTATTGCGACTGATCGGAACAGGACGGTATACCCAAGCCTTGTTGCTCATTTCCCCGAGTTACCATCTTGAATGCGAAATTTTGAGTTTTTTCAAATAAGATACATCGACACCCATGGGAAATATTTTCAATTTCGACCCGAGAAAGTTAAAAAAGCGCTATGAACAATGTATTTGGCTTTTTTAACTTTCTCGGGTTCAAATATTCCCCATGGGTGTCAAAATATCGTGGTTCAAAAAACTCAAAATTCCTCATTCGAGATAATCATCCAGGATATTGGCCATAGATATCTCGTTCTGTTACAACTGGTCACACAGACTTGCTCCATTATTGAAAGCACGTTTCAACTGATCAACTTTCAACTTTCAATTTTGAGTTCTTTAATATTCGATATTCTTCAGTTTCGATCCGAGAATGCTTTAAACGCACTGTAAATGATGAAGCCTTCGCAACTTATTGGAGGAGGATGGTATACATATAACCATGCCCGTTTGCAAATTTTCGTGGATGACCATCTCAAACGCAGAATTTTGAGATTTTTTAACTACGATATTTTGATAACTATGGAAATTATCTCATAAATGTTTTTAATAATGGAGCGTTTGCAGCCAGTCAGAACAGGATGGGATATCAATGCTTTGTCGGCAGTATCTCCTGATGAACAACTCGAGCGCGTTTGAATTTTTTTAACTGCGATATTTTTACTCATATGGAAATTTTTGGAATTTAGATCTCAGAAAATTCAAAACGCGCTATTAATAATAGATCCTACGCGTTTCGTCGGAACAGGACGGGCGATCTATGCCTAGTTGCATTCATAGCGCTAAACTCTCTCGGGTTGAAATTTAAAAAAACTCCTTTTGAGTGTCAATGTATCGTAGTTAAACAAATTCAAAATTCCTCACTCGGGATGGTCATGGTTATGGATGATAAAATTCTCAATCTCATGCCAGTTTCCAGGGTTGAGAATATGAAGGTCGGAATTTTAAATATTTGAAGAGCTATATTTTGACGCCTATGGTAATTTCGAGCCTAGAAAGTCTTAGGAGGGCTTATGAATATTTTCTCATTTCAAAGTACCCTAAGCAGTTTGTCATTATTAAAGCTATTATCGATTTTCAGTCTAATATATGTTGACTGTAGAAAAGTTGTCATTACCAATGTAGGAGGTTGGGGGATCGAAATCAAAATTTCAAATGCGTTTGTCTCTAAACAGTATATCTTGTTAATGCTTTTCCAGGTGCAATTTCTTCGTTTGAGCTCTGTTGGCACTGGAATAATCAAGCTTGTACATGAACAGATCATAAAGATTGAATAAATGAAAAACGTCAATCTATAATGAAATAATTCAAAACTTTGGCTTTTATGTTAAGTTTTCGTATCAGTAAAACGGAAACGGATCAATATTTCTGTAAGCATTTTTTGTGGATAAATGTTGAATAAGCTTGTAAAAAAAAAGTTGAATTTGCTTGAATAAAAATCACAATTTTTCAGAAACGATGCCGTTTATTTGCCTCACACTTTACTTTACAGGATATTTTCAGGATGAATGTTCTTTCAAGGTTCTGAAATCATAGGAAAGTATTATTGTTCTAATCAGTCTTCGCGGTTCCTTTTTGAATAAACTAGCCTTGAAGACTGTTTATGTACTTCCTCTTCGCTTTCTCCAGGCATCTCTCTGTAGGGCAGAAGTAGAACTGTGTCCTCAATTTGGCAGTGGCAATTTCCAAGCTCTGTAAAGTGAAAGAGAACGATTTACAAGTAACACCGTGCATCATTTGTTTGCATTTTACTTTTAATAAATAATTTGCAGTTTCCAAATAAAAGGACTTTATCTTGCAGAGAGAGTCCGTATATGACCCAACTTTTTTTCTCAGTATGAAAGGTCGAGCCCGATGCATGGATGTGATAATTGACTTTTAAAAGGTTGAATAGCTGATGCTAATCACTCAAAGTGGGGGTTGTTTGTTGTTTTAAAATCTCATGTGAAAGGGAAATTTGAAATCGGAATTTCCAAATGTTCCTAACACAGGTTCAAGTCTTTCTGGGACGCAAAGTCCCTTGAATGTTTTAACTTTGGAACCGCTCTCTCAAAATTGCAAAAATTTTCATGTATCTTAAGCACCGGTGCATTGAGTGCACTTAATGCAGTGGCGATTTTTGAGAGTTTGCAGTACTACCCCCCCTCCATTCATTTAACTGTAGGTAAAACAATCTAGCAGATTGCCTCACCTAAATTTATATGTTTAATGGATTTAAATTCAACATAAACAGTGTGTCCAACTTTCAAATTAAAATCGCCACTGACTCTATGGAATTACTCAAATCGTGACTTCTTTGTATTAATGAAAGGAAAGTTATATTTTTAGAAGACAAATTACAAGGATATAATCTTGGTGGAGTGCGTTCTGCAGGAATGCAAATGAACAAATCCGTTCATTTTAGATTTTTTGATTTTTTGAATGATTTTCAAGGCAATGCTTCCTTTATCAAAGTTGATCACGGATACGTGCCAGTTTGCACTGCAACAGATTAGACTAGAGAAGGATCTAGTCAGAGAGTAAATGTTGAAATATTCTTTAGTTTCTTACCTTCAAGAATAATTCGTTCCTTTTTTGGTAGGCATATTTATCCTTATGATTATTGGAAGCCTTCTGCTTCGATTCAAAATTAATGTCATGGTGCTTGTTGTATCTAGAAAGGAAGAAAAGAATGAAACAGTCACAAGTATCAAGAAAGAGCAAGCAAGAGGGACATAGGGGTCACAAAAATCAGTGGCACTCCGCGTATCATAAGGTCAAAAAGTGCGAAGCGGATTAATAATAAGTGATAAAAAATTAGGTAACTTTTTTTTTTTTTTTTTGAAAAAAAAAAAAAATGTTTTGCGCAAAATATGAGCAGAATAAGCTGCGGACGGATATAATCTTTTTTGTAATTTGCCAAAAAGCTCTTCTTGCTTCTTTTTTGGCTTTCCCAAAGAAATGTGAAAGGGCGAGGGGGACAAAGGACCCTTTTGAAATTACATTGTACGTGTGCCATGATGACGTCATAATATCCTCTCCTACTGTGTGATAGAGATGGCCTTCAGCGTTTTGATTACCGCACCCATTTCAACAAGAATTATGCCATTTCCAACTTTTCCACGGCACCGCGGCAAAAAATGCGACGTACCTCAAACTGTGACGTAACACTGAAACGCTTTTTTTTCAATCTTTTATTTAGTTTATATTCCTGTTTTGCAAAATAAAAAGCTTTATCTAAATCAAAATAATTTGCAAGGCAAGTTGACGAGATTGTTTGTTTATTTGGATAAGGTACTCTTGCGTCACTCTCTCGGTTAACCTGATCTATCCGATAGCCAGCAACTGTACGAAAAATTATCCACGGACGCACGAAAACTCGATAAATTGTTTTAAAAACTACGTAATGGCACGCTAAGGAGTGGATTTGACCTTTTTCATGCGCCCATCGAAATTTTCGAGTGGTTTTACCTGCAGCTTGTCATTTACTTTAGCTATATCTCTTGCGTGCAACGGATCCACTCCTCAGAACTATTACAAATTTGAAAGAAAATGCACTATTTAGTACTCACAGCTGATTCAATTTAGTTTCGAGTTCTATCTCCTGCTTGGCGTAAGTCTCAAAAATCCTTCTCTCTCGTTCAAACATAACCTCCGTCATGGTGAAAAGTTCCCTATCACTGGATTTACCGAATAAAAACACAAGCGTGGTGCGTGGCCCTTGTTTACTGACCGGTTACCATGACGACGATGCATTGCAGTTTGCAGTTACTTTGTCCTGGAACAAACCAAAGGATCCCTTTTCAGAACCCACACTACACACCTCACCTCCAGGGAAATTCAAGTATTACGCAAGACATTTATGCCAACTATTTAACGTCATCCCCAGGTGGCGAGTGCCTTTCAATGTATGCATTTAATTAATGTGAATTGAGCCCTCTAATACATGAATACCGATGGAATCTCAGGGCTCATGTCAGAATGCATATCGACGGCGTAAGTCCGCAATCACATGTCGCGTTTGCGGTGTCTGAAAATCTCCGCCTCTATGTTATTTTTTTAAAGAAGAACAAATTGACATCATCCCTTGAAGTTTTTGCAGAATTGTCTCCGCACAGAGAAGAAAAATCACGGCAGTTTTAAAGAATTGCCGTTGAGTAGTTTTCCGTTTAAAAAATCAAGTGTGGCGGAAGTCTGCGACGTCGCAAACCGAGTTATGTGATTGCCGACTCTTACCGTCGATAAAGTTCCTTTTTATTTAAATACATCCTGTCTGAGTGTGTTCCGGGTGTGCGTGTCATTTTTGAGGATATACCACTATATTCGACCATGTAGGATCTCGTGTTGCTTACACTGAAATTGAAGGCGAACTGACGTTGATGCAATCCTCTCCACGTCTGGTAAAAAGGTATTTTTACTAAGAGGTCACAGTAGCCCTGTGTCCATGTGTATTTACTGAGGTCCCTTTTCTCACGCGGCCGGTTACAGTTATTTACGAAACATGAAAAGTAAAAGAAAAACAAGCAGTGAACTCCAACACAATGTGTTGATAAGGCGCGTCATTAACTCACACATATCAACCCCTTTAGTTTTCATTTACAGAGATTTCAAAATAGGCAAGTAGCACAACAAGAGAATTCATACGATCCAACTCTTCGACGACGCACTTTGACGAGACCGTGTATTGTGAATGTAGAAAGCCATTCGAACGAGTTTTAAGTTTTTTGATCTGCCCCCAGCAATATCTTATCAGATTCTTAAAGAAAAGTACTACGGAATAATTTAAGCGAAGAAAAGAAAAATTCTGTCGAACTCCTGAAAGATACAGTCGATTAAAGGTATTTTTGGGGCTGAAATATCCAAATCACCGGTACCTATTATAAATCCCGATATATTATTGAAAAGAAATTGACTCATTATAAATGCAATTGCATTAGATATGTCTTGATTTTATTATTTTAAACGTATTTCCATGCAAAGAAGTTCAACCATGTCCATGCTTTATTCATTCATGAATTGAAAGTAAGCAATCTACATCCTGAAAATCTACCGATTTGCCGTAAAAAATTGCAGAAACTCGATATACCAAGTCGATGCACCCACTCGTTGAATTTACCAACCAATTTCGTGAGTGCAAATATACAAAAATCAATATGCTATAGTCATATTGGGTGCATTTATTTTTCATGAAAAAATAATAATTTCAATCCCGAAAAACCATCAATTTTCCGTATAAAATCGAAAAAATCGAGATGTGTCGACTCCCTGACGTGAAAATTAGATTATACGTGTAAAAATAGTTACACATGGATATGCTGAACAGAAACCATGTGTGGACACAGTTAGGATACATAGCCCCAGAATACTTTTAAAGCGCCTTTACTTTCCAGAATCTTGACGGAATTTTTTTTTGGCTTCAACGACTCAAGAGACACTGTAGTTAAAAATATAAAGAATTTTCGATTTTAACACAAAAAAAATGTTCGTTCAGGCACACCATGTATTGTATGGTGTATTGCGCTGGTATTCAATCCTTGCCTTCAGATCAAAATTCTTACAAGGAAGCCCCTTGCAAGAGGCGAATTTTTTGTAATTTCTCCCAATTTTTTCTCCGTTATACAGTTGAATTGCTTGCCAAATTCTGAGGTCAATTATATTTAATTGTAATTTATACATTTCTTTTTTCCTCTTCATTTTATTTTTTGTTTGGAGAAGTTTCGTTGTTTTCTTCGAATTTCGAATACTGCAACTTCTCTTCTATTCGGCCGATTTTTATGAATGAGACCTCTTTCAATTCGTCTTTGAACGGAGAGTAAGGAAAAAATTGCTAAGTACTCGCGAAACAATTTTTTCGAAAATTTGATGGATCCCAGCGTGACGGTGAAATGGGTAATCGAGTGAAAGTAATTAGGTCTGACTGTGACGAGGACCGCGAGGGTCGCCTTTTGTTCTTCAGCTGGGAAGCGACGCGGCGAACCGAGCCAGGACCGGGACCGGGACACTACCTGGGTTTTGTGCCTGCCTGTGCACTGTTTTGGCCTGATAGGGGAGTGAATTTCTGTATGGTCCACGGTTAGCACATGGTCTAATGAGTCTCGAGGCTCATCACAGATTGCACTTACCACTATCCTGCTGGCCCCGGCTATCAGAGCAAGGGCTACCAAATTTTGAAAATCTTAATAGGGTTGTGGAGATCTGTCAAAGCAACGTTTTAAACAAAACGAAGAAGTGAAATTCTCATTCAACGAGTGCCGACCTGATCAGCCATCCTCGAATCAGTTCGCTTGTTTCTGCTTATATATGCATATTTTAAATCAGCGCGTCGTACTCTTAGGCTTTTTTTAAAAAAACCAAGTAACGTAGACTCTTGGTATTCACTGCACATAAACTATAGAGAGCCCCAGAATGAGAAACAACTTTAAATCATAATTATTGACGGATAAATAAACTTTTTACAGGCTTTGGAAAATCTCAGAAGTTCGCGGTCGTCACTTTTCGGTAAGGAACCATAGAATAATAAAGCTAACGCCTATAGAAGGAACACTCGCGTAAGCGGCCGTTGTGACTCTCGCCTGTTGTGTCCAGGTTTGGTTAGGTCCCGTTGCCCTATACTTTTCTGAACCCGCCAGCTCTTTGCAAGGTTGTCAAATGTAATAGTAGGGCCCAGCTAATTGCAGGGTTGCCAAATGTAATCAGTGGTGCCAAAGAAGAGTCTAATGTTATGTAAGTGTAAAAGTCACTGCCACAGAGTAAAAGAGTTTGAGTATCAAGATTAATGTAACGAAAACGATTTCCACAGCCTCGTCGTGCTCATGCTGGCCAGATGACTGATAAAATCACATGTGATCAGCTACAGTTAGAGTGTTACAGTTGGCTATTGCCGCCATTTTCATTTCTGAATGTAAACAATACCCGCCAGCTCCAGCTCAAGAGCTCCAGGTCCCTGTTCTTCTTCTTCGTCACGAAATCTGCGAGAGTGTCCTTTCTATAGGCGTAGCCTTATTATTCTATGAAGGAACTAAGGGACTCGGTTATTGTATCGAGTGGGGGGTCGAAACGATCGCAAAGGCGGTATACTACGTATACGCGCCAAAATAAATATATCAGCCGGATAGATTGGAGGAAGTCGCACCCACAAAAGCACTTAAATGTGTGCTTCAGTTGTGTATTGTCAATTGATAAGTCGTATTACACTGGTCTTTTTGTCCGACGTCGTTCACTTAGCATTTCGGTGGCATAGAATCCTTACCTATTTGCTAGCCGGCAAAACATCGAATTATCCGTATAGTCTCGATGAACATATTTATCAGACGGTGTTCGTATACGCGTAATAACTCACTTCCGCATGAACCTTGCAGAATCTCATGCTGATACCGGATTTGTGAACGTGAGACAATGTCCTACAAAATACCAACAACTTTCCCGTCATAGATCGAGTATTCGTTAGAATTATTTAAATTAATTGTAGGAATAACAACAGAGACTTGTCAATTGAGTCGCGTTGCAGTGTTGTCGCGTTGTCGGTGTTGTAAGTTCCTATATGTATACGTTGCTTAAAACACGGAGGCAAAAAAAGGTAACTTAAAAAATAAATAAATTTAAGAGAAAGGCAACTATTGTTAAATTCAATCGAATAAAGAATAATACGGAATCTACGTAAAACCTCCAAAATTACGGATGTCTACGGAAAGAGAGCCTTAATCCTGAGAGACTTAAAGTTGAGTTGCGGTTATCAAATAACATAAAAAAGTATTTTACGGATGTTTTGGGATAAAAATGCTAACAAAGTTCAAACCAAATACGATGGTCTAACTTCACAGTTGAAACAAACGTGGTTTTGAGTGAAATCTATTTAAAAGCTACCATACTGTGGATACGAAATTACCGAACTTTATTGAAACTTTACAGCCTGTATTGGCGCAAAATATCTAAACAGCTGCTGGCATAAGTTACTCTGCAGGTCATTTGGGAGTTTTTCATAATTCAACTTTTCTACTAAACTTCAGAAATATAACTCTGCAGAAAATTGTGCCATCGTGCACTAAGGTCCCTTTTTTTTAGACAGTCACATTCAGGAGTAAAATTAAACTTACCTCAATATCTAATATCTGATATACCGTGATTTCTGTACGGCCGCACTCTCAGAGATTGCGAAGCCTCATGCATGTATTCCGCCACCGTTGCTACCAGCAGTTATAGTTAGCGATGAAGTTACCACCGGTAGCAGAATAAAATGTAGGTTATTTTAGAGTTGTCATAAAGTCATTGCAAACCTAATAACTCGAGCCGAACGAACAAATTAATAATAAAAAACAATTTATTCATTTAGCTCAAGGTATGAGAAATTGCATTGCCGCGCTATTTCAAAGCAAACTTATTCCAGGATCTTCATCTCGTGGAAAAAATTCATTTAAAAAATAAGAAAACGAATCTTTTTTGTGAGGGAGAGGGGAGGGAAGATGACATCATACGATGCTAAGAGCATTAAGGATTGAACGGGGAAAGGATGTAGTGAAATAATTATTCTACGTAAGAGACCAATTGTTTAGTTCCTTAAGTATGAAAATTTTTAGACAGGATTCCAGCTTAAGCGAAATTCCCTACATCTTTAAGCTTGGGGTATAATTTTAAGATTTAGAAAAGTTATACCTTAATGCGCCACAAAGGTACGGTGTATATTTTCGCTAAGCTTTTTGATACTGAAAGAATTGATATGAATCTCAAAGAAAAGAACATGGTGGGTAGGAGCTTTTGGATCAGGGGGCACGATTTCTTTATCTCGGAAATATTTAAAACGAAAATTAAGCGCCCAGCGCGCTTAATTATTTAAGAGCTCCACTTTCATTATATAAAAACTCAAGTAATATGTCTGAACTGGTCGAAATTTTTTCCAATACTTCCTATCTAAATCGGTCGGCTAGGGCAATGATTTCCGTCAAGTAATCAAATCCACCGAGAAGATGCTTGAAGCGAAGGACAAAATATCGTCTTATAATTACAAGAATAAATATGTGTCAGCAATACTTTTGTGAAGTTTTTCTTCAAAAACACCGAGACAACTTCCAGTCCAAATTTGATCAAATATGGGCCGCAAAGTCAATGACTCGAGGCCACCATTCGCTAATATTGCGATATGCGGAAGTAATCATGATGATGAAGAGAGTAACCTTAATAGTATCAAGGGAGCGTTCATAAATTGCGCAACGCACTTTTATGGCATGTTTGCCCCCCTGCCCCCTGTAACGATTCGTAATGCACATTTTTGGCATTTTTAACCCCCCCTCCTCCCGTAACGCCTCGTAACGCAACCCCGGACCCTTCCTTTATAATTACATATAGTTTGACGAACCATTCCCTCTTAAGATCCTAAAAATTGTGGGATTCTGGTGAATATATATCTGGATAAAATTTTAAGTATTTTTAATAATGGTATGACAAATAAAGTCGAAGAAATGATATACCTACATCTTGGATTTTGTCTATTTTTTTAACATTGAGAGTGTTATGTCATGTAACTTTGGCACCGATACCCTTTTTCCCTTCATAGCGCAGTGTACTGCAGGCTTAAACCCCCTCCCTTCTTCAGAGCGCTTCGTAATTTTTGTAGGATACCCAATCAGATTTCACGAAAAATTTCATGTGTGGGCAACTCGTTTTTTGAGAAAACATGTTGCGCACATATCCGCGTAATGATAATGGAGATGAGGAATGAGGGTGGTGAGTGATATGAACTCGGTTAATAATGGAAGATGTTTTCAAATTACGATTCAATCTTGAAGAACCCCCTAAAAATTAATTTTGGAGGATTATAAAAGTATATTCGATTTAAAAAAAGGGAGGAGGTAGGAGGATTCGTGGTCTAACCCGATTGCTATATGCTTGTAAAAACAGCTGTACCTAGGCCAGGAAGAATTGAAAAACTAGAAAATATCGACGATGGAACGACAAAAACATGTCTTTTTTATTGCTATGACTAAAAATTTTCTACTCCGAAAATGTTTTAAGTTACAATTTACAAAACTCACGATTCCAGTGAAGTATTTTGCAGAATGCGTTTTGGTGGCTGTCTTGGTCGCCGTTATCAGCTAACTCATGCACGGCCAAGGCAGCCACTGAAACGCACTATGGAAAATACCTCATTGGCAACGCGAAGATTTTTAGTTCAAGAAAGTTTAATATCAACAGCTTTTACTGTTAATTAAAGTCAATTAAGCCGAATTTCCTTCTCTCCTATTATATTCACGGTAAGTGAGTATTGGTTGACGCATTTTTGTAAAAAAAACTTTTAAAACAACTCTTGTAATCGCAAAGAAAGACCACTTTAAAGTTTTGTTCAGGGTTCAGCGTGAATCCTTCAGAGAGCAGATTGTGACGGGAACCGGAACCCTGCAACGTCACCAACCGAGATCCGCAATGTAACAGTTTCACTATTTTTACCCCAAAGACTGCAGACAAAACGAGAAGTTAGAGGTGAAGCAAAAAAGTGTCGGATTGCCTAAAGAATGAAAATTCGAAATCAGGAAACTCTAAGTCCTCGTGCGATATGTGCGAGGGCGGTATAACATGGTAATGTTCCTGCCGAAACACTGGGAACAGACGCGACGGAGAAACACAGCCCGGCAGAAAGTCGCGAGGATCTCGGGAGAGCACAGGCGGAGTCATAAGCGCGAAATAACTGATCACAATAAAATTCTGGTGGTGGATAACTTAACGGGTACGTGGGCAATAACTGGAGTAGCAGACACGGAGTGGCGAGATGCTATACCCGGCAATCGTGAGGGGCCCCCTCCACGGCGGCACTTCGCGGCCGTACCCGGGGACAGACGACACCCTTCCCAACGCTTTTCCCGCGCAAGCTGTCATCGGCCACCCCCTCCCGCCCACATCGACCCACTTGCACCGTGTGCATGAATTGTAAGACAAAAGGGCCCGTAATTGAATTAGGCTCCCGTTTCGATTTTGGTGATATTTTGGGGCGTGTGCATTTCTCCGTGACAGCTACCTTCCTTGTTTACTAATTGCCACGAGGTTTCACGGCGGCCTGGCTCATACTTGGATCGGCTCTAGCTATAAGGAACCAGCACGATTACAGTGTTTTCAAAATCGTGCAACTTCTTCTTTTCTTTTAAAAATACTTGATATATGTACAGTTTTCAAACTTTAAAAAATTAATTTCCTTTAAAATAACAATTTTTTGGTGGGGGCAAAAAATTGCTACTTTGGGAGATTTTCTAGATAATTATAAAGAAGCAATATTTTTACAATACTGTAATTGGACTGGTTTCTTTTTGCTAATCGCGATCCACTTGGGATGATTTTTATGAATTTGAAAACTTTAACCAGAGGATTCCTACACATATGCGGGCTGATTGTTA
This sequence comes from Bemisia tabaci, assembly GCF_001854935.1. NCBI lineage: Eukaryota > Metazoa > Arthropoda > Insecta > Hemiptera > Aleyrodidae > Bemisia > Bemisia tabaci. The sequence continues at coordinate 1,650,841 of NW_017547090.1, forward strand.
AAATCGATGGACAAAATTATGGACCGAGATGACGAAGAGAGAATAGAGCCATCCCATTGGTTGACACGGGTTGTTATTATAGCTAATGAAGTGATTATAGGGTCTCACGTGAGTTGCAGTTAGTTGATCTATTATTTACCTTCTTTGCACGTTGCCACCACCCGTTTCCACCGACAGGATCCCTCCATTTTCTTATTTTTTCTATGGCTTTGTCTATCAATTTCAACAATCAGCCCGCTGTTGGGCGGAATACGTTTCTGATTGACTCAATGATCTTAGGCTGATGACGGACCCTGTACACGCAGATGATAGATAGTTTGAAGGTCCTGTTTTCCATAAAAGTTGGTACATGAATCATTACGGACCATGGGTTTTTCCACAAGTGGGTCTTGATAGGGTGGAAGCTATCAAAATTGAAACGGTGTTCCTTAATAATTCTCGAATGCCAAAGATTTTCGGCCTTGTTGGTTGAATTGTGACGATTGGAATCCTCTTCAAAAATGCGATCAATATTCATTGCGCTATACATTTTCACCGTAATTGTTGGGAATACTTCAACCCTGGTAAAAATTGGCAGTAGAATCTGTGTTCCAAAATCATGGGTGGCGGTAGCCACCTCCGGACAAAGTCTAATACTATAGACCTACAGCCGGCTGTAAGATTTCCAATAGCTTTTATAGCCGGCTACACAATTTCTTATAGCCGTTTATAGCCGATGGCGATGAAGCAACAGCCAGGCGATAAAGTGTATGCTAAACGTTACTAATTACGGATGCTAGGACTTAGTGAGTTTTTGGAATACTGCTCTCTTCTTGGGCCGTAGTATCTTGATTTATTTTGCGAGGAATGCTCCGTACTTTTGATGGATGCCTGTCATTACTAATATATTAGAGCGCCTTCAGTTTCGTATGATGGTGTGCAATACCTCTGGTGTGAAATAGTTGCTTCAAGCGTCGTGGCACGCTACGGCGCGGCAGGCGGGCAGCCTAGCCGGCGCGAAACGCGCATTGGCGCCTACAAACCTAACAGGGATACTTCACGCGTTGCGCAATGAGTGAAGTATCCCTGTTAGGTTTGTAGGCGCCCGTGCGTCACCGCTCCACGTTGTGTTAGGCTCTAATATTTAATCTGGCGGAGTCAGCGTTATTCAACTCATGATTTTGAAATGTTTGCACATCCTGTATGGATTATTCTCAGTTTAATTGATGAAAAAAATATATATTAAAGGAAAATATATTGTGTGCTTTGTCAATATTAAGGTGGTTCCGTATCAAACTTAATGATTTCCAAAGCACACGCATTTCTACACAATTTCTTATAGCCTTTTATCGATGGCGGAAAAGCAACAGCCAGGCGATAAAGTGTAAAGCCTGGCGATAGGAACTATAGCCCAGCTGCATAATTTTTTTATCGCTTCGTATAGCCCGGCTGTATGATTTTCTTCTGTCTCATGATTTTCTGTAGCCTTCTTTTGTCGGCTATAAGAATTCTTATGGTATTTTGAAACACAGCTCTTATCGCCAATTTTTACCAGGGAAGAGCTACGAGATATCCCATGATTGGCCCTCTTGTTTATTGGTTTAAATGAAGGGGAAAAATTATATTGCTGAAAATTCGTTTTATTATGCAGTTTTCATCTTCACGAGATACTTCATGTTAAATTCAATTTTACAACTGATATTGTCAAAATTCATTTTAGCACCATTTGGCTACGATAGCTCTGCTCTCTGACGTAGTTCCAACTTGTTTTGGCGTTACAAATTTGAAATAGTGTTGTTTTTCTTTCCTGAAAAGTTCAAATGACACGTCAAGGACGGTTTTCTCTGATGTAATGTAAATGCGTGTGTAGTGTTATACATTGTGTTATAATATTCGAGGTGTCAGATGACTGAAGAAAACATGATAATTATGGACAAAATTGAGGCATTGTCCCGCTTTACTGCAAATCTGTTCTTATAATGACGTCTCGGAAAAATGTTTATCGCCAAAAGTTATAGAAATCATGTTTCCGATAGCATAATCTCCAACCAATCTAAGACTGAAATCAATCTAAACTCATTGAAAATCATCGAAAAATTTAATTTAGGGGCTTCGATGACTGGGCGCATAGGTGCAGTTTCTGACAAAAATGAGATATCAGTCATTTCAACTAAAACTACCTTGTCTTAAAATATATTTTTTTAAAATCCAGTTGTAAAATCTAATTTTCAAGCATCGAAGTGTGAGTTTGCACTTTCTTGCCACCATAAGGCTCCATGTAATTTTGAGACTTTAATCATGCATTTCTCAAAATCGCAAAAACTTCACTTATGCACCTTGTTCTCCAAGCCCTTCGATTATACCTCCAAAAAACCTCGCAGTAATACCCATCTCAAATTCTAAAAGTAGCGAGTGGAAGGATTTGGCAAGATTGTTGCAAAATGTTTGCATAGACCCGACTCAAATGTTGCATACCCCGAACTAGTCACTTGAATCATCCGTGGACGACAGATCGCATCCGCAAGGAGTGACGCAAAACTTCGACAAACTTTCAGAGATGCACATTTCAGTCATGAAGCGCTTTTTCCAACAGACATCGAACTCCAAGCACATAAAAAAAGTCGGTGAAATGGAGCGTGTGTTGATAGCTCATCACACCGCTATGGCGGCGGCACGCAATTTATTATTCGTGGCAAGGACTCGAATTACTCACCTCAGCCACAATGCCAGATTTCATGAAACACCATCAAATTTGTTTCTGATCCTTCTAAAAATGTTGCAATTTTTAGTATTAGCTGCTTCGCCAGCTAAAAAATGTAGAAACTAGATTATCTGAGGTGATTGAGAAGATGAAATCAAATGTGCCGCGGTTCATAGCGAGCCGCGAATAATTAGACATCATAAAGAGGGGCCATAAACTCAATTTGAAATACCTACTTTACCTATTCTTGGAAAGAGACAGTCATAGGGAAATAGGGATTTCCTTTCTGAATTAAAGAAGTTTTTTCGTTCTTTATTATTTATCATGAAGGTTCCCTTCAATAGACGTCGCGGTTGTTGAAAGAAACTCACGTCAAAAAGTTTAGCATAATATCGACACCTTCCGTCCAAAGTATCGCACAAACGCCATGCGGCGTTTCAAAATTTCCGCCGCAATTGTACTTTGCTACAGAGAAATTGTTGGTTGGATCGGTTTAAACATTTCACTGAATTCTATCAGGAGCATAAAGAAAATTCAGTGAAATTTTCGAACAGCTTTGTTCAAAAATTTCTCTGTAAAAGCGTATAGCGCTTGTGATACTTTGACTGGAAGGTGACGATATCCGGTAAGCTCTGATGAAAGCCGCTAAAACATCCCAAGGAAGAGAAGTACTCTGGCGCTTGGAGGAATATTTTTTAGCGGGCTGATTATTGAAATTGATAGATAAAAATATCGACAAAGAGTACGAAGAGAAAATGAAGCGATCCTATTGGTGCGGAGGTGAATGGTTGCAATGAACAAAGAATAGGTATAAGGGTCTCCCGATAAGTAAGTCTTGCTATTTTTTTGCTCGGCAAATTTTATAGATAGACCAAGTATGTCAAAAATATTTTATCAGCCAAACCTTCATCTTTAAAACGAGCCAATTTTTTTTTTTTTTTTTTTTTTTTTTTTTTTTTTTTTTTTTTTTTTTTTTAACTCGGGTCGCCGGGATATCTAACCTTTTCTGCACTCATCCCTCTCACCACGGGTCGGGGTTTTTCTTCCTGCAAAGGTGGCATTCTGGCATTTCTGGTCGCAAAATTATGTCAACCGTTAAGTGGAATGCCAAAGAGGTGTTGCCGAGTGACTATCTGCCACATGATGTGATAATGAAGGCAGAAAAGTACTGTACAGTCATTGAAAAGCTCAGAACTTGGATCAAAAGAAAAATTCCTTGGCTTTTAAGCCGAAAAATTCGGCTTCTGCGTGAGAAATCCAGCCCTCAATCGGCGAAAGTCCCTCCAGACTTGTTGAAAACTTTCAATTGGTACATATTTTTACATCCACTTTTTTGTCGAACTTGGCCCAAGGTGAATGTCACCTTTTCCCTCGACTCAAACCGGAAGTTGGTGGACAACGGGTCGGTAGCGACGAGGAGGAGATGAAACACAACAGTCGGCTCCGAAATCGGAAAATATCATGTTATATTCGCTGATAGAATTAGGAACTGGTACCACGCTAAGAGACAGTGCGCGGAGAAAAAAGGAAGTTAAGTTACTTAGAAAACTGAGCACTTTTTCTTTAAATCTAAACTCTTCGAATGCGATAGAATTGTCTGCATAGTACGAGTATGAGGGAAAATTTGTAAACATTCTAAGATATGACGTTAATGGGTCAGCTATACCTAGTCAAAAAATCGCGTTTTGATGTTTCAGGGTCACCCACAGATTAACAAAGAACAGTGACATTTATTGGAGCGTTTAGTTAATGCGCACAATTTTAAAAGAAAAATCCCCCTCCAAAAATAACGTGCAGTATGACGTAAATCTACCTCGTAAGTACGTACCGTGGTTTCTTCCACCTCAGATTTACCAATCAGTAATAGCGTTGGTTACTCGAGCACTTGCACTGGTTCCTCGACTTAAAACATGGATGACACCATAGTGGAGGAAACCAAGGTTGATAGACCCAGATCAGTCTGATAACAGGATGCTCTTTGGAATCTCCAGATTTGGCGACAAATTCCCCCAATTTGCTGTTTCACTACTTTCCAAACGTTCTTCCGATTTGTCTGCCTTGCTCCATTTGCATGACTCCCCCCCCCCCCCTCCGATCGCAAAAAACCAAGTGATCAGATAAGGGGAAGAACAAATCGGGACAAAAAATCGGGGAGACTTTTGGCAACGCGAATAGCCCTCGCCGCCACCCTGCAAGGATTATCGCTCTTAACTTTTCTGACGGACTGAACTGGGTCCATCCATCGGCTTTGGAAAGACCTATGGTACGCCCCACCGCGATGGGTGACGGTGACCAGTGACCTCATACACTATTTTTTTGAAGAGTGCGATATCTCTGTTAATATTGGACGTAAAACTTGGTGTTTTGGAAGATTACATTATTTTATTTTAATTTTTTTTTATGTTTTTTTTATTATTATTTTTTTGGATGAGGAGAAAGATTCGCTACAGTGTCCCCATCATGAGGGTCGTCAAAACGCCCCCCATGAAAGGGGCCCGCCGAATACCGGGACGGCAACGGCCATCAGCCGGTGAAAAGTCGCCGAAGCGACCCCTGACCGACCCGGCCGCTGTGAGATGGAAAAACCCGGTTATGTACAGGGCCAGATTAAAGCAGTGGCCACATGGGCCGCGGCCCATGGCGGCAAATCGAAGGGGCGGCAAAAATTTACAATTTTTTTAAGTGTAGGTATTAAAAAAAAATCAGATTTAGAGGAGAAAAGGCGACAAAATCTCTCATTTACTGAGAGTATAGTGATTTCTAATTGTGTCGTCTCTCAGTGATACCAGAGACAGTGCCTTCAATTAGTCGAGTTAAGAGAGAAACCAAACACGCAATTTGGCCTGGAACGGCGCGACTTAAAGAGAAATGATAACGAGGACTTGAGATGAAAAGGAGAAGCCCTCGGCGCGGCGATCGACATGTAACAGATATTAGCGCCTACAAGACTACAAGACTGCACGAATACTTCTCGCATTGCATCAAACACAGTGCGGTCATTGCGGTCAGTGTGAAACGGATAGCGCCTACAATACTGCGTGAATACTTCACGCATTGCGTCCAACACAGTGCGTTCAGGAGCGGTCGGCGTGAAACGCATAGCGCCCACAAGACTGTCTGAATACTTAACGCTTTGCGCCAAACATGGTAGGCCGTGCCCACATCGAGGTAGGTCTACGAAACTTAACTTTCGCGCAAAGTTCCGTGAACTTTTGCCAGTAGTGTTGACAGGGCTTTCCCAAAAAATTTGCTCAACACGAGTAAATGCGTCTTATGCACCCCTCCCCCGCTGGCACGTTCACTTGATGGTTTTTATCGATTTTCAAACCGAATGAGAAGGGGGCGGCAAAATATAGGCGGCCCATGGGCGGCAAGTAGGTGAATCCGGCCCTGGTTATGTATTTTTCCATCTCACAGCGGTCAGGTCGGTTAGGTAGTTATATTGTACTTATATTAGTTAGTATTATTTTATTTAAATCTGCAATCTGAAATCAAAACACGATTCTATGACTAGCGCAACTGACATCAGTTTTCCTTTGGAAAAAAAAATAATTAGAATGTACTAAAAAATTCACTTGCAAAAGCACAAATCGATGACTTTTAAAGGAATGACATTCAAAATCTGTTGAAAGGCCATGAGGGACCAAAAAATTCATAGATAATAACAGAATGGGAAATGTCTTTCTTTGATATGGATGCAGTTATAGCTAGGCCAAAAAGTCACATCTACACAGCAGTGTTTCAAAACCGCATGTCCTATTTTAATTTTGTGGAAAGGAACCATCCATCATTCCTGCACTTAAAAATATTATTTCCACAAAATTTCAAGTAGAAATGTAGATTGGTCTCCTTATAAAAAATTAAAATAAAGAATGAAATTGTGAAAAAATGCAAAGTACAAGTGATCATTTTGCTTGACTCTATCCAAATTATGTGCAGATAATGTTCTCTTGCGCGACTGTATCCATGTGAGTCATTGTAGACCCACTTTTCGATATTGAGCTGTTTTCCAGTAAAGCTGACAACCACGTCCGACAATGTCGCTGCGATGTTCCACTGTTTCAGTATTTTTTCAGATGCTTCCACGAAGGTTCTATCCCCATTGGCGTCTGTTATTTGCACGACACTTTTTCCCTCTCTCCTTGATCGACAAAGCTCGGCTTCCATCATGGAGGGAAAAAATTGGAGGCCCCATCTACGCGATTTCCATGGCCTCGCTAGGCTGGAACTGCAATAAGCTCCACGCCCAAAGCTGCATCAAAACCCACGTCACAGCAACGATGAAACTAAGAGGTCACGTATCTCACTTGCAGGATTCTAACATTCTCGTTCGTCTTCCATCTTTACAGAGGATATTACCATGGATATACTTTTCCAAAGCTCAGTGTAAAATCACACGGAACTTCGAGGGGTCACTTTAATTAGTACTCCTCACATACTGAGATACGTTCTTTTGCAGTATCGCCGTAGATGTGTGTTTAAAACTTCAAATGAGTTGAACATGCAAGATTGCAAAGGTACGGAACGCGGACAGCGGACACTCTTGATCTTGCGGTCCGCCACCGATTAGAGACAAGCTCAGTGGCGATCCGCTGTTTAATGTTTCCTTAATTTAAATTTATATAAAACAATCGATTCTTGATGAGTCAGCTAATCGATATTCTCAGTGGATTAAATGAAGGGAAAACAGTGCTGGTCAAAAAATGGAACCGCCTAGAATATGCCCACACTGGAAAAAAAAAACACATTGGATCTAGAGTCCAGACTCTTAAAAACATCGACAAGATAAGGTACTCTTGATTCCATCAGAATCTAGGTTAAATCAAGAACCAAGCCTCTTAATTTAAGCGGATTTCGTTTTGATTCAAGCTTAAATCCGATTGAATCAAGAGTATTTTTTCTTGTCAATGTTTTCAAGAGTCTGGACTCTAGGTCCAATGTGCTTTTTTTCCAGTGCATAGTGACCATTAATCTCCCACTCCGAGACGACTTGACCTCATTTGAAGTGCTTTGAGAGATTTTCCCTGATTGACCACACCACACAGAGTAGTTCTGTTATTTTCTCAAAAAATTACTCTTCTATGTCTGAAAAGCAGGTTGCCAAGGTATGAGCGCAAGCAATCTAACACTTTCTCCCTAAAACTATAATCCCGGTTTTTTATTGCCACATTACGCTCCTTCCTCTGAGGGCACATTCGGCACACTCCACATTGAGCTAATTATTGAAATTTATAGACAGAGCGATAGATAAAGGGAAAATGTAGCAATCCTATGAGTTAAAACGGGCGATTGCTGGGACACTGAAGGGAGACGGATGGCTAAAGGATCTCTCGTAGGTTGCCGTTAGTTAGTTTATTACTCACCTCCTTTACTTATTGCAACTATCAGCTTTTCACCACCAGGGCCGGATTTACCTACTTACCGCCCATGAGCCGCTAGTATTTTGCCGCCCCATTCTCATTCGTTTTGAAACATCAATGAAAACCATCAAATGAACGTGCCAGCGGAGGAGGGTTGCATAAGACGCGTTTACTGGTGTTGAACACATTTTTTGGGAAAACCTTGTCAACACTACCAGCATAAGTTCACGGAACTTCGCGCGAAAGTTAAGTTTCGTAAACCTATCTCTGTGTGGACAAGGCCTTCCGTTCATAAGAAATGAACGAAAAAATTATGAAAGAACAAACATAAATGTGGATTAATGATTTTAACTTCCGCCGCCGCGCCGCGCCGCGCCGACCGCACCGTGTTTCGCGCAATGCGTGAAGTATTCACGCAGTCTTGTAGGCGCTATGCGTCTCACGCTGATCGCACTGTGTTTGCCGCAATGCGTGAGGTATTCGAGCAGTCTTGTAGGCGCTAATATGTGTTACATGCCGATCGCCGCGCCGAGGGCTTCTCCTTTTCATCTCAAGTCCTCGTCATCATTTCTCTCTAGGTAAGTCGCGCCGCTCCAGGCCAAATTGCGTGTTTGGTTTCTCTCTTAACTCGACTAACTAAAGGTGCTGTCTCTTGTATCACTAAAAGACGACAAAGGTAGAAATTACTATACTCTCAGAAAATTAGAGATTTTGTCGCCTTTTCTCGTTTGTAATTTTTTTTCTAAATCCGATTTTTTTTGTATACCTACTTTTAAAAAAATTGCAAAATTTGCCACCCCCTATAGATTTGCCGCCATGGGCCGCGGCCCATGTGGCCACTCCCTTCATCCGGCCCTGTTCACCACTAGTATCGCTCCATTTTCTCTTTATCCTAAATGCCCCTAGCTTTTTCTATAAATTTCAATAATCAGCCCTCCTTTTCTATAATTCGCGCCCCTCGTGCCATTGGTGGAATATGCGTTTGTACTTGAAATGTCTTGTGTTTAATGAGACCTTAATTGATTTATGGCCTGTCAATGACTAAATTGTAATGTATTAACAAAATGACCGTATGGGGGACTGTTGTCACAGGTTTAGCAATCCTGCGGACCCCAGCTGGTAGCCCCTGCCTCAAAGGGGGCAGTGGAGATGGTCACCGGCCTCTGGGCGTATGAACCACCTGCTAGAAGGGCAGACAGGGCTCTGAGCTGAAGTGAAAGCAACCTGTCTAGGAGAGGCAACTCCGAAATCAAACCCTGGTCCTCCAGGTTGGGGGTTGAGTCATCGGGCTAACTCCCCGGTACTTGTAAAAAGTTTTACTGTTAAACGACCTAA
>NW_017547090.1:1661274-1704231 GCF_001854935.1 Bemisia tabaci
ATTGGTACATAACAGCTTTCTTGTATGCAAAGAAAATAATTAAAAATGTTAAAAAAGAGATGTCAACACAAAATTACATAGCCCCTTCAATTCAGAAGATACTACAAACGAACTGTACCTTAACATTTTCATATCCCAGAAGCTAACGTTCCCATGACGAATATTGCTATCGCTAGCGATTGCAAAATCCAACTTGTCTCGTTTGTAATTTTTTTTCTAAAGCCGATTTTTTTTTGTATACCTACTTTTAAAAAAATTGCAAAATTTGCCACCCCCTATAGATTTGCCGCCATGGGCCGCGGCCCATGTGTCCACTCCCTTCATCCGGCCCTGTTCACCACTAGTATCGCTCCATTTTCTCTTTATCCTAAATGCCCCTAGCTTTTTCTATAAATTTCAATAATCAGCCCTCCTTTTCTATAATTCGCGCCCCTCGTGCCATTGGTGGAAAATGCGTTTGTACTTGAAATGTCTTGTGTTTAATGAGACCTTAATTGATTTATGGCCTGTCAATGACTAAATTGTAATGTATTAACAAAATTGACTCGCACAAAATTTTTACATGAGTTTATGTTATTTGTATTCATTTGACGAATCACTGAGTTCGATATTATATCGAATTATACGTAGTCCTTATATCATATCTGTCTATGGGCCAGTATTTTTGATCACTTCTCACTTCTCAGGCACCGTTTGGCCCCTGGTCAGGACGGCCGGTAATTAATATTGACTTAGTGAAGAAATTGTACAACGCCGCGTCGCGTCGTTGTTAACGTTCGACCATAACCGGATGGAAATGATCGTTGCACGATTTTCCACCCGTGCAATCATACGCGCGTTTTTACGGTCGTCGCTCTTCTGATAAGGTCGCTGCCGCATGCCGCCTCCGTCTCCGCCTCCACTTGCCTTAAGGCCTCAGCTTGGATCACCCGGATATGGTGTTCTGCTCTGCCAAGGCAAGTGTCGTGCCGTCGCATCGTTAAGGTCTATCGAAAGTGACGTCTTTCAGGACATCTTTCCTTCAATTGGGCTACATTTAGACCGACTTAAATGCAACCTTTTAAGAAAGGTTGCAAATTTCCAAATCCAAGTATTGATAAATGGACCGCGTTAAACAGAAAGGAACCAAGCCGCATCAGCTATTGCCAAATTTAACTGGGCAATTTAATTTTTTACATGAAAACGATAGTGCAGATTTTCGTGCAAATTTCAGTGAATTTTCTCCATAGTACAAAGCAAATTCCTTATCATTTTCACAGAAATCCGCACAAACATTCTTTCATCAAAAATTGAATTACCCAGTTAATTTTGGCAACAGCTGATGTGGCTTGGTTCCTTTCTGTTAAACTCGGTCCATTTTGCAATTAGGAACTACAAATCGTTGTTCATTTTAGAAACAACATATCGACGGTGTAAGTCGGCAATCACATAGCTGCTCCGTTGTATGAGTAATGTATGAGCTGCCCCCAAAGATAAATTCTTGCGAGTCCTCTGTACTTATGTAAAATTACATAAAAAATAAACAGCGACGAGTATTAAATCTCCCATGCATAGAACGTGCCACGTTGCGTAGCACCATGAGCTCTTATCTTATCTTTTGTCAATCATCGAGACTTGAAAATTGAACCAATATACAATTTGCCTAAAAGAATTTTATTGCTTCATCTGAGATTCCTTAATGAGCTGAGTCCGCAGTATTCCTAATAATTTTTTTTTTTGTAAAATGGGGAATGGTCGGAAAATAGATTTAAAAGTGAGAAAATGTGCCGCCTCATGACGTCATCTGGCGGCATTTCCCATTAAAACACATGTATTTTAGCAGATTAGGTCACTTTGTCATATTTCCTTCAATAATTGCTCAATTTAGAATCCATGGATGTCCTCGTGCTGAGTTCTCCTAGTAATTTCATTTTAAACATGAAATTTAAAAAAATTTAGACACCTACAAATTCTCCATTCCATTATTTTCTGGTTAATCTGTATGATATGACTATTATTATACGATTCAACGACACGCGTAACCAGACCCCCGAAGGCGCCCTTAAAACGCTTTTTTTTCAGATTTCAGGTCGTGGAAATGAGGCTGCGTAATATGTGCCGCCGCAACCTCACAGTTGCGCGGAAAACCCGCAGTAATAACACATCCCGGCTCAGTGCCGATGAGCAAATATTTGAGTTGTAACAACAAGTGCAGCCGAATCATCACCAGGAAGAGGAAAATTAAAAAGTGGCGGGGATGTCAGCGACGGAAGGGGCGAGGGGGGTGGGGGTGCGCTGAACTACCGGCGCAAAAAACGGAGGAGAAAGGAGAGGACAGAAACTTTGAATAAACAGTGGGAGTGAAGAACGACCCGAAAGGTGTTCGCTCGAATGGTGCGTAAATGAGTATATGCTTAATAAATTCAGAGTCGGATACATTAACTCGTTGCCCGACAATTGTGCAAACAGCGAAGCCGATGTGCGCAGCGCTGAGCCCTGCCGCCGGGGGCCGCACGCACATGTTCGGAAAGTTTCAGGAGGAAGCGCTGCCGACAACCCGACATGTGTGTGATAAATACTCGTGTACCTGCAGATTATTAGTGGAAACCCAGCGGTGTTGCCTTCCCTAGCTTCTCACGACATCATTTCTTGAGTTCTAAGCAAAATACGTAAAGAGAAAGGAAAACGGAAAGGCACCTCATTAAGGGTAGTCTTGGGGGGCGCAAAAATAATTTGCATCCAGGAGGATCTACTGAACTCCCCCAGATCTAAATAGAGGTTGGGAGAGATATCCAACGATATAGAAACTGTAGATTGGTGGTGGCCTACGAAAAAACGCCGGCGTGACACACATGGAGTGGTCTTTCGATAGGCGGGCGGGGTGTGGAAACGGTCAATTGCTATTTTCGTCATAACTTCAAATACATGGGATCTTATGGAAGTTTTTACAATGAATGATTAAGCGTTGAAATTTTCATCATAAACTCACTTGATGAATGGCTAAGTTCCGTATCTGGACACAGATTTTCAAACAGTTTGTTCTAAATTTGATAAAAGTCCGGTATTCAGGAATAGTCCCATAAGAAGCCATAGAAACCAACTATCTTCATCCTAACCTAATTGTTGCTCCTGGTGTGTTACGAATTTCACTGTTGGCATAGCATAGGATCCCCTTACCTATAGTTTCTAGATCATTTGGGATATCCCTAGTATGCAAAAGATGGGGGTCCGGGGGACCACCTCCGGAGAATGTTGACAAATTACATCATCTCAAGAGCAATAATTTGAAGCTGTTCTCATCGAAAAGCTGACCCACATTGACAATTTCAAAGGTGATGGATATGCCTGGCTTTTATTTTCTCTCGCATTCACTGGAAAAAACGTGCTGGAAAAATCGGATCTAGATTGTAAACTTTTAAAAATTTGACAAGAAAAAATACTTTTGATTCAATCGGATTTTTGCTTGAATCGAGAGCCAAGCCTCTTAATGTATGTGGATTTCCTGCCATCCATGGCTCAATCCATAGTTCGTGCAGCCGTGCATTGATATAAAACATAAATTTTTTTATATTTATTTCTTCAAATTCAATTGTACTGTTATCCAAGACTTAAAAAACTTGACAAAACTTAACTAAAAATGAAATGAAAAGGTGCCGTTAATGAATCTCTCACGTCTCGTGATACACAGATCACATGTATTCACGCTTTAAATTGTGTATGATACTTAATATATACGAGTATAATGTAATAAATTAATTAAAACCTCATTATTCAGGCGATTTTTCTTATTTTTTAACGATGCGATGTGTACATTTTTTGACACGAACGTGCAAAGCTACAAGTAGCTTTACAGTTCGTCGATCAATACGCCCGGTTGTCACAGAACAGTTTTAAGTTTTGAAAATTTCAACGGAAATATCGAGTCAGTAATCTTATTTTTCAAAATGAATATAGATAAATCTAGTTATGAATCCGCACGGAATCAGATGCATCTAGATGAATCTAGTCACATGGAATCATATCGGCGCACAGAACATAGACAAGAACTGTTAGAGTGGAAGCCAACGTCAATGCCGAATTTGCAGGCTAACTACTGTGACATGCGTCATAGAAAAAAATAACATTGGTTTGCCTCCAAGTTTATTTAGTATAAGCGACACCAAGACTTGCAATGATACTGGTGGGTCTCGACAAGCTTTAAGCGCCGAATGACCAAAACTTGAGTTTTTGGTTGTTCGGTATTGTCTAGACGTACCTAGATGCATCTTGTTGCATAACGATACGCGGAAAAATACATTTTTAAGGCCTAAAAGTCCAGCCATTCTCACAACAAATTGAGTGCCATAGCATTTCACCTTATTGATTTGATCGGATTCGAATCTCTCGCGTAGTTATCTTGAATTTGCAAGAATGAAAGGGTAAATATTTGCTCTCTCGGGCCAAACACAAAATTGTAGGAGAATTGATGGAACAACTACAGTATGGTTTTAAATTGCAATCTTCTCATTATTTCATTTCTCTGACCTCTGGGTTTTGGAACGGGTCGACTAAAACAGTTTATACCATTTTTCCTAGAATGCTCTTACATAGCACTTAAGTCTTTTTGAGAATTACCGATTCGATGTTCAGCTGCCAGTAGGAAACGTCTCAATAAAAACCACGAGCTAAAAACGCCTTCGATTGGGCACATCTGCAAAAAAAACAACAGCAGAACAAACAGTTGCCTTCTGGAGTTTCTGTATGATTTTGGTATGTTGATATGCAGAGGCGTGGCGTGATTTGCCATATATCGATTGATGTGCCATTTAAACCTATGGAAAAGTATCGATGAAGAAGGTGTTCGCAGCGAACACCTTAATAATCGATTCTTTACCACAGCTTCAAATGGGGAATTATCGTTAATCGATCATTCACGCCTCGCCACTGTTGCTATGCTATGTACTACAACAATAATTCAATGGTTTACTCTTATGTTTCAAATTTTACGTATGATAATTCATTTGTGTACATTTCAACCACCTGCAGGATGTCTTATTTTTAATTTTTAAACAATGAAACTACATTTTCCACCAAGATATTATTATTCTTGTGTTCTCGTATCTCAATTCACAGCTCGAGGCCGGTGGATATTTAGTCCTCCCCCGGCAATTCAATGCAAAGGAGAGTCCTTAAATTTAAATTTGAAGTAAAAATTTAAAATTGGAATTAAAACTTTAAAATTGGAGTAAAAAATTTTAAAATTGAAATAAAAATTTAAAATTGGGATTAAAACTTTAAAATTGGAGTAAAAAATTTAAAATTGTGATTAAAACTTTCAGTATTATTATTATTATTTTTGAGGGGGGGGGGAGTAGGGTGGCAAGTTGGTACTTAGTAGCTCCTTCAAACATATTGAAAGTGAAACCGAGTCCAGTGGAAGGGGTAGGAGGAAATGCTTTTACCTCCTTCTTGGAATTAGAGGCACTCAATTCTGCTGAAGAAACATGTATTTACAAATGCAGTCTTAAGAATACAAAGGAAAAACAAAAATATAATACAAGAAGGTATGTAGTAATACTAGGCACACAATAAATAAAACGCCTACTTTACAACTGAAGTGAAAAGAAACCCATAGCGTCTAAAGATGGGCGAATATCCAAGAATTAAAATAAATCAACGCTAAAAATGATGAATTTCTTTTTTTTGGCTTAACGAGATTTTCAACATTCGGATCGTAGAAGCTGCTTACACGCTTATTTTGTGCATCGATGGGGTGCAGCCACGTGACCACCATCAACTAAGAGCGTTACTCCGTTGATCATGCTGGCAGAGTCACTCAGAAGGAATAAAATGGTATTGACAACCTCTTCAACCTCTGGAAAAAAGAAAGACAGGGCCGAGAATTAAACATGGGATTTGTATTTTCAAGAATAAAAGAAAACGTGAGTTTTCACCGTGTTTTCTACATAGAAAAAATGTCATTTAACCGATAATGTCTATTTTCTCTTTTTGAAGTGAATCGTCTTTTAATGCCCTCATGCAGAAACGTATCAAAGGTGAAACATTAGGTTTATAAGGTTTGTGTTGTGTTCAAAATCTACCACAGCGCCGATCCTATCTTAAATCAGCTGAAAATGAGCCATTTCAATTGCATGATTATGTAGGTATGTTAATCAAAATTTAAAAGTACTGTATGTGACTTTATTTTATGTTTTTAAATATAAAGTACAATTTTGAAGATTTATATATAATTAGAGGTACCTTTTAGTCAAAATTTCGTCGGTATTTGTCGTTAAATTTGGACCGCGTTAAGCAGAAAGAACCAATCCACATCAGCTATTGTCAAATTAAATTTTCATTGTTTTACATTAAAACGGCAGTGCGGATTTTTGTGCAAATGTCGGTGAATTTTTGCATAGTGCAAAGCAAATTCCTTAAAATTTTCGAAGAAATCCGCACGGACGTTTTCTTGTAAAAAATTAAATTGGTCTTTTAAAATTTGCGACTGCTGATGTGGCTTGGTTTCTTTCTGCTATACGCGGTCCGTTTGCAAGTTCAACTTCTGTTGCCGTACAAGAACACATCATCCACATCCCTGGTAAAAATTGGCGGTAGAATCTGTGTTCCAAAATACCACAGACTTACAGCCAACTGTAAGATTTCCAATAGCTTCAATAGCCGGCAACATAATTTCTTATAGCCTTCAATTGCCGATGGCGACTAAGCAACAGCCTGACGATGAAGTGTATGCTATCCGTTACTAATTACGGATGCTAGAACTTAGTGAGTTTTTGGACCACCGCTCTCTTTTTGGGCCGTGGTATCTTGATTTATTTTGCGAGGGAAGCTTCGTACTTTTGAAGGATGCCTGCCATTCTTAATATGTTGGAGCGCCTTCAATTTCGTACTATACTGTGCAATACCTCTGGTGTGAAACAGTTGCTTCAAGCGCCGTGGTACGCTGCGGCGCAGCGCGGCGGGCGGGCAGCCAGCGCGAAACGCGCATTGGCGCCTACAAACCTAACAGGGATACTTCACGCATTGCGCAGTGCGTGAAGTATCCCTGTTAGGTTTGTAGGCGCGAGTGCGCCGCCGCGCCGCTCCGCTTTTTGTTAGGATTCTAATGTTTAATCTCGTGGAGTCAGCGGTGTTCAACTCATGACTTTGAAAGGTTTGCACACTCTGTATGGATTATTCTCATTTTAATTGATATAAACAAATATGTAGTAAAGGAAAATATAATGTGCGTCTTGTAAATATTATGGTGATTCCGTACAAACTTGCGGATTTACAGAGCACACGAATTTCTACACAATTTCTTATAGCCTTTTATAGCTGATGGCGAAAAAGCAACAGCAAGGCGATAAAGTGTAAAGCCCGGCGACAGGAACTACAGCCCGGCTGTTTAATTTTTTATCGCTTCGTGTAGCCCGGCCGTATGATTTTTTTCCACTT
Organism: Bemisia tabaci; assembly: GCF_001854935.1. Lineage (NCBI taxonomy): Eukaryota > Metazoa > Arthropoda > Insecta > Hemiptera > Aleyrodidae > Bemisia > Bemisia tabaci. The sequence continues at coordinate 1,668,688 of NW_017547090.1, forward strand.
TCTACAGCCAGCTATATGATTTTCTATCACCTTCTTCAGTCGGCTATAAGAACTTCTATGGTATTTTGAAACGCAGCTCCTATTGCCAATTTTTACCAGGGATACTAATTTATTTTTCATTTTCATCCGAAATTTTGCCGCAGTTCAGTTACCATGATAAGCGCCCCACGAAAGTTGGGCCGTCTGAAGGTTTTTTTGTCTCGTTTTCCTTTGGCGTATGTTAAGATTGGTGCCAATATAAGGCTTTCTGAATTTTTCCTATATTTTGAAATCTATTGTTCTACATTATTATTTAAATCGATTAAATCCTACGCTCAAGAAAATCGAATCGATTTGATACGGTAATTTTTTGCATTTGTTCTCTTTTTTTCCTCGAAAAAATCTGCAACACAGATGGTATTTGAGCGTATCGATGTCAGGATCGGATCCCAGGAATATGACATACCTGCAAATCGTCCTAATGGGATCCTGGACAGCATTGGTTCTCCTCGGCTGGGCTCGCCCCACCAGTTGCGCCCCATGGGGGTGAGCACAACAGTAGGGTTGACGCAGTTGACGCGGACGTTGTGTTTACCGAGCTCCAGGGCCATAACACGTGTCACACCGTCCACTGCTGCTTTTGTTCCGCAGTACACTGTGTGATCCTCGTGACCTTTCTGAAAATTGCAAAAAATTAACCAAGAAATTACAAAAATGAATCCTCAAAACATTTTAGCATTGAAAAATATCGACGGAGAAGTTTCCAAAGCGCTTATATTGGTTTGTGGCGTTGCAGACTTTTTGTCATGCTTCATAGTGGATTACAACTACACTGCCGTGCTAAGAAAAAACGCCGTATGAATCTGCAGGCGTTGCCACATTTCTTTCAATAAAATAAGTATTAATTGGGGAGTTTTGTGTATTTTCTTTCAAATTTTTGGACAATTTTGTTTGCAATTTAATCTAAAACACTTGAAAATTTCAAGGAAAAATATGAATAACAATTCTCAATAATAAATTTTTCATCCGAAGAAGTCCGGTAACTCTCGAATGTTTGTACGGCGTTTTTCTTTAGGATGTTCAACGATAAAACACAAAGAAACATAGCCTGAATATACGAAATCACAGCTCGAAACGTCCTGCCTCTTAGTGTTTTTTAAGTGTTATCCTTGTTTACCCATGTTTTAAATCCCTCTCTATTTGTTCTAATCGTTCATTTTCAATGAAATTACGATATAATGAACCTTCAAAAGAATGGTTTCATGGATTTTTGGTGGAATTTTTCAGCCTTAAAGACTTTCCCCCTGAAAAAAAACCCAGATATTTTGAATCGTTGCAATTGAACGTATTTATGTTAGAAGGAACTATGTGCATATAGTTTGTGTGCTTCATAGTTTTTTTTAGCACAATATACGTTCAGTTGAGGCACTTGGTGCCTTGTAGCTATGCTGATCACATTGATCTGGCGTCGCCTCCGATTTTGAAGAAGCTTCATTAGCAAGAATTTTTGAGCTGGATAAAAAAATTCCAAAAAAATTCTCATCAATTTAGAGTTTTCTAGAAAATAAGAATTTTCCCAGAAAATACATTTTTTGGAGCACAAAATTCGCTACCGTATCCCGAGTTGATGAGAAAAACCAATGCCGCGTTCGAACCGAAAAAATCCACAGAAACAGCTCAAACCCCGAGATGACAAAAAAAATATCCATATATTTTTTCAATACGTTGATAGTTGCTATCTGCGTAAAAAGCAAGTGAGTGTGCACTTACGTCGCGTTGAGATCACTTAGTGGGGCATTTAGTAAAGACGATTCACACTACTATACCACGCCACTCTTCATCAAATCTTTCTGCGCACGCTTGAAAACTCTTTAAATCTAGGGATAGGTAATAGGCAATCACTATTAAGCTTGAAACATTGACGCAAGTTAATGTACATTAATGAGCGTTTTTTAAACTTGACGCAACACGCGAAAGATTACTACTTTTTAAATTAATCGATTCCTTTGAAATGGATGATTCATGACCGACCTTCCTTTACCGACACTGATATAAGTTTGCAAGTCTCCTAAAAATCCTTAGTCAACATTCTTCAGTGCTCGAAGTTAACTGGTCTCTCCTTGGCCCTGGTTTTTCCCAACGGATTTTTCACTGAGGAGGTATGTGCAAGATAGCTCTAAGGCTCGTGGGCTTTGTAGTAGCATTTTTGATTCCTTGATTTCAAAAGTATATCAGTTCTTTTTTTATCATTCTCACATCTGAAATGCCTAAAATTTTTGTGGGTGACGTAATTTGTTCCTCTCACCACCGCGTGTTCAAGATATTCACGCGATGCGGAGCACACTACTTGTCTTCTATCTTCTTGCAACTCTGCGAGTGGTTAGAATTCCGGGATGGTTTTTTGTATGTTTTTCTCCTCTCAATTAAATGGGTATATTTTAATAATACGATGGAGAATTTCGCAAGTCTGTGCATTCTGGTTACAAAAAGAGCCTGAAATTGCACTTTTCAATCTTTTTCCGGTGATTTTGGTTATCCGACATCCCCAGGGGCGATCCTACCAGGGATGCTAAGGACAGGGTGCCTCAGCATCCCAGAAATTCTGATAGGTGGCCCAGAGGGCCGCGACAGATTTCTTGTAGAGGAGACCCCCAAAACTTGAAAATCCCGCATATAGGAGGACTTTAGGTTAGTATGAGGAATCCCCATCTAAGAAAAGGGAGCCCCGGAAACTTATCAGCACCCCAAGACTTTTCCAGCCAGTTCGATACTGGACATTCCCGACTTCCACATTGTGTATTCTTTATTGAACGAATGCATTTTTATTCGAGGACTATAAAAACAAAAATTTCGCTGGATACAAATTAAAATGTCTCTCACTTTAATAGGTCCGCCGTTCTCCGGAACCTCTGCAGTATGTGCAAAGCAGTGCTATATTCAACAACGCTGCTGTTTGCGACGGCCCTGGGCTACCTGGTCGATCGTAGTCTTGAGCCGAAAGCCCACGGTCGCGACGTGGTGGAAACGGTGGTCCATCGGATCCAGCGAGCTCGCATATTCTCCGACGACAAAGACTTCTTCCGACGCGTGGCCTACACCGAGAGTAAGTTCGGCGAGGACCCGGAGACCTACCGCGACGGTTATTACGGAGGCATCTGGCAATTCGACCGACTCGCGGCGACCCAGAAGGACGATCCTCATTATGCACCTGACCGTATCAACATCATCCACCAAGGAATAAAGAGAGAGTGGGGCATTGACTGGAAGCAGGTTGGGTTCTTGGATGGTTGCGGGACTCCGAACTTGTAAATTTAACCAGCGGCTCGATTATTGGAATTGATGGACAAAGCTATAGACAAAGGAGACATAGGAAGTATGGAGCGATCCCATTGGTTGAAATGGGTGGTTCCTACAGACTAAGGGGGTGAATGATGGACTAACTAAAATGTCTCTCGTGGGTTGCCGTTAGTTAGTCTATTCCTTTCCTCCTTTGTCCATTGCAACCACCCGCTTCCTCCAATAGGAGCCCTCCAAATCCCTTTTGTCTTCTTTGTCTATAGCTTTGTCTATCGATTTAAATAATCGGCCCGCAGTATAGGGTCCCGTCTGCGCCCTATCAAAGAGGCCTGTGGGGACGACGGGACACTCATAATGGGATTTTTTGGGGTCGACTACCCATATGTAATCATCTTTTATCGAGCCTCTACGTCAACTTAGCGAATTTGCATTTTTTTCAAAAAAGAGGGCTCTGCTTGCCATCTTTAGGGGCCCGTAAACTTCTAATGAACAATTTGTGCAAATCACGAGAAACGACGGGGTTGTTTCGGTACAGACTCCTTGCACCCCTCTCCTCGCTAAGCCAAAGAAGGCGGATTATTGAAATTGATGGTCAAAGCTATAGACGATGGAGGCAAAGAGAAAACGAAACTATCCTATTGGTTGAAACGACTGGTTATTATAGAATGAGGGGGTAAATTTTGGATTAACTATCCATGTGGTTATGTGGATAACTATGTAAGGGTCTCTCGTGGGTTTCCGTTAGCCATAGTATATTATTTTTTCCCCTTTATATATTGCAACCACCCACTCCCACTAATAGGATCCCCCATTTGCGTACAGCTTTGGCTATCAATTTCAATGGTTATTGGTTAGCCCTCTGTTTAAACTCCAGAAAGATTACTATAAATAATCACATTTAACAGAGGATGAGCATGCATCTACAAAAGTGTAATTTGTGTGTTGATGTGTTCCTCAGCATGGGAAGAGAGAGAGTAGTCTAATTAGACGTATTTCTACCAAACAGACCTATGTAGAGGTGAGAAATATGGGGTGTGCTCTAGAAAGCTGCATAAGAAGCAATGTAAAAGTGGGCGTGATTCCTTTTGTAGAATTGGAAAAGCGGGATATTACATTCTATCAAACAGACCTATGTGCCAACTGAATGCGGAACTCATGAGCCGCGGGCATGGCAAGAGAGCGTTGTGGACAGGGCTCATGAGTTAAAGACTCCCTCCAATAACGAGATCCCCCGTCGAGCCGCGACTCGAATGGACCACTAGATAAGGTACGAATTTCAGCATTCTGATACATGTTTCTTAACCAAAATTTAACGTAAAACACGATGCACACAACGAAAATTACCGAAATTAACTCCTTACGAAGATATTTAATGATTCTTAATGCGTGAATTCAAACCACCCGCTCATGAAAACTCAATGCTCTACGTGATTCACATCGCGCGCTAGACGTTATCATGACAGTATCTGCGATATAAAAATCTGGCAACCTCAATCTTGACGCTTTGGCTCAGTTATAGCAAATTGCTAATAGTTTGAACAATAGATGATGGGAAATAAACATTCCTCGATTGAGAAGCTTGCTGAAACCGTTGTAGTGGGCGATTTGACTCACGTAGAGTTTTGAGTTTCTTGTGAGCGGGCAGTTCAAATTCCTCGTAACCAATGTGAAATAAAAACGTTGATATCTTCGTTAGGAGTTGGTTTCCGTAATTTTCGTTGTGTGAATCGTTTTCTACGTGAAATTCTGGTTAAGAAACATGTATCAGATCGCTTAAATTCGTACCTTGTCTAGTGGTCCATTGCCGCTGACGTCACTGGCGCTTTATTATTCTCATTCACTCTTACGCAAAGAGAACCAACGAGCACACCCCATATTTCTCACTTGCACATAGGTCTGTTTGGTAGAAATACGTCCAATTTATAATGAGAATGTCTGGCCAGGTGACAGACGAAGATCTGCTGAAGCCGTTCTACTCTGGCCTGGCCTTCGCCGTCTACGTCGAGCTGAAGTCACCATCTCGAGCTCCGATTCCCGACACGGTCAAGGGTCAGGATGGATACTGGAAGGACTGGTACAACACCAACTACAAGGGCAAGTACGGAGATTTTGAGACGAGGGTCCAGGAGCTGCTCGAGGAGGACATGCGTACTGAAGGAGGAAAGATAGACATAATGGTCGCAGTGGACGGCAGCTTCAGGGTCGGCTTCGACGCTTTCGCTTCGGTTCGCGATTCGGTGGCACGCCTGGTAAGTGGTAGAGTACCTATATTGAGAGAGTATGGCCACTGGTGTTACCACCTCTGATTGGCTCAGCCATCTTAGGCTGAATGGAGCTCTTAGGACCCAAAAATGGCGGACGCCATAAATTAATGTAATGCAAAATGACTCAAAATGTAGTTTTCTTTGCTTATCGTAACGAGAAATTTACCCAAATGCACTATTGCGACTTATTTACATATTTTTAAGGCTAATCGTGTGCAATTTTTGAGAAAAATTATCTTAGATGTAGTAAAGTTGGCAGCAAGTGCGGTTGGTGATAACCGTCAAAAGTTGGCAATGACCCCCCTCCCATCCACAAAAACCAAAACAAAGCACCGCCATTTTTGGGTCCTAAGCCTCTCCATGGGGCCCAGTGGCCATAATCTCTCAATATAGGTACTCTAGTAAGTGCGACTTCGAATGCAGTGACGATTTTCCCAAATTAATAGGTCAGTTGCGCTGATCACAGAATCAGGTTTTGGTGCTTGATTCTTGTAGTTTAGCTGAAAGTTATATGAGCCGTCCAAACAGCGACTTTCTGCGTTCAACATTCACAGAGATATCACGCTTTGAAAAAATCGGTTTATGACGTCATCCACCGCGGAAGTGACACCCTTGGTTTCTTCCACCTTAATTTCATCCGAGTTTCACGTTGAACAACCAGCGCAAACGTGCGTCACACTGATTGATGAAAGCGAGATGGAAGAAACCAAGGGTGTCACTCCCGCGGTGGATGACGTCATAACCCAATTTTTTCAATGTGCGATATCTCGCGGTTAATATTGAACGTAGGAAGTTGCTGTTTGGACAGATCTTATTATTCTCAGCTGATTTGCAAGAATCAATCATCAAAATACGATTCTGTGGCCAAAAAAATGACCTTTTGACCACAGATGCTGCACGATCTTGAATACACCGTATATCGACGGTGTAAGTCCGCAACCACGTATCTCGGTTTGCGACGTTGCAGACTTCCTGTCATATTTTATTTTTTAAACGGAAAATTGCTCAACGGCGGCTCAACGAAGCGTTTCGTCAAATTTGTCGAAGTAATAGAAAGTCTCTCATGTTGTCACATACTCTGCTTAAATGCACTTAGTGGACCACTCGGGGGTAGTGCAAGTATTTTAAAACATGTTTTCGAAGCGCATAGCGACGGTGTAAGTCCGCGACCACGTAGTTCTCTGCGGCTGGGAAGGAAGAACTTTGCTTGAAATCGCGCATTTCCTTACGCAATCTGCAATAATTATTAACGCGTATTAGCGCCTAAGACTGCAGGAATACTTCACGCATTGCGCCGAGCACAGTGCGATCGCCGCGCCACGCCGGTCGGCGCGGAAAGCATGTTAGCGCCTAAAAGACTGCATGAATATTTCACGCATTGCACCAAACATAGAGCGGTCGCTGCTCGCTGATCTGCGTGAAACGTATATCGACGGTGTAAGTCGGCAATCACATAACTCGGTTTGCGACGTCGCGTCGTAGACATCCTGTCATACTTTATTTTTCTAACGAAAAACTACACGAAGGCGATTCTTTAAAACTGCCGTAATTTTTCTACTCCGTGCGAAGAAAATTCTGCCAAAATTTCAATGAATGATGTCTTGAATTTGTTCTACTTTAAAAACATAACATAGAGGCAGAGATTTTCAAACACCGCAAACGAGATACGTGGTTGTGGACTTACGCCGTCGATGTGTATGGTAATTACCAATAGACTCTATGTCTATACTTATGGTCGCAAAAAACTAAACTCCAATCGCATGTCGCTATCCGCTGTCCGGTGCGAAATGAGAACGCAAAACGCCTTCAATTAGGGAGCTAGGCAATTTCCTTATCCTTAGGGTTACTATAATTGTATCATACCGTTAACCTAACTTACTACACTTGACAATAAGATCGCCCCATTTCCTCTTCGTCTCATTGTCTATCATTTTGTCTATTAATACCCATGATCAGCCTGCTTGTGCATTCCAAGCGATTTCAAATCACGATTCTTTCTTTTAATTTTCTGTGAATCTCCCCGAGTACAAGTTATTTTCCTAATGAAATCTGACAAGGCAGCGAGCTGCTTATTGAAATTAATAGACAAAGCTATGGACAAAGTTGACATAAAGAGTTTGGAGCGATCTTATTGGTTTAAATGGGTGGTCCCTGTAGACTAAGGAAGAAAATTATAGACTAACCATAGTATTAGGTCTCTTGTGATTTGCCGTTAGTTCGTCTATTACCTAGCCCGTTTGTCCATTGCAACCACCAGTTTTCACCAATAGGATCACTTCGTATCCCTTCTGTTTTCTTTGTCTATAAATTTCAATCATCGGCCCGCAGGTGAGTGCATTCGACCTAAAGGAGGCGCACGTAGGGATGGTGATCTACTCGAGCGAAGTGACGAGACGAATCCCGTTGATGAACAGCTTTACGATGGCGAAGCTCCAGGAGAGGATCCTCGGAATGCCCTACCCCCGCGGCGCCGCGAACCCCCACACCGGAATCATGAGAGCCGTCCGCGAATTCCAAAGTCTCCCGGAAGCTCGCAAAAGAAGCGGCGTCCCGAGGCTCTTGCTTGTCTTCACCAGTGGTCAATACGACCTAGGGGATGATCCTGCCGAGGCTGCAAAATTTGCTGCCGAATCAGGTATTGTAGTCGCTCCAACTGTGTAAGCTCATATATCGACGGCGTAAGTCCGCAATCACATATTTCGTTTGCGGTGTCTGAAAATCTCCGCCTCTATGTTATTTTTTTAAAGGAGAACAAATTGAGATCATCCCTTGAAGTTTTTCCAGAATTTTCTTCGCACAGAAAAGAAAAATTACGGCAGTTTTAAAGAATTGCCGTTGAGTAGATTTCCGTTTAAAAAATAAAGTGTGGCAGGAAGTCTGCGACAACGTAAACCGAGTTGTGTGATTGCCGACTTACACCGTCGATATGTAACGTGAAGGTACTTTAAGAAGCAAGTTACTTGAAGAAGATCGTAACTGCCAATTTTTCAGAATTTACTGAGTGACTCTACAGAAATTGCTCTTTAAATATATGACATTTGAATATCTGCCTCGGTGGAAAAAGGCTTAGCCATCTTCCCAGCACAGTGTACTTTTTAATCGTAAAAACCATGAGTGAGGACACAAACTATGATTTATAGCACCATTATCGAACATCAATGCATTGACTGTCAGCACAGAGTGGTATAGTGGCAGAAGGGTGTACCCGCCAAAATTTTTAAATTTTGTATTTCTGGCCCAATTCCTCCCACACAGCTTGGGTGATTGTGATCTGATTATAGATGGTATGTAGAGCATGTTTTGAAAAGAAATATGAAGGCTCCTCGAAAGAATCGAGTTTTTTCATGTTTTCTCAAAACTTGACTTTTGATATCCACGTACCCTTCTTCATATGACCCATTCATAATAAGTTGCGCATTTCTTTTTCAGGCATCAAAACCTGTGCGTTCGGAGTGGGTCTATCAATCAATAAGAAGGAAGTACACGCAATCGCGAACAACGACCCGGACTTCTTCTTCATGACGAAATTCAATGAGGCGCTAAAAGAGCAGATGGGCCGAGTGGTCCGACGGATGAAGAGCGTGCCGCAGACGCCAATGGTCGGGTCGGAGATAACAGAGACGATGAAGCGAGCCGGTGAGAAGAGGTACTATCGCGTGAAGGTGCCCGAAAATGGTTTGACCATCCAACTGCTCAACGAAAAGGGCGCGGCCCACGGGTTCTGGGCCTACACCCCCGCCTCCGAGCAGCCCTCCAGCGCCCTCTTCGATGGGGTTCTCGCCGCTGGAGAGACGTTCATCCCGCCGCCGAAGACTCGTGCACCGTCCAGAGACGTCACGATCGTCCTCGAGAGTTCTGAACCTGACAGTTTCGTCAGAATGAAGATCGTTGCAGGAGCTACGACCAAAGCTCCAGCAGTCAATTGAGTTAAACGACGTTGTGAAACAATAGTTAAATACATTCTATCGAGCAGCAGCGGAACTGATTTTTCAATGTATTGAATATTTCAGCTTTTTCACGGAATCCTCTCTTAACTTTTGAAACTTTCACGAACCAGAATCGTGACTCAACCCAGGGAACCAGAACCGGTTTCAATATTCCATCTCGTTACGCACCGAAATGAAAGATGCGGATTTAACATTCTGGATGCAAAAATAAGTGCGAGAACGCACAAACGCTGAATTCGCTGCTGCAGCAGTTACTTTAGCAATGTCAAGATGTACTACTATTGCGGTTAATTCAGCGTTTTGTGAGTCTCAGCGTTTTGGGATGTTAAATCAGCATCACTATTTCCGGTGCGAGTCCCAATCGATGTCACATGCCTTGTCAGGGGCTTCAACCCAATCGCAACTTAAAATGTCGGTTGAAAGTTCTTGCGAGGGAATCGCTTCCATCATGCAAAACATCATTTTAAGGAAATATAATGAAATTTCAAATACTTCCTTAAATTGCACAAATTTTTTTAAAAAAAAATAACCGATTAGAAGGAAGGAAAGGGGGGAGGACTGAAAATGAAAAGATTCGGTGTGAATTCGTTATCCGATAAAAGTCACCTTCAAAATCTCGAGTATGCAATTCCAGGGCTTCTTTATTTGAACAGTTGTTGCTGAAACGGATCATTTGAGAGAGAAGCAAAGTGTGAAGTACTGTATCACTAGCTTCAAAGTGAATGCAAAGATTTATTTCAGCGGTCATCATGACGTCAAATCATTATGACTCGTGATCATCCGTAGGAAAAAAGACCGAAATATTTAAAAACTAAATATTAAAACCTGAAACTTGGGGGATTATACGAATATGTTTGCATAAAAACACACAAAATTCTCAAATCAAAGCAGAGTTACGAAGCCCTGGAGCCTTGCAATCTTAAGAGATGTAATTACATAAGAAAAGTTGCTCATGATTTTATCATGTACTGTTCGAGGCCTAACATTCGTCATCAATATGAGCTTACACAGCATCGTCCATGAAAAAAGCGCTTTTGATTATTGTTTTGGATACTGGGGAACGTTTTCTGTCGAGAACTCAAAACCCGATCTTTCGAATCACCCTGACTGAAATCCTTCTTTATAAACATTTGCTTCACCAAATACATGCCTGCAAACATATGTACACACACATTTACACGTTTGCTTTATTTGATGACGGCTATTGTTTCTAAGCTTATTTTCATTATCAGTTTAAGAAACAGAATTAACAAACCATCGATGATTGGGATGAGACGTTCACTATGGCACCCTTCTTTCGCTCCACCATGCCTTTTGCAACCATTTGAGAAACATTGATTACAGCCTTAACATTGACATTGAAAGACCTGTTGAAGAAAGACAATGCAAAATTAGGACTTGATAAAATTTGGAATTTCAGTTGGAAACCGATCGTAAATTGAGGCTAGATACGTTACGATTCGTAATTTTGTTAAAGAAAGGCACTCCAAGACACACGAAAATAAGTTACGTCTCAGCACTTTGCCGTGCAGCTGAAGAGAACACTACGCAATCACTATTTGCAGGATGATTTTTGAAATTGATCGACAAAACTATAGACAAAGAAGACAAATTGAAAATGGAGTGATCCCGTCGGTGGAAGCGGGTGGTTGCAATGTAACCCACGAAGCACGAATAAGGCCCTTATAGTTAGCCCATCATTTTGAACCGCCCGTTTCAACCAATTGGATAGCTTTATTTTCCCGCTGTCTTCCTTGTCCATCGCTTTGTCTGTATCAGTTTTGATAATTAGCTCGCTGAACATGGCAGATAGGAATTTGAAATAGCTTTAACACAAAACTAGGTTTTATGAACAACAAACTTGAAACTATTACAACTTTAAAATATTTAAAGAATTAACGCTTTCACCAAGAGATGCTTTCTCTTGGAATTTTTTAAGTATTTTAAAGTTTTATTATAATAGCTTTTACTATTAAAAAAAAAAAAAAAAAAAAAAAAAAAAAAAAAAAAAAAANAAAAAAAAAAAAAAAAAAAAAAAAAAAAAAACTAGATCGTTTTATTAAACTTGAAACTGTCATAACTTTGGTTGGATTTGCGTTCTGGGCTTCGTCCGTCGTTGAATAATATTCCAAGAGGACTCTTCTATGCTCCTGTAGCAGGTTTCAATAACTTATTGAACTTTCGTGGACTAAGGCCCTTTATTCATTCGTGGACAGTGGCCAACCGAGTGACGTGTACCTGAAGAAAAATGCCTTACCTGTCGAAATCGTTCTCGGTGATGTCAAAGAAAGAATTGATGAATGCGACGCCTGCATTGTTGACCAAACCATCTACTGGTCCAACGTCCTTGAGCTTTTCCCTCGTCTCGTTCCAGTTATCCAGATCAACCTGGATTGGTCTGATTGACGGTACTTCCGCCTTTAAGTCGTCTAGCTGACTTGTTAAGTTCGAGACGGCAATGACTTGAGCTCCGCACTTGGCGAGTTTCATGCAGATACCTTTTCCAATACCTGCGCAAAAGATTGCAAAAAAAATCATGAAAATTCTGCTCAGGTGGTCGTATAGACTTCAGCAATTGTAGGAATTATGATTTCTGGCTCATCTATGAATACTTCTATGCGCATAGGGAAGCTACGTTGTTTCTAAACTGATTGCGAGCCAGAAATTCTAGTTCCTAATTATTAAACGCAGTCCGCATGTGAGTCAACTGTTTCTTGAGGGGGGGGGGGTGTTCTTTTGATGTTCAAGAAACCAGTTTTTGAGGGAGAATACGAGGAGCTCAGAAGTTATGAAGCATTGGACCACATGCCTGTCTTGCTAAGGAAGAACGGCGTATGAGCTTTCAGTCGTTGCCTTATTTCCTTCAGTTAAAAACAAATTTACTCGAAAAATTGTGAATATTTTTCTTCACAGGTTTGAGACAATGCATTTTGCAATATAATCTGAAATTTCTGAAAATTTCAAGTGAAAATATGTATAACTTTCCTCGAAAATACATTTTTTATCCCGGGGAATTTGGCAACTCTCGAATGTTCATACGACGCTCTTCCTTAACACACCAATGGACAGGTTACGAAACTAAGCACCACAGTATGATTCTCCTTATCAAAATTTTAAGTAAAACAAGATGACCGCATCCAAACTTCCCAAATTTAACTTTTAAGTTTTGAAATACTTTTACCAGCACTATCTACTTATATTTATAAGTTATAAGTGAGAAACTGCTCATTTCCTTGTCCCTAAAATTTTTATTGGAGTAAAGAAAATTGTTCCAGCTGAATTTCACTATCATGCATAACGGGCAGCTCTCGATAATGCTGCTGTGTGCCTTTGCCTGCCATTTTAACGAAATGGGTGGGAAGCTCATTATCTAACGAGTTCATTACCGAACTGAATGGGAACGACATCAGTAGTTAGAGAAGATCAAACCGCGAGGCAGTCAATGAACCGATCTCTCAGCCGCACAGTAAAGAGCGAATCTAAAAATCACGTTTTAACACTTCGCCCGGAAGAATATTTATAGTAACTGCGTGGAAATCGCCTTCAAACATTTGAATATACCAACCGCATGACTGCTGTCCACTCCAATAGTTACAACTGGAAATCCGGCGTATTCAGTTGCTTATGAGCCTGCGTTAGCTTTATTCACCATTTTATGTTCTAAGAATATGCAATCGGCACGTAAATATACATTTCCGTAAAAAATTCCTGCTATGAGTGGTACAAACATCTCAATTTTGAGTTTTTCGGCGCTATAAGGTTCCTTTTTTCGTGGGAGGGCACATGCAAGAGGATCCGAGAGCCGCACAACACCGCTCCAAATCTTAGAGTATTTGTGCCCTTACAGAGAGGTCTCCCTGAATAGAAAGGCTCTTGGATCTAGAGTCCAGACTCTTGAAAACATTGACAAGAAAAAATCCTCTTGACTCAATCGGATTTTTGCGTGAATTAAAAGGAAATCCGCTTAAATTAAGAAGCTTGGTTCTCGATCCAGGCACATATCCGGTTGAATCAAGAATATGTTTTCTTGTGAGTGTTTTTAAGAGTCTGTACTCTAGATCCAAGCGACTTTGTTTACAGTGCTCTCTAAAAATTGTTGGGGGTCTCAAAAGTCGGTTCCTTTGACCTAGAATTCACAAAAAGTCTCTATCTCATAATTTGCTCAAAAGTCACATAAATACTGCCTGGTGCTAGCTTTTTAGTGGCGTGGGATTTCTGGATCACCCTGTATGAGAATCGTTTAAAAGTTTGCAAACGTAAAAATACATATGTAAAAAGGATTGCACTGAGTACTTAGGCGGGAATTTCCGTTTTCTGCATGCAGCAATAACCCAATGCCCGTTGCGTAACCACGTTATTGATTAAGTGCTCTAATAAAAGCTGAACTCGGCTAATTTACGAACCTCTTATCGCACTGCTGATCTGAACTTTGACTGTAACAAGGCTTCACCGTCGGATGAATTGGGTAAATATAAACATATCAATTTTCACTCCAGTCGGATGCAAAAATATGGTAACATAAGTATTAAAAAAAAGAAAAAAAATCACGCGACCGCCCACACGTGACCGTAAAAATATAGTCAGGTCAGTATCCTCTTCGACCTACCGAGTTTAGAAATCACGTTTTTGCTCTGCCATGAGTTTTCATATTCCTAGCCTTTTCCATGTCCAGTACACCCAGGACTGTTGACGCTATTTTATTATGACGTCAGTATTGCGTCTTGTTTTTTTTAAACAGCTTTTTTAACGGCTGACGTTATTTTTATTCTTTTCCTGTAAATGCTGCGTAATACGCACAGACTTATATTTTTCATTCATTTATATATACTTTTTCACTATAATTTTATATAATATATTTTACGTAAAGTTGTCATTTCACCCTCTTGTTTGGTAGTGGTGAGACTATGACGTTTAGCTACGTGTGACTACTCGTTTAACAACAGTAGAGTAGACATTTGGAAGTTGTTGAGTAACTTGCTCACGGGAGAACTGAATGGAACAATACGTACTGTAACGTAACTGAACGTAATAAAATTGAACGTTACGTGACTGAACGCGAAGAATCTCAATACAGCGAAATCGAACGTAACATAGCGTTTCAAACGTAACGTAGCGTATGAAACGTAACATAGCGTTTGCAACGTAACGTAGCGTATATGAAACGTAACATAGCGTAAGAAACGTAACATAGCGTGGAATGGAGCGGGACGAAATACAACGGTTAACGATAGAATTAGCGGAGATTTTGCGACTTCGTCATCAGTCTTCGTTCATCACGGTTTTCGAGAATTTTCTCGGTTTTTTATCAGCAACCAATTGAATCAGACGACGGAGCAGTTTTTTTTCCTTTACCGCGAAAATTCTTTTTTTAAACCTATCTAACCCTTGCAGCAACACAGGACATGCACCTCTCGCGAGGATGGTGAGATAACGGACCGGTATATATTTATAAACAAAGTTAAAATAGAAAGAAGTGCATGGCCATACTTTTTTCTCGAATTTTTAAGACGAACACGTCAAACGAACTCTAAGATTCAAAAACTTGACTCCAAGGTAAGCACTCAGCGTTTACATTTTATACAAGATCCATGTTGATGCAGACTCTTCGCTTGTGAAAAAGACCGAAATTCACGGAAATCAAAGTAACCATAAATTAAAACTGCTTACCTATACTTCCAGGAATTAATTGGTACTATGACTTTCTATTAAAAAAAATCCCTAAACTTGAAAATTTCAAAAGTTTAGGGTCCCGTTCCGGTCATTAGTGAAACCCCAACGAGCCACGGAACCGTTAAATACGGATTTTTTGAGGCCGATTAAGTGAACATATTTTACGAAATCTCTACGTCAATTTAGCGACTTGGTATTTTAGAGAAGAGGGGCTCTGTGCCCAACCTTAAAAGATCAGAATATTGGACACGGATGGGCCGATCTTGGACTTCTTAGTATCGATTGAGGTTGAAATTTTCCGTCATTCCTGATTTTGATCAAGTAGACTCAACATTCTGTCGGGAACCATGACATTTAAAATCATGAATTCCCTTTTAAGCCCCTCCTCCCCCTCCCCTCAAGAAAGCCGGAAAGGGGCTTCAAGACTATGCGCAATTTGGGTTCCTCGGGGTTCATTCTTTTTTCACCCTCGCGATCCCCGACCTCTTCCGATCTGAATTAACCGAAAAAAAGTCTGGCGCAGGTGGTTTGGATTACCATGTGCAAGGTACAACCCTTTCCCAGACAAAAGAGTGTAATCACCCTCCAAAGTTGCAAAATTTTCACTCGCACATTATTTTCCTCCTGGTAAACCGTTGAGAACTTCGGACTGAAAACTTCACCAAATATTCTTCTGACTTTACGCGAACAGTCTGAAGATTTTGGATTGGAATTGCACAGATATTCTTATGAAACAATTTGATTATCTGAGCCAGTTCAGCAATCTTGGGATGAAAATATGTTCGTTTGTCAGCAGGCTGATTATTTCAATTGATAGACAAAAGTTTGGTCAAGAGAAAATGGATCACTCCTATTAGTTGATATGGGTGGTTTTTATAGACGAAAAGGGAAAATGATGGACTAATGGGCCTGTTGCAAACTTTTGCTATATCAAAACTAAGATTTGTTTCTTATAGATAATGCCTCAAAAATCACGATGAGCGCATTGGCAAAGTCTGAAATGCACTCATAACTTCACAATCTGCGTAAGAAATTTGCGGTTTTTTGAGCTTCCCGCTTCAAAAACGATACTACGGCACAGGTGAACATTTTGTTAGAGGAGGCGTTCCATCGTCGGCAATATTCATCATGGCCGACGCCAATTCGCCAAAACACGTATGATGAGACGAGGTAACACCTGAACAGCATTAGACCAGATAACAATCGGCGTGTTTACGTTCATATTTTCCTCGCCCGCCTTGATTGACCCTGAACTCACCTCGAATTACGCGCGGAACTGCAGAAGCGTCGGCCATGATGAACATTGCCGACGATAGAACGACTCCTCTAACAAAATGTTCACCTGTGCCGTAGTATCATTTTTGAAGCGGGAAGCTCAAAAAAACGCAAATTTCTTACGCAGATTGTGAAGTTATGAGTGCGTTTCAGACTTTGCCGATGCGCCCATCGTGATTTTTGAGGCATCATCTGTAGGAAACAACTCTTATATTTGCTCTAGCAAAATTTTGCAACAGGCCCATTGTAGGGTCCATGGGTTGTTATTAGTTAATCCTACATAAAATCCTACGTAGGGTTTGGCTTTTGACTTTAGAAGAGTGATCCCTGGTCAACTGGTAGTTCTGTCAAATGGGCAGGGCCAGATTAGCCGGGGGACCAGAGCGCCAGGGCCAGGGTGCTGTACAGAGACCCGGGTTCCCGGGCGATTGTTTTCTTGTATTTCAGATCCTTTAGGGGTCCTCGGAGTCTGAAAATCAGATTTTGAGAGGCCCTAAGCTTTACATTTTGAACGTCTTCGGGCCGTTGAATTTTAAGATTTGGGGCCCCTAATGACCAGCATGCACTCCGCGCTCCTGAGCGTTCATCTGGCCCTGAAATTCATTGTATGCATATCGTTGAGAACTTCCTTCAAAGATATCGAAGTGCGATGATTCACTATCGCAACTTTATTATTGCACCCGCATGCATGATTAAAATGATAAAATAAGTACTATAACGAACAAACATGTGTGCGTGTTCGGGCGAAGGTTCTGGTGACGACCAACTGTAAGATGAGAAAACAAAATGATTGGTTTATTGTTTCTCTTCAGACGTGGGGGCCCGAATTTTTTTTTGTAGATTCGCGGTCGACCACATGTTAAGGCAAGAATGTTCTATTCGATCGTTAATTAATGATTTTTATCGTAAAGGACCTAAGGCACGCTCGAGCATGCTGTAAATGAAGTTCAACTTGCGTACAATTTGAGTTTAAAATATAATTTCCTCGACTCACAGTCGAATTTATATGTTAATTGCCGCAACTCCTGGTCGAATGTTGCCAGCAAAATTCGCTTTGGCCGACGCGGCGACGGCGGCTAGGGTCGGTTTTATTTCAATAAGAGTCAATATTGATTAGAAATTCATTCAACGTGTCTAAAAGAGTCATCTTGGCGACTACTAAGTTTATTTAGGCGAATAATTTTTCTGGAAATTGTGACATTATCTTTCAATGCAGTTATTATTTCAAAAATACCTATATTAGGAGCTCTCATCATTTAGGGCATAATTTTTTTTATACTAAATAATACCCGCATATCAAATCTTTTCGACGAGTTTAAAGAAAACAGTTCCAACAAGGTAAAGAGGGAAAATGTATTATTTAGTAAAAAAGACGATATGTAATGAAAATTCCGGGAAAATTTATGTTGTGCAAATTGAAATAGCGTATTTCAAACCTCATGCTTGATATTTTCTCTAGTGTTTGCTATTTTTAATCGATTTAAGCAGAAAATTAAGCTACTAAATTAACATTTTGAATTCAAACAATGCGTCTTGTTATTCCCGAAACGTTCAATAAACCACCCCTGTAGGTAATTTCAAATCCTGGATGAAGTAAAATTCAACGGTAGGCAGAGATCGCTAAATCTCCATTGAGAAATCACTATAGAGACATTTTTTTCACAACCAATGTGCTACATTAGCATATTACGAATTTCTCTCTTCCCTACTCCTCTCTCCGTCTCTAAATGTTTTTTAAAAATAATACCAAGCACCAATGCAGTACAGCTGGTAACCAATATAACACCAAGTAACTACTAATTAGGAACTTCATCTAAAAACATCACCTAGGTCCTTTTACCAAGATCACGATAATCCAAAAGGTGCGATTTCTTTGGTTTCTCGACATGACAACTTAATCGACCCTTAGGTATCTAACCCTGTTCTACCTACAATTATTTTCAAAGAAGTTCGGTAAGTTGAAATTCGGAACAGGACTTGAACTTTATTGGACTAAACATAATGCTTCAATAATTTGCTTCAATTTATTTTAAACATAATTTCATTTTCCTACAATAGCGTATCTTTCCAATTTTACTCGAATCTATCACTTCAGAAATTAAATAGCCGTCAATCTCACTTTTCAAAAGTTCCTAAATCCTCAGTACTTGCCGCGCGAAATTTATGGCAGTATGAAATTTTTTTCAAAAATTGACCTAGACTTTCAAAAATTGACTCTTAATTTTGATAGTTTGAGAAACTATACCTTGGCCAGCTCCTGTGACTAAAACGGTCTTCCCTTCGAAGTTGAACTCCATTGCAGATGGTTTTTGGCGAGTAGAGAAAAGTATCGTAGGTTGAAAATCGAACTGATTTACCGTCCGTACAATGTAAAGCTAGGAACTACACACTGCAAAAAACAAAACGCGAATAGAGGAGAATCAACTTTACCTCAATTTATTATAAATGTACGCCATGTCCGAATCAGATCGGAAACTTATCTCTTACGTGCATTAGCCAAGATACCAAGGGGAGGGGGAGGGGGGAGGCACAATCAGTCTGAGACACGCCTTTATTTCGCATCGGGGTCGGCGGTTAATTGCTATTGTTCTCTCCTTCATTTTTGTGGATCTAAATTCTTGTTCTCCCTCTTGCTCGAACAGCTTTCGGTTATCGTTTACTCGAGATAAAAAGAAAGTCGAGTGTCAAAAGTCACGGTTTTAGCATCCTGCGAAAAGATGACCCCATAAAAAACAACATCGCTTATCGATGCCGCGTAGTCGCCTGGAAAAAAGTCAAAAAACGAGTGGGGTTGCTAATCGCAGGAGCGCAATGATCCGCGGTGGCGCGACCGACGACCCTCTTGAGAATAGTGCTAAGGAAAAACGCCGTATGAGCCTTCATGCGTTGCCAAATTTCCATTCATAAAAAGCGAATTTCCTGGTGAGCTTATAAATATTTTTCTTCCAATTTTTCAGATGATTTTGTCTGCAATTCCACCCTAAGTTCCTGAAAATTTCAAGGGAAAATATCCATAACTTTCCTCAAATATACACTGAAAAAAAAAAACTCCGGCCGTGGGAGCCGCAATTACGGGCTGTATAGACATACCGTCCGTTCCGGGCTATATAGATATTCCGTTCGTTCCGGGCTCAAAGGCCGAAAATTCCAGCTGCTGAAGGCGTAGCTTCGATTGCTCCGGGTTCAGAGGCCGAAGCTACAGCTCCAGCAGCCGGAATTTTCGGCCTTTGAGCCCGGAACGGACGGTATGTCTATATAGCTAGTAATTGCGGCTCCCACGGCAGGAGTTTTTTTTCAGTGTAAACATTTTATTGAAGGAAATGTGGCAACTCTCGAATGTTCATACGGCGTTCTTCCTTAGCACGGCAGAATAGCTGGAAATCCTTATTACTTATCAAGTACTTATCGCACCGGCACACACTGGACCGACTCGATAGGAAAAGTTGGACAAAATCTCGTAACTTTGAAAGCTTATATTTTCGAAAATATGAAACAATAACGTTTAAAAGTGGCAGCATTGGTTTTTTCGTGAAATTTCCTCGTAGAAACACCCCTTATAATTGAATTAACGCCGAAATAAAAATCATAATTTGAAGTTTTAGCCAAAAATTACATATCCGACCTCTTTTACTAGCTAGTTCTCCTGTGCGGCGCCTGGCATCAGTCAATAAAAATAAATACCTGAGGCATCGACGGTTGTTGCAAGCGATTCCACGCAGCTTATAGATGTTCCGAAGATGCTTTGTAGATGATCTGTAGATGATACGTGGACGCTAAGTGGAAATCTTCTTCCGCGCATTTCCTTGAGAGCTCGAGTAAGATGAAGCACTTGAAGTGGCAGTCGCTGTCTTCTTATTCTCTCTGCACCATTGAAACCTTCCTGATTCTCGTGTGCAAAAAGACTTCTCTGCAGTTTTCTTTGACCTATCGTGCTTTGATTCTACTACGGTCAAAAATCGTGTATTCAGGAGACTGTCACACCATGTATATCGTTTGCAGTGTTTAAAAATCATCGCTCCCATTCTATTGTTTGATTGAGCACAAATCAATATTATTTCTTGAAATTTTTACAGAGTTTTCTTCGCATATAAAAAGGAAAAAACACGGAAGTTTTCTTGAATTTTAAAAAATGAAGTATGACAGGAAATCTTCAAACCGAGATACGTGGTCTGATAGTTACACCTTCGATATGGACTTCCCTTTACGAACAATTTGATTACATGGAATCTTTCAAATGATTATCTGCATGGCCTAAAATGTATTACTTTCGTCGTATTACGATTGCCTTTACCCTAAAAAAGGAAATTAAGTCATTTTGCTCAACTTGAGAGCGAAAATGGGACAAGACGTCCTTATTCAGTGTTTCCAATGTTGAACTCGATGAATTTTCTTCTCCAGTGCCTTGATACAACTATTCGTTCTTAACGGATGTCAGTGTTGCATACACTAAAAATTCAAGGCGTTTTGTTTCTTGTTGTCTTCGCAGCAATTCGCGCTTCAAACTACTGCTTCAAAGCTTTGTGAGATTATTTATTTTAAAGCGCGAGTTTAAAGGAATCAGAATTCGTTAAAAGTGCAAAGTAGAAATGCTTTATAATTTCAAGGTAGGTAAACAAAGAAAATTTTGGGACACTCATAATTTCTCTATGGAGGTAAAATATATTTTTGAGAATATGCTTTTGAACCGAGTATATTTACCGTACTTTCCCTGAAAGCTAGTGACAGAATGTGTTTCAACTACTGTTCGAGAAAACTCTTATTATTTTGAAATATGGCCCAGGTTTTTTTTTGATAAAGTCTTGAATTTTCCGCTTACTCAGTTTCTAATCAGACTTTTCCCATTTTCTGGATGTCTCCGTATTTTCGCTGAGCGCCGCATCGTCATAACATAGGTTTTTCCATGGAGCGGAAAAGTTGTTGGTCGTTTGCCGATTCGCAATGGGCCTCTAGATTGCGTATATAAATTTAAACAGTATGCAACATGTATTCTCTTCAAAAGTTCACGAGGAAAATGAAACGATCAGGAGGTATTCAGAAAATCGACTCCTGAACAAGATGTTAGTGTTTAAACAATTAACGATGATTGATGCGTAATAAACACGTATGACGTCATTCTTATCATTTAACTTCAATTTGACCAGTGTAAAAAATAGTTGTTATTATCTCGTCCAGCTCCTTGATTGTTGAATCGTTATCGAATGACCTTGATCGATATATAGCATTGTTAAGATAGGGATTTATCGATCAGAAGCATTCGATAACGATTCAACAATCGACCCGCAGAGGACCTGATATCCAAACTTCCTTTTGCGTGAATCATCTTCTACGTTAAATTTGAGAGAGAAATCATGTGACTTCCTCTTGTAGTTTAAACCCTGACCAGTGGTCCAATCAGAGAAAGTACATTTTGCGGGAGATACCTTCCTGATTCACATATAACTGGAAACAAAAAAACAAAAACAAAAACAAAAACAAAAAAACGATAATCCACTTGAATTGAAAAAGTTTTCAACGTCGATCTGCTCATTTTCTTAACCCCATCACCAGTACGGAGGTCGTGAGAGGAAGACCGCTCAGTACACGTTATTTACTCCATCCAGTCAATCGCGTTGGTGACGTTGGTGTGTGTCCTCAGGTGCCGCATCGTTTGTTGCATACTCGCTTGTTTGAAGGAGTTTCAAACGTCAGAGATGTAATACTGAAATATTTGAATCCCGTAGCCCGTAGCAAACGGTGCTGCTGTGAAAACTTTGCTCTCATTTTATCCTCATCAAAAAATATCTGATCGATAAAAAAGAAACAGATATCATTTCCACCACTTGCGTTTTTTATTGAGAAATTTATCCATCGGAATTTTATCTCTACTTTTAGAGAATCGTAATCAGTCGAGGAAAACCGGTTGTTCAACGTCCCGTTTTTCATTTTCATGATTCTTAATTGCATCGTCTGCCTCATCAGTTTCACTCTCCACATCATTATTCAAAAAACGAAAGTAAAAAGATACTTAAAGAGGCCTCTAGACAAAGGATGAATCATGGCACAACGCAACGTGTTTTCTCTTCAAGCTTTCATGGGAAAACGAATCTAATAACGGGAGGTCTAGAATTTAACTTTTGTAGCAGATGTAAAAACTCATTGTCATCGCACAGAAAGCGTACATCAATTGATTTAAACTCATTGAAATCTTAAGGCATCCGTTTTGCATCAACTTCTCTCTTGTAACCAGTTTTATTTCGAAAAACACTCGACATAAATTATCGGCACCGTCAGAAAATCGGAAGCGTGAATGCAAATTTTCCTCGCTTCGTCATGATATCTGTCGCTTCTGATTTCCAGATTGTTGGTCATCAGAACTTAAACCCCGCGGGCTGATTATTGAATTGATAGAATGGACAAAAAAAGAAAGTAAAAGGCTAACGGCAACCCACGAGAGACGCCATTAGTCTATTAGTCTAAAAGTCTCGGTTGCAATTCAAGAACACCTTGACTCAAATTTTAATTTAGGCGTCGAGACGTGTTATGCAATACCTAGCCTGGATATCAACTGATTGTGAGTCAGCCCGATCTGAGCCAAAATATTGCTTTTCGATAAGCAATAAACCATCGATAGACGTAAAGATCACGATGAATAGATAGTTTTGTCGCGCGAGCTCACTCACGTCATCAAACGCCCCTTGAACGTCAACAACAAAACATGGCACCTCGAGTGACGAAACCCAGAGCCCCTTCAATCAATTAAGAGGCGAAAAAGCGTGGGCGTATGACCGCCATTTTGATGACGCAATCATGGTGACCCGGTGAGGGGGGAGGTGAATGAAAGACTAGAGGGAGCGTTTACACGTAGCATCCGATGAACCCCAACTTTTAGCACTGAAGCTTATGAGCGTGAGGAAGCCTTATGGAGTGGAGAATGTATGAAGTAAGATTTTAAATTGCCCGAGAGTTTAATATAAAGTCATGGTTTGTCAGCCTTAAAATATACTCATCGGCAATCAATTCACCCCAAAAATTTTACACCTTTCTCTTAAAAATAGAATAAGTAATACAATTTACCATCGGACTCTAGTAAGCTAATACTCACTATAACAAAAATTGTATAGGTGTAAAATTTATTACATAAATACAGCGTTTTTTACATCAATCAGCTTAAATTTAATCAAATAGATTTATTTAAAAAGCAGATAGTATTAATTTATGATCTAAGGATTGCTGGGTTTCCTCTTTTTCTTGGATTTACAATTAAATGAGTAGTAATTATTTATCTTTGATACTTCGGTTTTAAATTTTTGGTTAGGTTAATAATTTTAATCTCCTCCTCTCTCTCTCTCTAGCCCCTCTCGTCACCCCCTCTCTCCCCGATTGTTCCTTCTCCCTCGAATCAAGTTTACATCCTTCGTAGCTAGGATACTCCCTTTCCTAGACGCAATCTGATTACCTCCAAATGATTCCTGCTATCCGCAAAACTGGTCTTTCCTGCTCCAATTTCCCTTTATATCCGCCAATCCAGCAGTTTTGAAGGGCCACGACTTTTGGCTATCATGTTTTAATAATAATAACCAATCCTCGCTCAATCTGTGTTCCTCGTCAATCGTAGCGGCGCGGCGGCAGCCGGACAGGCATACCGAAACCGAATATGTGTGATACAATTATATTAATGTCTAAGTAGCTCAAATTGCATACCCACTCAGTTGAAGGAAAACTTAATTTCCTACTCATAGTCATACTCCACCACGCTGCGCGCTGTTCATTCCGCTCCCTCATTTGGACGTATTTCTGTCAAACGGAACTATGTGCATTAAGACATGAGCCCTGAGACCCATAAGCATACATGCACAACAGAGCTCACGCAATAAAGCACATAGTTCCGTTTGACAGAAATACGTCCATTTATTGTTGAACTGAGGATGAATGAGCATAATTTCAAACCGTTGAAGTAAACAAAAACGTCTGACTATCATCACAGAGAGGAGATACATTCTTAATCGTATTTCTTAGGGCGTATTTGGTTTAAAAAACATAACAATTATTAGGATGTGCATATTTCATGGTACCACTGCTCCTAGAAAGGAATCAGAACAGATTCTTGAATATTTCTGAGCTATGAGTGTAAGTAGGTAGTTTTACTTTAAAAGCGGTTAGAGGTGTTTAAAAACGTCGCAAAATATCTTTAATGTTTACACGAATCACGTCAAATTTTACTGCTTGGAAAAATGTTGAAACATATCGCATTCATTATTACAAAATATTGCATAAAAATCATCTTGAATTCTGATATCGACGACTAAAGTGCGTTTAAATTATATTTTTTGTTATTATTTATATTTTTGTTGAGTTTGTGTATGTTCAGACTGTCCAGTACACAAAAGAAAAAGTGCTTTTGTGTTACATTGTGTTCCATTCTGTTACATTGTGTTCCATTGTGCTCTATCCGAACGTGACATCATAGTGATGTTCACCGAGCACTCGAACATTACATAATGACATTATAATGACGTCATTATGATTTCATTAAAGCAGTATTTGACGTCAAATGACGAGGTCATTGCGACTTATAGGTACTTACTCTTACTTACCGAGGCACGGGGACTTCTGAACTAAATTTAACTGGTAAAAATACAGGTTTTCAGGAGAGCACGTTTTGCAAAAACCATTGGCATTTCTCTGCGAAAGGGTCAATTTTTATCTTTGATAATTTATTTTATAGCTATTGAGAGTATTTAACATAGTATGTTAGCAGATTCCCCCAAAGCATTGTCCAAAAAATGACAAACAGGAACCTCAATTTTTTAGTAGCATTACAGGTTGGAGAAGACGACTTTGGTGATACTGTTGGGAACTGAAAAATAGCCCCACCAAAGAAAATCCTTGCCCCATTAAGGGGGAGAGGAGGGTTTCCTAAAGTCCATACAGAAAGTTTAAAAAATTAATGTTCAATTTCTTACAGACGTTGCAGCTCATTATCCCCTCTGATATTGGACCAAGTTTAGCAACTTTTTCGGCTTACACGCTAACTTCAGAAAGTGACGCATCTTCGCCACCAAAGAAAATCCTTGCCCCGTTCAGGGGGAGAGGAGGGTTTCCTAAAGTCCACACAGAAAGTTTAAAAAATTAATGTTCAATTTCTTACAGACGTTGCAGCTCATTATCCCCTCTGATATTGGACCAAGTTTAGCAACTTTTTCGGCTTACTCGCTAACTTCAGAAAGTGACGCATCTTCGCCACCAAAGAAAATCCTTGCCCCGTTAAGGGGGAGAGGAGGGTTTCCTAAAGTCCACACAGAAAGTTTAAAAAATTAATGTTCAATTTCTTACAGACGTTGCAGCTCATTATCCCCTCTGATATTGGACCAAGTTTAGCAACTTTTTCGGCTTACACGCTAACTTCAGAAAGTGACGCATCTTCGCGGTCCGACGTGCCTGTGGCCTGTGTGCTTGGCTCTTTTCTGTTCAATTCGGTCTAATATTATGATAAAAGACCTTGATTATGATTACAGTTTCCATTAAACTTGACACCTTTCTTTAATAATATTTTCCGAAGAGTTTTGAACTTTCTCATGTCATCTAAGAAACGTCGAATTTTTAACTGACTCAGTTTCCTGAGGGTGGCAGGGCAAAAATATTGAAGGTACTTCCTCGACAATAGAGATGGACCGGGACCTTTCCTTTTGTCTTGCCATTGGTGTAACGAATATGACTTGGCACCATGTAACGGATATGGCTTAGAGTTTTGGTATATAATTTTTCTTAATAAAAAAAAATAAAATGTTCGGCACCAGTTGATTTTATAGTTTAACCAACAAACTGATGATGGATAAGTGTTGAGGAAAAACACGAGAGTTCTTGAAATGACTTGTATTGAAAAACTTTTCAAAGAGATCACAATTTCACAAAAAGGTAGAATGTCAGAAATCACACAAAATGCACCGTAAAATTAAAGAGAATGGCACGACGTTTCGCACCAAAACGCCAGACGCACGTTCAAGAAACGTTCTTGAAGCGCGCGTAGGTTAAGGGCCTTTGTCTTCACGGGACGTTTCATGGGATTTGTCCAAGGGAAAACCTCATTTTGCGAAGTTGGAAAAATTTT
This sequence comes from Bemisia tabaci, assembly GCF_001854935.1. Classification (NCBI taxonomy): domain Eukaryota; kingdom Metazoa; phylum Arthropoda; class Insecta; order Hemiptera; family Aleyrodidae; genus Bemisia; species Bemisia tabaci. Next base: position 1,695,207 of record NW_017547090.1, read on the forward strand.
GAGCTAGTCAATACTAACCACAAGCCAACTAAGAGTCATTGTGGAGTCTCAGAAACGACTTAAAAAGAAGAAGAGGAAGTAATTTTGCCGTGGTTTTTTAACGGGGAAAAGTCCAGAAGTTTCTTCGAACTTGGGAAAAATCCCGTGAAACGTTCCATGGAGACAAGGCGTAAGAGGGGCTAAGGGGGCTGGAAACCCGGATGGCAAACTTTGCAACGGCTAGAGGAGAAACGAGTGGGATACCTAAAATTACAGTAAATGAAAATATGGGGCGCGGTGCCCTCAATAACAGTTCGTCAAGCCATGGGTATTATTTACCAGACTCTTAAAGTCCCTTCAACTCGGTGGGTATGCAATTTGATCTCCCGGGAGTTTAAATAGTTGCTCGAGGTCGAAACGAGCGTCCAGCCCAGCAACGACGGAATCACCGCACTCTTTTAAAGGTCCTTCATTTCGGTGGACATGCAATTTGATCTTCGGGGAGTTAAAATAGTCGTTCGAGGTCGAAACGAGCCAGGAAAATCTACAGTGTCGCGCTTAGCAAAAAAAAGAGAAGCAACTTGTGATTCATGGCCGGATTAAGGGGGTGGCCCCATGGGCCGCGGCCCATGGCGGCAAATCTATAGGGGGCGGCAAATTTTGCAATTTTTTTACATGTAGGTATAAAAAAAAATCACATTTAGAAAAAAAAATACAAACGAGAAAAGGCGACCAAATCTCTCATTTCCTGAAAGTATAGCAATTTCTAATTTTGTCGTCTTTCAGAGATACAAGAGACAGCACTTTTAATTAGTCGAGTTAAGATTGATACCAAACACGCAATTTGGCCTGGAACGGCCAAAAAGACTTAGAGAGAAATGATGACGAGGACTTGAGATGAAAAGAAGAAGCCCTCGGTGCGGCGATCGGCATGTAACACATATTAGCGCATACAAGACTGCACGAATACTTCACGCATTGCATCAAACACAGTGCGGTCATTGCGGTCAGCGTGAAACGGATAGCACCTGCAAGAATGCATGAATACCTCACGCATTGCGGTAAACACAGTGCGATCAGCGTGAAACGCATAGCGCCCACAAGACTGCGTGAATACTTCACGCATTGCGTCAAACACAGTGCGGTCTGCGCGGCGCGGCGGCGGAAGTTAAAACCACTAATCCACATTTTATGTTTGTTCTTTCATAATTTGTTCGTTCATTTCTTATGAATGGAAGGCCTTGTCCACACAGAGATAGGTTCACGAAAATTAACTTTCGCGCAAAGTTTCGTGAACTTTGGATAGTAGTGTTGACAGGGCTTTCCCTAAAAATGTGTTCAATACGAGTAAACACGAGTCTTAGTATTGGTCTTATGCACCCCTCCTTCGCTTGCATGTTCATTTAAAGGTTTTTATTGATGTTTTAAAACGAATGAGAAGGGGGCGGCAAAATACAGGCGGCCCATGGGCGGCAAGTAGATAAATCCGGCCCTGTTGTGATTCCTTTTTATAAAATGCATTTGTCGGATGTCTACGCAAATCTAAAGTGCGCGGTGCAGTTAAAAGCTTTCAAAAATGCTTTGGAGGGTTTGATTTTTGCCATAAGTTAGTAAATGCCCTCCTGCATGATACGCAATCCGTCATAAACAGGAAATTGACGATTTGACCCCCGGTTCTTGTTTGCTTAAAGCCGTCCTTATGAGCCACAGAAATTTTATTTAGAGAGATGAGTAATGAAAATATGTGGAGTAAGTCAAATTATAGACTTTCATTTCAGTCATAATCTATGACCCTTAGTATATGATATTTCTTGTAGACTGGGCTCGGAAAAAAATTAATAATAGAGAACCTTTAGAAGCGGGAATTCTGTATGGGACTTTAGGAAGTCTAGGTCATGAACTGACCGAATCAAGTAACATGTCAGTCCCGAATTTTGTCGCTGTTCCCGTCAATTTTGAATGTCTCATGACGAGAAGATCGAGAACTTCCAGTTTCGTGTGAACGCGCCCTGAGGCTCCGTCACCAAGATGGCAGGCAGTCGTAGCTGGTTAGATCCACCTTGCTCCGCGCGACTGCGCCAGTGCTGCTCCCTCTGCTCCTACAGTGAACGCGTATTATCGAGTGATCGCTCCGCTGTTCCCGATTTTGTTCTGTGTCATCTGTGCCATTTCTCTAGTGATTTTTCTCCATGTCGGCCTTGTTTGCCTTACTTGAGATTTAGTTGTTGGAATTACTACGCGTCCGTCCGTCCTAGTAAATTTCGTCGTTGTGGTGAAATTTGGTTTATTAGGTCACCTTTGTGTTGTGCTTTGTTGTTGGTATTTTTACCCGAAGTAGTCCGAATTCGCTTTCAATCGGAATACTTAAGTACCTCTGAATAGTTTTATTTTGAAGTGATATTATTATTTTCGTCAGTTCCTGACCCAACTATCACCTCTGTCGTAACCGTGACACTTTCTCTCCATCAATCACTTCCTGCTCCCTAAAGGTAACAATTGTTTTGTGCTGTATCTATACTTCAATTTTAAGTCCTTTATTCCGAATAAAATACAAACATACTTAATTTATCTACTGACCAGAGCAAGGTTATATATTGGCTCATGACCATTGCTCAAGGTTCGTAATGGGCATTTGGATGATTTACGCATATTTGACAATGAACTGTTGGATTGGCAGAGCCAGTAATAGTCCTCTTTCACAGTGGACCCATAGGAACATGTTGGAAACAGAATGAGTCAAACCAAAGTCCTTATAGAATTGCTTCCAATTAATGTCTCAGACCACTTTAAGTTCGTGGATGATGCGATGTTGTTCTGCAATTAGTGTAGTATTGGCACTATAACGTAAGATTTCCGAACAACTTCCTTAACCTGTTGTTCCCCTAGTTTGATTACATTGGTCCTATGCAGACCAAGGGGAATTAGTGCATATTCGAGAAACATTTGGAAGGTAGTGAAGCACCCAATCGGGGGAATCTGTCGCCAGATCGAGAAATTGCAAAGAAAATCTTATTATCAGACAACGTAGGTCTCTTGACCTTGGCTTCGTCAATCCTTGATCATAATTGAATCGTGGAAACAAAGGTGCTGGCTAATGACAAGTAAACAAACGGTAACATATTGGAAACTATGAGCAATGCTGATGAAAGCTTGCTGCGAGGTGACATCAGTTAGCCAAATGCAATATGCATCTATTCAAAATTGTCAGAGAAATGATGCGGAAATACTATGCAAATTAACCATTTACTCCCTCAAAAAGCTATCAATAATCGTACATGACATAAATTAGTAGTTCAAGTGATCTTGTAGTCATTCATGTCGAAAGGTTTTTTTTCCTTCTTTTGTACAGTTTGAGACTTGATTTGTATTGCGGTTCATGTATATGGAGCTAGAATAATCGAAAGGAAAGAATTGACATAAGTTGCATCAGGGAACAGTGTCATTCAGCAGGGGTTCAGTGCAAACTAATGGGCTAACCATCGATCGATGCACATCAAGTTGATGTGACATCCTCCCAAACATTTTTTTCCTCCAGTTAAGTTCTAATTTCAAACAACTCATAAGTATTATGAATTGCTCAGTTTAAAAGTGACGTACTTATCTCGATTTTAGTGTTTCAAAATTTCTATTCTTATTTTGTTATTTATATCGGAAACAAGACACTGCTAGGAGCTAGGTATTGCTAGAAATTTCCCAGAGTGCTCCTGAAAAGAAGAAAAAAATACACCAAAACCTTGAAGAAACTGTCCATGTCAAATAGCTTTCAGTCAAGGAGATAGGGTAATAAAAAGTCAGCAAACATACCTGACTAAGGTTTGTAGTTTCTGATTATGGCCTTTGATATTCAAAAAATTGGACAAGTGGTTTGGAGAAGAATAAGTAATTAATTTTTTAATCACTTATAACAGGAATTAATCCCTCTAATTTTTTGAGTAACTTTCTTCGTCACATTAGTGTAGATCATACCTACTGCGCAGCTCAATGAAAAATCTCTCTACTTAGGTATTTGTGTCATATTCAAAACAGTTGGTGGACGAGTGAGCCATAATAGTACGTGTATGAAAAACTGTGTCAATCAATTTCCTGCATCATCCTACGTTATAAACTGCATAGTGAATGCCCTTCCTCTTTCTGTCTATTTTCTTCTGTCTTCTTGCTAACAAAAGCATTCAATGAGAGAATTTAACTTAAGCTTTGTTTGTATGTATGAATTCAATGGACTTCCTCCACTCGCTACGTTTTCCATTATTTCCAGAACCATAGTGATATAATTTCAGCAGAAAGTAGGTTTTACATCCTTTTTACTCGGTTCCTCATTCGCTTTCACAAGTAAATTAGGGGTAATATCTAAATATCATAGATTCTCAAAACTCAAATCTATGCTTTCAAGTATGTAGTGGAACCTTCTATTCATGTTAAAGCAAAACTTTCTTTTGTGACCTATCTGTAGGTTCCTTGTTGGTGCAGATAACGGAAAGGGTTATTTTAAGACTAGACTAAAATTAAGCTTTAAACTGTCCCAATTCAAGGAAAGAGCTGAAAAAACTTTGATTTTTCACTGAGAAAACCAGAAGTGATAGGATGGCAGGACAGGAAGGATCATTTGGACTACATCTTGCAATTAGAAACTTCAATTTCTAGCCTGCCGGTAACAGCACTCATGTGCATAGGGTAACTAACCGTACATACGTTGTTTCTTAATAGAATCAAATATTGTAGTTCCAAATTTCACACGCAGATTTTAGTGCAAAAGCTCCTAATTTTTAGGGTGATGAGGAATCCGAGAAATTTCGTTATGTGTCGAAAAGCTGGGGATTACGAAATGCAACTTTATATCTTCGGTTTTGTTTCAAAGCGTCCAACGGTACGAGGAAACAGAAAAAAGTGTAGTTGGTTGGTAAAAACGAAAAAAATTCACATAGTGTGGAGGAAAGCGAGGAACGATTGAAAAAATTGCCGCCTCACGCGTTGCCCTGCAATGGAAAAACGCCGTGTGAACCTTCAGACGTTGCCGAATCTACCCTGATAAATGAAAACGTTTATTTTGAAAGAGATATACGCATAACTTCCCTTGTAATTCTAGGTATTTTAGTGTAAGTTCCGAAGAAAATCGTCTGAAAATGTTGAAGAAAAAAAGTCTCATTTTTCTCGTTAATTCGGTTTTTATCGGAGGAAATACAGCATCGTCTGAAGGCTCATACGGCGTTCCTCCTCAACACGGCAGTATGATGACATACCAAGGTAGAATGCAGCATGAGATCTTGTGCGTTGTCAGATTTTCGTTGATTAAATAGTAATTTTCACAGTGACGCGTGACTATTTCAAATTTTCCAAGAGTTAAGCACAAGTAAAGGAAAAAGAAAAAAAATGTACATTTTTACTTTTTTTTCTTTTTATAGTTGCTAATCTAATATTTTGGAAATTTTCTCGGAAGAACATTCATGGATTTTGTGAAAAATAGGTATATCTACTATAGCGGGAGAGACTCGGCAACGTCCAAGGTTTGATAGGGATAGGTGCACTCGCAGCATTGTTGCCGTATACTGGTGAAAAATTAGGACTTATCTTTTTTTAAACTCGTAAAATATCCATACATTATCACATAATCTGACAAAATTGAATTTAGATTATCCGTGCGTAGCTCTCGAAAGGGAATTTCACTCGGAAAATTCTAAGCAAAAACGCCTTATGAACATTCGAGAGCTGCCAAATTTCCTCCGATTAAATGTTTATTTTTGAGGAAAGCCTCGAATATTTTGCCTTGAGTTTCTCAGGAACATTAGGTAAAATTGCGAACAAAATTATCTAAAAAATTGGAAGAAAACTATTCACAAATTTTCCCGAGAATTCCTGATCTACCAAAGGGAATTTGGCAACGCTCATACGGCGTACTTCCTAAGCACGGCAGTATACGGTAGAGTATTGCCGTGTCTGTGCCGCTCTCCGATTGGGTCATCAGTTTTAGGCTATCATGGAGCTCCAAAAATGGACCGATGTAAACAAACCCGATCCAGAGGGACACGTGTGTTATCGGCTGAGAAATGAATGATAATCACACTCAAAGGTTAATTTTTGGCATAAATATCCATCAGAGTTTGAGTCCAAGCAATTTAGAAGTTGGATCTTAAAAAAATTCCATCACATCCAAAATCACGTCTAGAACTCTGTCGCTATCATGTTTGTTTACATTGGCCCAAATACGACCAAACTAGGAGCGAAAGGGCTGGGGTTTATTTACATTGGTCCAACATTGGGGCTCCATGATAGCTGACCAATCAGAGAGCGGCACAGTTTTACTGCAGTAAGAGGATTGAGATGGCAATACTCTCCCGCATACAGGTAATCCAAAAAATTCTCAGCAAATGAACTTTTTGAACGGTGAATTCAAACTTCCCGCTCCCGAAAAAAAAACCATGATCAACGTAGGATGTGAGACTGATCAGGAGCCGTCCCTAAGTTACGTAATCCTCTAAGGGGGAGAGCTGAGCAGAGGAGAGCGTTACGCCATCTTGTTTTTACGTGTTAAAGGATAGGGACCTACGTTACAAATACGATAATAAAGGGGGGGAAGGGGTCCAAAGTGCTTAAAAAGTGAGTTACGTAATTTAGGGACGGCCCCTCAGGCGTCGAAATCAACCTTTACGTTGGGCAAATGACAATAACTAGAGCTTCCTTTCACACACATTTCCCCCCTCCTCTTCTTATACAAGGTACCAGTAAACTTGTAAGAAAGGAAGAAGACAAAGTCAGCAACTGTACAGTGAAATCCTTGAATCCTAAAATATACCGAAATTGCTTTAGCAAGGGTTGCGGAATAGTCTTGATCACGCGATCAATCGATCATGCGCATGTGATCGCGCGGCTACAAACTCTCGTGAGGATGGGGAAAGCCCCCCCCCCCTTTTTTTTCACCCATCTCAATGGGTTTGCAGTTAACTTATGTAAAAACGCTGACATGATGAGACGTCATGCTGTGTCATGTGCTGGAAGTGTCTCTAGCGCGCTCCTTTTGAGGAAGGAAACTGTTTAGCAAGTTGGTCTATGTAGAGGCGCTATGACAGCAAAATTTCAGATTTTGGGGCAGGCAACATACGTATCTATGTCGCACGCAAGTAGAAATCGCCGGCAATTTGCGATTTATTCGTGTTGAATTGTGAAAATTCAACAATTCAGAAATAAAGATACGAGATAGAAAGTATTGATTATTATAATCGAAACTCAAACGGACATTGGTTCCTCTCGAATGGCTTATAAAAGCTTACACACGTGCGAGTGCGTGTAGGAAAATCAATGACTTCACATGTTCGGTTGGGTTAGGCAACTCAACTAACTTATCGATAAAGCGGAGAGTATCACCGGGATTTGAAGGCGTCCCAGCCCGGGCACGTGATCGAGCATTTTTTGCACCCCTGCATGAGAGGAGTTTTGAAGTTTCTCATCGAATTCTCATTTTTGTCACGGGTCAATTACGCAACCCTCTAAGAAATGGTTGTTTGTGGATCGAATTTGATAGTGGTTCGATGTATCGTTTGGTTCAAAACAATAGAACATAACCTCACACCAAAATTTCAAGATATTTGTCAGAGAAGCTAGAAATCAGAGATTTCGTAGCAATTTCACCACTCATGGCCAATTAGTATTCATACGAATCCAGGGTGTCTACAAGTCTGGAAAGTCCGGAAATAGTACCGATTTTCTAAGAGGGGTCCGAAAGTACTGACAAAGTGCGGAAATCCCGCCAAAGGTACGGAATTTTTTTCATTTTTTGGTCATTTTTGTCTCAATTTGAGCGAGAAATTCAAATTTGTGAAATTTTTCGAATTCTGTCAAATGGAAGAACTGAAAAAGTACCTACTGAATTTTTCTATTGAGGAGGTACTGACTTTTTTGGGAATGTACTGAAAAAGTACTGTAAAAGCACTGATTTTTAGCCCGCCTGTTTCAGTAGACACTCTGAAATCAAAAATCCATAACAAAAACCCCGCTCCGTCAGATCACCCAATTGACTTTTAAGGCTATGTTTATGTTTTGAACCAATCGGTATCGATACAATCCCACCCGTATGATGTATCGAATACGATCTATTGAGATCTCACCTCGGAGCAAAATGAAATTCCATCGCGTCGAGTTTCCTTTGGCATCCGTAAGGAAGACGCGACTGACGGCTGACGCGACGAGCCGCGGAGGGCACAGCTGATGACGGCGGGCGTCGCGTCGAGTCGCGTCGGCGGTGCGGGAGCCGCGCGCACGTCGAATCAATACTCATCAGTTACCTTGCACAACGTCTCCCTCGTTCCCCCACCGCTCCGGGGCGCTCGAGGGTCCCCCGAAACCGCCCTCCAAACACGGCGTTCCCATGGCGCCCCCGCCCCCTCCCCCTCGCGGTGGGCCCCGGATGAAACGGGCTCCGCGGCTGCGAGGCCGATGTCGATATGGGCCACTCAAGTTCAGGGCTAGGTCCCGGAGCCCGGAGCATCACCCACGACGACCGCAAGGAGTGGCAGGAGACCCTTGATAAGTGCTCCGTGTCGGATTGCTATTCAAACTCAAGTGACGGCATCGATATTTTTGCGGAGTTTTTGTACAGGATTCCGAGAATGATTGGCTCAATCGTAAATCTAGCTTACTCAAGTAGGGAGTGTCTTCCCGTGCCCGTGCCACGCCGCACACTGGATCGAGTCAATTGCAGAGGTCGAACATGAAATTTTTGGCTAGAACTGCAAATTTTTATGTTTATCTCGTTACATTTTAGATTTTAAGGGGTGCCTTTTGAGGAACATTTCTCGAGAAAACCAATAGAACTACATTTAGAACCTCAAAGTTTTGTGTAAACGGAGTTAAAAGCGTTTAAAGTTTCCAAATTTTGTCCGACCTCTCCTATTAACTCGACCCACTGTGCGCCGGCTTTACAAATTTGATTTCGTTGAATTTGCACTTGGATTCGTCCACCGCAGTTTTAAGACCATGCGGAGACCATTTTAAGACCATTTGTATTCTCGTGGGGTAATTAAATGCAAGGGCGGAGTGAGGGAGACTTGCCCCCCCC
>NW_017547090.1:1707408-1732989 GCF_001854935.1 Bemisia tabaci
AAAAGTTTTCCGGTAAAGTCACTTTAGCGGTAGAAAAAGTTTTCCGGTAAGGCCACTTTAGCGGTAGAAAAGTTTTCCGGTAAAGTCACTTTAGCGGTAGAAAAAGTTTTCCGGTAAAGTCACTTTAGCGGTAGAAATCAGAAACGGGGTTTGCCAAAAAAATCGTTTGGCAAACCTAGTTTGCCTAAAATCACTTTTGGCAAACCTAGGTCTGCCTAAAATTTTCAGGCAATCCTAGGTTTGCCAAACGAGGTGCTTGGCAGACCTAGGTCTACCTAGGCAGACCTAGGTTTGCCTAGGCAGACCTAGGTCTGCCTGAAAAACGGGGTTTGCCGGTAACATTTACAATTTCCTTGCGTTGATGAGGACCATGCCTCCTCAAGATTCGCGCGCGGAAGCGTCAGTCATGTTTAATATTGCGTAGCATCCTAGTGAGCAAGGGTGGGACAGGACGACTCCTCTTTCAAAATGTTTACCTGTGCCGTAGTATCGTTTTCTAAAGTTTTGGAAGCTTGAAAAAATCGCATATTCAGGGTGTCTACGGAATTTCCGGAAGTAGTATTGATTTTTACAGGGCGGTCCGGAAGTACTGAGAAAGTGCGGAAATTTTGCAAGAAAGTCGGGAATTTTTTTTTCATTTTTGACGCAATTTGAGCGGGAAATTCAAATTCTTTGAATTTCGTCAGTTGAAGGTATTGGAAAAGTACTGAATTTTTCTGTTGAGGAGATACTGAATTTCTTGGGAATGTACTGGAAAAGTACGGTAAAAGTACTGATTTTTGGTCAGCCTGTTTCAGTAGACATTTCTCAAGCAGATTGTGAAGTTAGGAGTATATATTTCAGACTTTCCCCACGCGCCCATCGTGATTTCTGAATCATTTTCTGTTAGAAGTAACTCTTCTTTTTGCTCTCGTCATCAAGTTTGCAACAGGCCCATTTGTACAAAATCTGGAAGGGCGATGTCTTGGGCTTGTGGTGCGATACTGTAACGCCCTGCATAAGGAACTTCAATTTTGTGTTTCTTTTTTCGTCTTCAAACTTCAATTATCGTTACTTCAATAATTAATCCTTAGCCGAGGAAAAAAGATTCACATGTCTCTGTTGAGTAAAAAGAGGGCGCGCGATTATTTGCCGCTGTCGTAAAGCGAGAATGTTAGGGGGAGCGAAAACGGCGCGAATTCCGGATTGCAACCGTAATTCGTTGCGATGACCCATTTTCAGCTCTTTTAGCGGACCGTCCCAGATACCAACTATTTAGGGCATGTTTGGGGTGGAAAAGTTGCTCCGGAGGGAAACAGTCCTTTTGTTGACCCGTTTTTACTCGGATCCTACCATTTCCTCGCGTCTCATCCCCTGCGCCGCCTCGCGCCACGCCGCGGCCGTATCTCCATAGTTGTCTCGCTTGTGTGCGTGTTGTGATGAGACTTCTTTTTGTTGAACTTCTTCCCGTTGATTCAGGCAAACTCCGCCTTAAAGTGGAAAGAAATTAAATGAGGTATTCATTCTACTGATTTCAAACTTTTCCAAGTAGGCCAACCGGGAAACTAAACTTGTCTCTGTGCTCAGAAGCTAGCATGGGTCCACACGAACGCTTTTCGAGGAACTTCGCGGGGATGTACCATGAAAGCAAATGATTGCTCGAGCGCCTTCATTTTTCTCGTATGCAACATGGACGTCCTCCGAGCACGAATAGTTGCATTCAGGCTCTAGCCTCGGCAGCAACGTCGCACGCTCTCAGTTGAGAATTCAAATCCATGGGGTCGTTTTCAATTTTTGAAGGCGGAAATCTTTTTGATTTCCGCTGACTGTACCTCACTTAAAGGCATTTTGAATAATACAGTTGAGCCGAGAAAATAACACTTTATCAGTACGTTTGTGCAAAAAATCCCTTAGCTTCATGTTAAAAAATTAGTACTCCAACTTTTTGCCTGACACCCTTAGCCTGCGTTGTGATAGCGGAGACACAACATTACGCAACTGATAAACGGCCTCTTAACCCATTAATCAGAGAAGGTGAGGTTTGCTTTTGTTTCAAACCAATGACGGTCATGCGAGGCAACCTATAAAATTACAATCTCATAACGCGGAATGAAGTCTTGAGCTTTGTTCTCTAATGGTTAGCGTTTTATTGCCATCGCAGTTGACGTAGATGGTAGAAGAAGATTCCAGAAATCAATAATTCTTCTGCTATGTCATTCTTTAAAGAGAGTGTCCCAAAGTTAAAAACGGATATTTTCCTAATCAATTTTTATGATCAAAGTAAGACTTTTTTGTTCTCTAAAGTTTTCCCAAAGAATTTACCCTGGTCAGAGTTACAGGTACAGCCCCTCAAAGTTCAAGCCAGAAAATAGTTTTTCTTGGTTTTGACTACAATTATGGACGGAATTGCATGAAAATCGGCTCTTCTATGCAGGGATGCAAATTTCCTCCTCTTTTTTGCTGAATGAAATTTCATGATATTTCCTCGAGTCGTCAGGAACTGGGTATGCAATCCGCATCTCTAGACGCTTTATAGCCTCTCTTGGCATTTTTAAAAAAGCTCAAACAATTTCATGAAATTTCATTGTGGGATATCACCTATTTCATATCTATTATGATTCGTAAATTTTGCTCTTTCGGTTGCGGTGAGAGGGTGCGAAATGTAGTTTTTACCGTGTGCCACGCGACAGCGATTCCGGCCAAAATATACCGATTATTGATTAGGTCTTAACGCGTGTCAGTCATGCCAGTGATTTCTAGTCTCCACATATTGACGGCAAGTTCCACTTCCAAGATCAATGACCTCGCGACCAATCGACCATCCTTCAGCGAACTTGCGTCGACAGTGCGTCATGTCAATGTACTGCCGTGCTAAGGAAAAACGACGTACGCACATTCAAGAGTTGCCAAATTTCCTCCGATAAAATGTCTATTTTCGAGGAGTTCAATGTATATTTTTTCTTGAAACTTTCAGGTATTTTAGAACTGACTACGAATAAAATTTTCTCGAGAATTTGAAGGTATAAATCTTCACATATTTCCCTGAAAATTACTATTTTATCTGAGGAAATTTGGCAACGTCTTATGGCTCCTACGGTGTTTTTCCTTTACAGGACGGAGTAGACGTCAAGACCTCGAAATCACACAGATGACAGTTGTGGTGTGATGGTGCCCTCGTCATACCAAAAAAACGTTTGAAAAAGTACGAGTACATCAGTAGGCCTTTAGACAAGGTAATGAAAGCAATACGTTCCGTGCTTTCTCTTCAGAGTTTTACGTAGAAAACAAATATCACGATAGCAGTAGATTTCAAAAACAGCTCGGAAACAAGATTTAAGTGTTTGCTACAATTTAATATTAGTCAAATGGCGAAACACAAATGACGTAATTCATGTGTTCCAGCGATCCTATCAATGTTAGAAGCGCTTCTTAAAGTCTCGTTTAGAAGTTGATTTCAAAGCTTATGGCGACGTGTGAATTTTTTTCCACTTGAAAGTTTGCATTGGAAATATGTAGTATTGAGCTCAAAGCAATACTTTGTACAGAAGCTTATTACTTATGTACAATGAATCGCCGTGATTGAATCAGTGAGTTTAAAAACCATCGAAGGTACTCATTTTTTTGGTTCAAATTTTTCATATTTTTTGCAGTTATAAAATAGTGCATAGAGATCAAGGCCCCTTTCCTCATGTGCATTCATTGTAGTCCAGATTTCTTACCTCTAACGTTATTGTGTCTTCGAAAACGTTCATGTCAAAACAACTTTTAAGAAATGCCTAGGTGATTTATTCTCCCTTAGATTGAAATTAAAAATCTCTCGCAGAATTTCGATGATTTAGTGCTTTTAAATAGTAAATACAAATTCTCAGTTGAAAATACCTTTTAACTATTTCTAGCGCTTAAGTACATGGACATTTATCTCGAAGTTTGGCAGTGTTTCATGTAACGTGAAATACTTATACAACATTGATTTCCATAAAAATTCGCATTTTAAACGAGGTTTTCGTCGAAAACATTGAAAAATCGATAGTTGGGAAGTTTGGCAGTGTTTCATGAAACATGAAATACTTACAACATGGATGTCCATAAAAATTCTCATAAAAACGAGGTTCCCGTCGAAAACATTAAGAAGTCGAGAATTGGTGCTATAAACGTGAAACATTGATCATTTTACCAAATTTGACCACCTGCTCAGGCAATTGTTAAAACGCCGTGTTTGATTCTTAACCTACGACGGGTGCAATGGTGCATGTCGAAGCCGAGGGCTGTGACGTCACTCGAATAAGCCCCTGCCGATATGAGCCACCACGCCGCACCGCTACTCAGGTGCGCGCTATCATGCGCTGCGTGTGTAATAATGAACTCATTAAATAAAGGGCACAGCAATTTACCAAGTTATTCAACCGTCATGCAACGCGCAGCAACACCTGCACCGCGACCAAGACAGAAACCATCTGAACAGACGAACGCGAACGGCCGGCCGCGCGTCGCGTCGCGCCGCGATTACTTAACGAACGAGACGAGATGTAGGTTCAACAAATACAGGCTCGATGATACAACGATGAAGCGATAGAGTACCATGCCCATCCAGAGAGTCGAGCATATTAAATAAACATTCATTGTCGTGCGCAATATATGCCACGAATTACAGCCTCGGTTCGATGGAGCTTTCTAGAAGTGTGGATTATGCACTGCGCGGCAATCATATTCGTGCGTCTCAGAAATTTTCCTGGATAAAGACGTTTTCTGAATAGACTTCTGAATTGTCGGTCCAGTCGAGAATTATATGACTCCAATAACTATAACGGCAGTGTTCCATTCCGTGTATCTCATGAATAGAGCTATTTTAACGGTGGGTGCATTGTCAAAATTCGTTGGTCCTCTAACGTAAGGGCGTACCGCGTATCTCGATTTCGACATGAGCCCTGGGAAGCACGGAGTTATATGGACAACAGGGTTCACCTGAAAATCGAGATACGCCCTTACGTCCGAGGGGCGACGAATTGATGGACCAAGGGAAGAGGAAAATGAAGCAATCCTGTCTGTGGAATCGGAGGGTTTCAATGGAGAAGGAGGAGTCGTTTGTGTTGACTGATCACAAACTCCTACATGAAACTAGATCTGTTTAAAATCAGGAGGTCTCCAGGAGGTGCGTGAATTTACGAAGAAGAACAGTACTGCCGTGCTAAGCAAGAACGCCGTAAATCCATCAAGATTTTCCCTCGTTTTTTGGACCTTAACACTTTAAAATAAAAAGTGTTTTACCCATGGATTAAATTTTGCAATAAGGAACCACTATTTCTGGTCCAATTTAGAAACAACATACATGCCATTGGTTTTCCTATGCAGATATGCGCTTTTATGAAAGAGCCACAGATAGTGGTTCCTTATTGCAAAATGCAATCCCCATGAACCTCCTATTTTCAGGAAGAGTTCTTGATAGTATTTGCCAAATAATTCTGTAAAAACATTGTCCCAAGGTACACAAGTTTTTCTGCTATGATACATTGTTTCCAAAAAATGTAAAATGGCATTTACGGCGTTTTTGCGTTGCACGGCAGAGTACGTGGCACGTTCATTTTTTTTTTCTTCTTAAATGTGTGGACGTTTCAGGTGGTGATCGTTACACAGAATATACATGTTACGGACTGAGAGGACGTACGCACCGTCCGTTCCGGGTGCTAGAGCCTAGAGTCCCTTTATAGAGAGTTGAGATAACGCGGCTTATGGATGTCACAAACGGGAATAAAGATTACAGAAATCGGACGTTTTTTGTAATCTTTTATCAACCCATTCCCGAATCCTGTCTCCGTCCTCTCATTCCATTTTTTCCTTGTCGCACCCCCAATTCGTCGGTCCAATCCTGTCTATAATCTTTGCAATTGGTGAAAATGTAATCTTTATTCCCGTATGTGACACTGTGAAGGCCTAAAATACGGGAACCAATAAGAAATGGGTTCGAATTGTCTTTACCAGGCTGTCTACAAGTCCGGATTTAGTACTGATTTTTTAAGGGCGGTCCGGAAGTACTGAAAAAGTGCGGAAATTTCGCAAAAAGGTCCGGAATTTTTTACGTTTTTTGTCATTTTTGTCGCAATTTGAACGAGAAATCGAAGTTTTTCGAATTTCGTCAATTGGAGGTACTGAAAAAGTACAGAATTTTTCTGTTGAGGATTTACTGAATTTCTTGGGAATGTACTGAAATAGTACTGATTTCTGGTCAGTCTGTTTTCGTAGACACCCTGCTTTTACTCTCAGTATAAAGGGACTCTACTGGAGCCGTAGCCTTGACTGCTTCGGGCCCAATGGCCGAAGCAACGAGTGCTATAGGAATGGACGGCATGTCTATTATTCTATATGCCCCGGAAGTATATCACTTTCACAGACGGATTTTTTGTGTTCAATGTACGTTTTTTGACAATTACTCCGTTGATATTTGCGAGTGACATCAGTCAAAGAGTGAAAAACGATCAGCTCCGAACGCGAGTCCAAGAATGACGCGCGGCGATAGGGCGAGAAAAAAAGCCGCAAATGACGTAACTGCGCAGTGCGGCCGTTGAGTTGAAAAAACAAAAGCCGTTCCAAGTGGCTGCTCGACTTCCGGAAATGGAACTCAAAAAAACCCATCTTTTAAGCGACGGGCGCGCTCGCGTCGCAATTATGACGCCGCTCGAGTACTGCGGGAGCGATCAAGGCCGCCGCGGTTGACGGTCAAGGTCACGGCCAGCGAATAAACCCAACCGCCACCGCCACCGCCAGTGAATTCCCCGCAAAAATGATACATGACGCGTCCTGGGAAAAACACCCTTAAACTAGACGACCTCTCCGGGGAGAGCGCGGGGTGATGCTGTCGTCTTATTTTAGCGAAGATATCGGGGTACCCGGAATTAATTCCGATTCCTTAAAGTTCAAAGAAAAGTTCCGATTCCTTAAAGTTCGAAGAAAAGTTCCGATTCCTTAAAGTTCACCGGAAAAAAAAAACACATTGGATCTAGAGTCCAGACTCTTGAAAACATTGACAAGAAGAAATACTCTTGATTCAATAGGATTTTTGCTTGAATCAAAACGAAATTCGCTTAAATTAAGAGGCTTGGTTCTTGATTTAAGCTAGATTCTGATTGAATCAAGAGCACTTTTTCTTGTCGATGTTTTTAAGAGTCTGGACTCTAGATCCAATGTGTTTTTTTTTCCAGTGTTCTAAGAAAATCCCGATTTCTTCAAAATTTTCGGTGAAAAAATCTGAAATACGCTCGGATTTAGTTGCGAGAATCGACAAATTTGAATTCAAAATCATCAAGTTCAATCAAGTAATCGGTCAAACTGACGAAAAATTCCGAGTGTATCTAGAAACCCCGGGAATTTCGAAGATTCCGAGTGAGGATCCGATAAAATGCCAAAGTTCAGAAATTCTGAAGCAATTCAAGGGAATGGCAGCCCTGTTACGAACATGTCGAAATATGGAGCTCTCAGGGTCCAAAAAGGCCATTAGCCAACCTTCTAACACGAAAAACACCAGAAAAATGCCGCTGCCAATCTCCAGATTCCAATATCAAACCAAGATAGCCAAGAATGCACATAAATGACTGTCCCTCCGCTAAAATGAGTATATTTTGGCAAAAAACTAGTCAGATACCTGCCTTGCAAACGTCGCGTCGGGTCCTATCACCTCTAATAACAAATAATTCTGGATAATTTGATTTCTCAGGTTGGCTGCCCTTTTGGGCCCTACAAGCTCTAGGACCTAAGCTCAAAATTTGCAACAAGTATACTCAACCTTAAATTGCTTAGGCTCTCGGCGCGGCAACGTTCCAAAAGGGTCGCCCCGAAATTGTTACTCTACTCAAATTTTCGACTGATGGGTGGAGGGGCTGTCATATTTTATTTGGATAGAGCTAAGTAAATGCGAATTTTATTAAAAGTCCCGAACCTCCTTGGAAAGTTCTCTCCCGGTTTTTCTCATCAATCACCAACACCAGTGGACACCGTCGTTACCAGATTCGACCAATCAGATCCGTTAGTTTTCAATTGGTCGATCCTTTTTTAGAACCACCTCGCGAAGTGGTACCAAAATCACAGCCTAACGTTGCGTTTCGTTAGTCACCGAATCGGAAGTTCCGAACTCAAATAGAATGGCAGCTCGGAGGTTCGGGCACAAAAGTAGTACCGAACCTCGAAATGAATTTAGCTTTATAACGGTCGAACCTACATTGAGAGTTGTAAAATAAGGCGTATTCGCAATTGAGGAACTGCTAACTCATTGGCGGCTCCAGTAGGTACGTGAATGTTTTCTCTCTCCTTTTGAACCTATCATTTTGATTCGAAGAAAAGTTATCATAAGTCAAATTTCGAAGTGTCTTGTCGAATACTAACTCGAATCATGGTTGCGGGTTTCATCCGCAGCCCCCGAGAAATCGTCAAGATTTCATGGGTCAAGAAATTTCGCGTTCCTAAAAAATGGAATTTCATTCCTCGCGACTCGTTTTGCATAATTCTCTGCGCGTGGGTTGTTGGATATTCATTCATGGAGTAATCCATTGAAGCGTGCCGCTAGGAACCGGGAAAGGAATGCAAAGCCACTACCGCATGCCGCATCGCCACTCCGCACAGTGGAACAAGACACCGAGAGAGATCTGACATAAAATGTCTCTCTAAAACTATGCACATTTTTACGTTTATTTCGCATGTTATGAATTTCAACGGCTGCCCTCTGGAATTTTATGAGAAAACCATTGGAGCCACTTTTATACTAAAATGTTATGCATCAACATCAACGCAACGAGGATGTAGGCTTTTAAAGTTTCCGCATTTTGCGGGATTTCTCTCAATGACTCTCCACTGTGTCCCGGTCCGGTGGGTGGTGGACGTGGACGTGTGACGTCCGTGACGTAGTCGGCGAATTGGAAGCACATTGCCGCCTCGCGCGCCGCACAGTGGACTAAGTCAATTTAAGAGGTCGGACATGAAATGTTTGACCAAAAATGCAAAATTTGATCTTTATTTCGTCACATTTTAAATTTCAAGGGGTGCTTAGAGAAGAAAATTTCACAAGAAAGCCAATGGACCCACTTCTAGAGCCTCAAAGCTGTGTTCAAACGGAGATAAAAGGGTTTAAAGTTTCCACATTTTGTCGGATCACTCCGATTGGCTCGATGCATCGTGCGCCGCCGCGCCACAATTTTCGCTCAGTCCGGTTTAGGTCTCGCTCGAGCCCAACCGCCGCACAGTGGATCGAGCCAATCAGAGAGGTCGGACAGGACATTTTTGACTAAAACTGCAAATTTTTATATTTAATTCGTCACATTTTTAAACTTTGAGGGGTGTAACCTTTAAGAAAATGTCACGAGAAAACCAATGGAACCACTTCTAGAGCCTCATAAATCTGTATAAACGGAGTTATAAGCGTTTAAATTTCCGAATTTCGTCCGACCTCTCCTATTGGCTCGATCCACTGTGCGCCGACAGCGCGCAGCGGTCGCACTGATTCGCATCGTCTCCGTCTCGTCATGTCACTCCGAGATTATTTTAATCGTCGTTTGATTTCGGATCGACCCTCGAAATTTGCGCGAGAATAATTTATACGACACGCGCTGGAATTCCGCGCGGTTTTGTGCGCGGCGCGCCAACGACGCCATAAATGAACGATTCTCTCCGCGGCGAGTTGGATGTGGTGTTGCTGGGCGTTATTTAATCCAAATCCTACGGTGAGGGGGTAAAATTTGCCGGGAGGCCGTCGGCGCTTCCAGATATCCAAAAATTTATCTAAATTTTCATTAGTACTGGTCAGATGTTGGGGGGGGGGGNGGGGGGGGGGGTTGATATCTTATTAGTCAAGGGTGTAAGAACCGTAAGCTACGGAAGAGAGGTACATTTAGGGATAAGTTTTAACTGCAAGTAAGGAGAAAATGTTTCGATTCCTAGTTAACGCAGCTTGAATTAGAGATAAGCGAGAGACTAAACGCAGTGAATATGCATTCCGGAGAATGCTGTATCAACTTAGTTAGCAGGGATAGAAAACTTCCGACATCTCAAGACGGAGCCGACCGCAATCGGCCGTTTTCAAAACTCGGAGGCCGCCGCACAGGAGTTTTTGAAATGTGAAGGCTGCGAGGATGAGTTTTTGAAGTATGAGGGCTGCGAGAAAGAGTTTTTAAAATGTGAAATACACGAGAAAGAGCGAGGGGCGGTTTACGATTATACGCGATCATTATTCTGCTGCTATTGTTATATTATTCATGAATTTTGAGTGCGTCTTACTTTGAGTGAAGGAAAATGTCAAGCTTGCTGAAAAATGTGAAAGAAATTTTCTAGCGCGCAGTTTTGTGTGCGGAAGGAATTTTAAAGGAAATTGTCGAGCACGTTATTTTCCATGTGATGAAATCAGTTTCACCTAAATCGTAAAAATATGAAGGCAAAAAACTCGTCAACTCTCTGCTGCTGCTTTGGTCATTTCTACCTTCGTTTTGGATACTTTTACTAATTGCCTAGTAATTCCACGAATTTCTTCTCCCGAAACGTACACTGTGAAATTACGGAACGTTTTTCGGGGATCGGAGAACAGGGTATCTCTGTCTAGCATGGATTTTCCCGATTTCATCAGGATTTGAGGAAAAATCGGTCGTAAAATTAGGATTTGAGGAAAGCCGGCTGTCCGATCGGCGGTTTTTTATGCTTTCGCATACTCCAATGCAGAAATTCTAATTTTTCTCCGCCAAAAATCAGGATTTGGAAAAATTATTGTATCAGGATTTAGCACTCAAAAATCAGGATTTCCCAAAATGAAAAAAAAACTAGACACCCTGGTGAAGACTACCAAGAAAGATCGTAATTTCCTGGACACTTTTTCTCTTGAAATGGCGAATGTTCTGGAATTTTTAATCCGTTGCTCTCATCAAACGTGCGTACAGGATCGCAGACACCCTGGTGAAGAATACCAAGAAAGATCGTAATATCCTGGACATTTTTTCTCTCGAAATGGCGAACTTTCTAGAATTTTTAATCCGTTGCACTCATCAAACGTGCGTACAGGATCGCAGTTTTTCCAGCGAGCACGGCAGCACCGGCTGGCGTCAGACGTTTTTCACTCGTCGGTGAAAAGCGGAAAATTCCGAAATCACCCTTTTCGCTTGCGTCACGTAAAGTGGCGAGATAATGAGATTCCCTCTCGAGCCCGCCCCCCTCCCTCCCGGCATCGGGAAGTCGATAATGATCCTTCGGTTAGCCTCGCGACCGTGAAAAGTGAATCGGGGGCGGACGGCCCGGGGGTTGGAAGGGGGAGCACTTGTTTATGCATTGGAGTGCCGACTCTGGGTCAAGGTCGCGGCCGGAGTGGAGGCCACGCCCGAGGGGATGAACGCAGGGGCTGCCACGTCGAAGAGCCCCGTCCGTTTTTCCGCTCGCTCCGCAGTGAAAGTAGTCGCGAATATCCCGCTCTCTAGTCCACGCACTTACAATGTGAAATAGTGCGGATTCGGAGCCCGAGAGACTGGAGCACTAGACAAGGTACGAATTTCAGCATTCTGATACATGTTTCCTAACTACAATTATGCGTAGAATACGACACGCACGACGAAATTTACCGAAATCAACTCCTTCCAAAGATATTTAATGATTCTTGATGCGTGAATTCAAACCACCCGCTCATGAAAACTCAATGCTCTGCGTGATTCACATCGTGCTCTAAACGTTATCATGACAGTCTCTACGATATAAAAATCTGGCAACCTCAATCTTGACGCTTTGGCTCAGGTATAGCAAATTGCTTATAGTTTGAACAACACACGGTGGGAAATGAACATTGCTCGATTGAGAAGCTTCCTGAAACCGTCGTAGTGCGCGATTTGACTCACGTAGAGCTTTGAGTTTCTCGTGAGCGGGCAGTTCAAATTCCTCGTAGCCAGTGTGAAATTAAAACGATAATATCTTCGTAAGGAATTGGTTTCAGTAATTTCCGTTGCGCGAATCGTGTTTTACGTAAAATTCTGGTTAAGAAACATGCATCAGATTGTTTAAATTCGTACCTTGTCTAGTGGTCCATTGTCTCTTTCGCCGTTGTTGTGCTGCGGATCGAACTGTAGCGTCAAGGAAACGACGTATTTTTCCGCAGGGAATTTTAGTCGCCACCAAGAAAATCTACCTGTTGCAGTGCCACTTTGCGGGAAGTAAGAGCTCATTTAATTTTCTTGATACTTTTTTTTGTGACGGATTGATTTTCCTTATCGTAGCTGTCAATTTCCTCAAGAGCCACTAGGAATCCCTTAAAACAGGCCTTGAATGCACCTGAATTGATTCTTCATTGATAATCATGAATTTTGCGGTGCTCCTCCAAACAATAGACGGTGTCAAAATCTCATACCGCGGGCGGATCATTGAAATGGATAGACAAAGCTATAGACAACAAAGACGACGGGAAATGGAGCAATCCTATTGGTTGAAACAAAAACAGAAGTGAGCAGTAGATAAAATACCGGCAACCCACGAGGGACCCTACGTAGTTTGTCCATAGTTTCCCCCTTTGGCCTATAAGAACCACCCGTCTTAAGCCATAGGATCGCTCCACATTTATCTTTTTTGGCCATAAATTTCAACCATCAGCCACAACCACAGCCCTGCTCGGTAAGAGCGGAATCAACTCTTGTTGCTGGGTTAAATCTGCTCTATCGCTTGGTTTTTTAGAGACAAGACAAGATAGGCTTCCGAACGAAATATACTTCGGTTATCACGCCGAAATTTCCAGCAGAGCACCCGGATGGAAAGTTTTTATGTTTCCTTCGGTAGCAACCCCTGTTGACAACACTGAGCAAAAGATGAAGAAGCCTTAATAGTCACTTCTCTTCTATTTCTATGCAAGGGCGGAGATAAGCCTTTGTTTTATTTTTCCTCAATGGAAGGGATTAGCGGATTGGTTTTAAACTCAAATGATTTGCTTCCGATCAAGGTAATTTCAACAGATGCTTTTAAATTACATCCACACGTGATTCAATTTAAACCTATGCAACAGACATTCTTGTAACCAATCATGATGATGTAAGAGCATATTTAATTACGAACTAAACTTTCTGGCTTAGTTTTGAAAGATCGTATGTCACATAAGTTTCCCTATGCACACACATTTTTTTTTAGGGATGAGCCAGAAATTGCAGTCCTTAATTGAATAATGTATTCCAAATTTGACCGTCACTGTACAATGAATAACAAGCCATGGCTTTCTTAGGTGAAATCGGAGGATTTTATTTCTAAAACCCGGGTTTTGTGATCATCGGTGGAAAGGCTCTTGGATTCCGGAGACTATTTTTGTAAATACCCGGTTTTTCTTGTGTAGGCAGGTGCAATTAAAGGACTCGTAGCTTTTTCTCGCTGAAAAGATAAAAAATATTCGCGCAAAAATTCAATTGACGAAGTAGTGCACTGAAAATTCTGATTGTGAGCCCAAAACATTGCTTAAGAGAGCAAAGAGAGAATTCGTATAGCCAAGTCCAGACTCTTCCGCACGGTTTATTATGAAACAGGAACAGGGAATATAATTTCGGTGGATAATTTTCAACTCTCTAAAATCACGAATGAAAATTCCTAAATTATCTGAAAATATCACACTTCAAGAGCTTTTAATTTCCCTTGCAACTTGCCTAATAGAAACCGAGTACTTCGCCATTTCAAATCGAACAAAAAATTGAGGACTGTTCAAGGCCACGCTAGCTCTAAACTCTAGTGTAAATAATTAACGCCTTTCTCGATTGGCTGGTTCACATATTCCGCCTGACGAAACGCGGAAGCTGATGTGTTCGGTATCGTTTTCTGCACACTTTTTAGGAACAAGTTTCATAAATTACGTTTGTTTTCGCATTAATAATAGAAGTGCGTTCGCCATTTCATGATTCGAAGTAATATCTTGAAGACCAAGAACGAAGCTAACCTCGTCGTCTCGCATCGTACATGTGAGACATGAGAACTTGCACGAGCAAAGAAACAAAGAAATTAAGTTACAAAGTGGTGTTGGTGCGAAATCTTTTCCTCACACTGAAGCCGTATGTAGTAGATGTAGCACGTATCCTTGAGACCCAGCGCTATCCAGTTCCAATCAGATCCATAACATCCTTCACCCCTCATCATTTCTTGTACGTAAAGCACAGTCAAACTTTTTTTTTATAGTCACGGAGCGCCTTAATTTATTCATACGTATGTATGCGAAAAGGAACTATGTGAAGAGGGTTTCCGTTCTACATAGTTTCTTTTAGCATAAATACGCTGGAATGCTCTTAGTTTGACAATAATAATTAAATAGGTATAAGCGCTGGCGTGTCCTGCGTCGAAATAAATGAGAGCCCTAACTTTTTTGGGGGAAAAAATCTTGGAAAGACTAGGAATTTAGTCAGAGGCCAGGGAAATTTTTCGTTCGAGGAGAACACTGCATGAAAGCAAGCTTCTCATTTGAAAAAATCGTGGGGGTTTTCTGTTTCTTGAAAGTTAGAGAAGTTGCTAGACGTCATCGAGGGCTTTTCCCCCCTGAGAGAGGCCACAGGGTGTCTACAAGTCCGGAATTCCTGGAAATAGTACTGATTTTTTTAAGGGCGATCCGGAAGTAATGAAAAAGTGCGGAAATTTCGCAAAAAGATCCGGATTTTTTTAAATTTTTTGTCATTCTTGTCGCAATTTCAAATTTGTGAAATTTTTCGAATTTCGTCATATGGAGGCACTGAAAAAGTACGAAATTTTTCTATTGGAGGAGGTGCTGAATTTCTTGAGAATGCACTGAAAAAGTACTTATTTTTGACCAGCCTGTTTTAGTAGACACCCTGGGCCAGGAAAGGGCCTGGCCTGATGGTTGAGCAGTCGTTAAAACGAAGGCCTTGTCCACACGAGCGCGGTTCGTGGAACTTAGTTCGAGGAACTTATTTCTCCTAAACCCGGAACATCCCCCGTACTCCGAGCTTCTATATATGTTTCTTTTGATGTGAATTTGTTTGTTTTTGTTTTTTACGTCCTTTACATGTCTTGACATTTATTTTTGTTACTTTGGCGGCCGTAATAATCTATTATTTTGCAATAATTGTATAGTTTCATTGAAGTTCTGGTTCCAGTTTGGGCGAACTCGTGTGGACAGCATCCCTCCTTTCAAGGAACAAGTTCCGGGAACTGAGCAGTTCGTCGAATAAGTTCCTCGAACCACGCTCGTGTGGACAGGGCCTTATGACCGAGCGTTTCCAAGGCCTCGTATCGTAGTTGTTACATAATTTATGAACGGCCACCGCGCGGGGAGCGGTTCAAAGTAAAGGAATGAAAGAGGAAAATATCACGACGGAATGCGGCATGGTAGTAAAATAACGGGAAATGCACGGAGTGTACGCGTTGTACGATAACAGAGCGCAAAGGAAAACATGGGGTACAGCTGGGCGTACGCACGTCGCGACCCTGACCGACCGGGGCAGACTAGACGGAGATCAAAGCGTGAGTAAACGTAAATAAATCGGGCTAATCAATCAACCGCGGGAGGATGGAAGTTATTATCCAAAAAAGCACCGCTCTAGGTTACGCAAACATACATTCCAAAAATAAAGTCGGCGGCGTAATTTAACCGACCGGACCGCAGTGCCCCCGCACCCAGAGGCCGATCTCCGAATTAATCTCACGCAATTGGGAATACGTATGTACCGTTAATGAGTCGGCGGCAGATGCCGCTTGAAAATCGCCCATTTCGATGAGATCAGCGGGCTGATTCTTGAAATTGATAGACAGGCTCATGGACAAAGGAAACAACGGGAGAAAGGAGCGATCCGATTGGTTGAAACGGGTGTTTGTTCTAGGTTAGTAAGGAGAATAATAACGGAATAAACATTGGGTCCCTCGCGGACTACCTTAAGGTGATTCGATGGACGCCCTATTCCGTGTCAGAACGGCGTGCGATATATCGCATCAATTGGTTCCATTTTTTCAGCTACTCGTCATTTTTCTCGAATTTTGAGATCGCAATTCTGTTGTCAGGAGACTAAAACACTCACCTACCAATTTTAACAAAGAAATTCAACGTAATAAAGGCATGGTTTTTTCAGAGAGAAAACATCGCATTCGATACTGATATCGGAACTGCACTCGAATGTTATATTTTCTCTCTAAAAAACCACGCCTTTATTACGTCGAATTCCTTTGTTAAAATTCGTAAGTGAGTGCTTTAGTCTCCTGACAACAGAATTGCGATCTCAAAATTGGAGAAAAATGACGAGTAGCTGAAAAAATGGAACCAATTGATGCGATATATCGCATGCCGTTCTGACACAAAATATGGCGCCCATCGAATCATCTCAAGTGTACTTCCTCACTTCCTTTGTCAGTTGCAACCACCCGCTTCCACTAATAGGATCCCTCCACTTTCCCATCGTCCTCTTCATCTATCGTCATGTCTGTCAATTTCAGTAATCAGCCCGCCCCGCAGTGCATGCGTCAAGCTTGCATGTCCATGAGTCGAGCTTGCATGTCCAATATTACCAAAAATATGACTTCTTCAAGAATTAGTGGCGGCGTGTAGACTGAATTTTCGGCAGAAATACAAGACAATTATCATGGTCCTCGGGAAAATTGACCCCAAGTCCGCGCATGTAAACTTTTCAAGAAGCAATTTTCGTCGAGTGTATGCAACCCGCGAAGTTCAAATAGCTGCATGTTGTGTCCAAACCAAACTTCTTGTGAGGGGCCTGTGAGACAAGGCGCATTAGTGCAGTTTTTTAAAAGATTGAGATGTTCATCATGAACTCATCTAAAACTAGTTTGAAAGTACAATGTATGAAAAATTCACAACCAAAATCCAACTTTAAAGCATCATCAAGTGAGTTCAAACTTTCTTTCTGCCATAAGGCTCCATGTAAAATTGAAACTTAAAACACGCATTTTTTGAAACAGCAAAAACTGTATTTATGCGCTTTGTCCTCAAATCCCCTCTTATATTCTTCCTTTGTTTTACACTCGGTGCGTTTTTCGAATGTCGAGTTCGTCTTTTGGAAATCCTCTCAGTTCGTTGATATCCTGCGTTACAAATCAATGTGACAGGACAGGATCACCCAAATAGTTTGAATGAAATAGACCTCTCGCTCTAGGAAAACGCCAATTACACCTCTACCTTATCGCGAAAGCCGTGAACAGTCTTACATTTCGCCTACAGAATCGAGCGTATGCATCCCGGTCGACCGCGGAGTTCAAATAGTTGCATGTTGGGTTCGAACCCAACTTGGAATATTACTGCATTGTTTTACGCTTCGCACATCATTCAAATGCCGAGTTTATCTTTCGGGAAGGCATCTCAGTTGGTTTACTGTGCGTCAGCCCTTGTCTCCACGGGGCGTTTCATGGGATTTGTCCCCGGGAAAAATCTCACTTGCGAAGTTGGAACAAATATTGAGTTGGTCAATACTAATTACAGTGCCAACTAAGAGTCCTTGTGGAGTCCCAGAAATAACTTAAAAAGAAGAAGAAGAAATTTTATTGTGTCTTTTAACGGGAAAAAAGCCCAGAAGTTTCATTCCTGCGATTTGAACTTTGGAAAAATCCCGTGAAGCGTCCCGTGGAGACAAGGCGCCTTTACGTTTATAATGTTTTTTCCTCTGTTAATTAAGGAGCCTAGAGAATGTTATACGAAATATTCTTGGATGATTCCAATGGAGATGTTGCATGTGTGAGGGATTTGCGATTTGACCATTGATTCTTATGTAAAAGTTCGCGAGAAACACAATTGTGCCACTGGTTTTCTCTGAAATCATCTCCCAAGCTCAAAAAAAGCTCACAAAGTGAGGCCAAAATGGAGGGGATATCCCACCCTACCCTGAGAGTCCACCTCTACATCAAAACAAGCTCTCCATGCAAAGATAGGGAGCAAATACATTAGCAGGGTTGCTACTTTATTTGGAGACTTCAAAACTGAAAACACGGCAGTGTGTAGAGGTGGACTCTCAGGGTAAGGTGGGATATCCCCTCCATTTTGGCCTCAACTTGAGAGCTTTTTTTGAGCTTGGGAAATAATTTCAGAGAAAACCAGTGGTACCATTGTGTTTCTCGCGAACTTTTACATAAGAATCAATGGTCAAATCGCAAATCCCTCACACATGCAACATCTCCATTCCAAAACACTGGAAAATGACGAAAGAAATGAATTTCAAACTGATAATCGTGTCATTGTAATTTCCTAAATTGTCAGTTAAGCGGTATTGCTCCTCAGCCTTCGTAATGTCATCGTTATTGTTTTGATCCGGCTCGATATACCTGAGAATCCCCAGGGTGCGCTACGACTAGCGTCTGTAATAATTCGTTTCGATTTCGGAGCGCTTGGCCCCAAGCGGTCGTGGCTCGCGGACAGAGATACGGTTCTCATCGTCCGCAGGTCGGAGTCGGGGCTTGGAGAACTAAACGGCGACTATTTTTAGTGGCGGCTCAGCGCACCGGTCCGGCGGTGCAGCCCCATCTCACCGTGCTTCCGTGCCCCGACTATTCCTGTCGTCGCCCAACTACGTGATCCCGCGGGTGATCGCACCGAGAAATTTCCCCCATTCACTTCCCGCCCAAGTCGACCCCAAGCCTCGGGGTTAATCAACCTAACTCCGGGCTCATCGTTGAAACCGATAGACAAAGAAGACCAAGGGGAAATGGAGCTGTCCAATCGATGGAAGCGGGTGGTTGCAATGGACGAAGGAGGTAGGTATTAGACTAACTAGCTAGCGGACAGATTGTTGAAATTGATGGACAAAGAACACTAAAAGGAAATGGAGCTATTTAATCGGTAGAAGAGGGTGGTTGCAATGGACAAAAGAGGCAGGTAATAGACTTAATAGCTAGCGGACGAATTGTTGAAATTGATAGACAAAGATATAGACAAAGAAGGCAAAACGGCAATGGAGCTATCCAATCGGTGGAAGCGGGTGGTTGCAATGGACGAAGGAGGTAGGTAATAGACTAACTAGCCAGCGGGCTGATTGTTGAAATTGGGAGACAAAGCTATTGACACAGAAGACCAAGGGGAAATGGAGCTATCCAATCGGTAGAAGCGAGTGGTTGCAATGGACAAAGGAGATAGATAACAGACCAACTCGCTAGTGGAATGATTGTCGAAATTGGTAGACAAAGCTATAGATAAAGCAGACAAAAGGGATATGGAGAGATCCTATCGGTGGCAGCGGGCGGTTGCAATGGACAAAGGAAGGGAGTGCTAGACTAACCAACGGCACCCTTCAAGAGACCCATGGTTAGCCCATCATCCGAACCGCGCCAAGCAGAAAGGAACTAAGCCACCTCGGCTTTCGCCAAATGTAATTGGGCAGTTTAATTTTTTACGTAAAAACTATCGTGCAGGTTTTAGTGCAGATTTCAGTGAATTTTCTGCTAGTACGAAGCGTCTTCCCTAAAATTTTCTAGTGGATCCGTACAAACGTTCTCTTGTAAAAATTTGAATTGCCAAGCTATATTTGGCAATAGCTGATGTGGCTTTGTTCCTTTCTCCAAACGCGGTCCATTTTTGCCTTTAGCCTGCAACAACCACTCGTTTCAACCGACAGGATCGCTCCGTTTTTCCTTTGTCTTCTTAGTCAATCGCCTTGTCTATCAATTTCAAGAATCAGCCCGCTGGCTACGAAAACTGAGACGCTTAAGCACATAGGAAGAAAAATAACACAAAAGTTCGGTTAACACGGGAAGTGGAACACAAGTTAATCCAAGCTCTCGGTTCATTCTAAGGTTTTCCATCGTTTCCGGGTTAAAAAAACTCTAGGTATTGGCGCAGAATCTTTACTGAAAGTATTCAATAACAGCTCGAAGACATCTAATGTGCTTAATTCGAATGTGTCATCACCGTGCTGAAGAGAGTGCATAATTCCATTTTCACATGAGCCCTTGAAAGCAGAGTGACTACGGTCAATACAGCTCATATCTAAACGTGGTTACGATTAGCTGTCGAGAAAGGAACGAAATGACGCACGAAACGATGATTTTTGCGCGTTCTAGCGAAGTTAACGACTCAATTTAAGTCATTGTTGTTAATTTCGAAACACTGACTCATCCTCGTTGAGCGGAAAGTGACTCAAATTGCCTCAAAGATTCAGTGTTAAGATCACAGGAAATCATCATAAAGATTATTCGTCGAAAAGCGACGAAAAACAAAGAATATAAAGGAAAATAATTATTCGAGCGGTTTTTCGCGAGAATTTGATGACGCGGCAAGAAGTAGTCCGCAAAATTAATGAGCAACGATTATAACATGTTTGCGCGGATAAATGGATGCACCAAAAAGAAGGGCCGATATTCAATTGGGCGGATTCAATCATAACCAGTCGAACTTAGAGTTCGTCGATTAGTGCGCTTAATATTACAGGGTGTCTAGCATCAAGATTTTCCCGATTCTATCAGAATTTGAGGTCAATCAGGATTTAATCCCGATTTCATCAGGATTTGAGAAAAAATCGGCCGTAAAATCAGGATTTAAAAAAAGTCGGCTGTCCGATCGGATTTTTTTAATGCTTTCGCATACGCTTATGCAGATATTTCAATTTTTATCAGGATTTGATCAGGATTTTGAAAAATTATGAAATCAGGATTTAGCAGTCAAAAATCAGGAAAAATTAGGATTTCATCAGGATTTCCCCAAGTGAAAAAAAACTAGACACACTGAATAAATTGATTGCAAAAATTTCAATTAACCGTTTAATCGACCATATCCCACCGATCAATCAAAAATTAAAAACTTCCCAAATCCCAGGTTAATTTTTTAGAAATCAGCACAAAACTTCGTCAAATTTTAGCTCAGAGCCCAATAATGCCAATATTTTATTTAAAAAGTGGAATTTAGGGGATAATACGGAAATTGCTGTGGCGAAGCTAAATTATCATCGAGAATGATACACACACGATTCTCGATTCTCCAATTCAGCGCAAATGCTGATTTACACCTAGGAACCATGGCGGGCATCCCAGGGTACATACGTCAGTCGCTGATGACGTCCCTAACTGCGGATACCGGCAGCCACCCAAAGTGTAAAGTTAGTTTATCGTTATTCAGTGTATGTATAACTTACCTCTTTTCATTCTTACTGTATCTTTTGCTCTCTCACTCTCTCTCTCTCTTGGTGTGATGTAATTTTGTTTCTTCTGTAAATTTCTCGGTGGCAAATGTACAATTTAAAAAAAAAAAAAAACAAAAACAAAAACAAAAAAAAAAAACCAAGGTACATGTTGTTATCCTTAATATTTGCCATTTCAAAATATGTAGATTAATCGTTTAAACGATCGATTCAGCGATTAATTGGACCGCGTTAAACAGAAAGGAACCAAGCCACATCAGCTATTGCCAAACGTAACTGGGCAATTTAATTATTTACATGAAAAATGTTGTGCGGATTTTCGTGCAAATATCAGCGAATTTTCCCTATAGCACAGAACAAATTCCTTAAAATGTTTAAGGGAGTCCGCACAAACGTTCTCTAGTAAAATATGGAATCGCCCAGTTGAATTTGGCAATAGCTGATGTGGCTTGATTCCTTTCTGTTAAACGCGGTCCAATTTTGATTCGAATAATCGATTGATCCACCAATTGAAAAACCGAATTGAAAATCGAAAATTGGCGTGAAGTAGCCAGGGAAGAGTGTTGGTGCTTTATGCGAATGTGACGACAGGAAAAGAAGCCTATTCATCACCCCTCCGACGTTGGACCGTATCTCCATCACCTCATGAGCCCCAGAAAACACGGATTTACATGTGAAACAGGGCTCACGTGGAAATCGAGATACGCCCTTACGTCGGAGGGGCGACGCGTTTCGGAACTGCTCGGATTCGCCCCGAGACGAGTGAGCGTCTGCCTTGCCAAGGAAAAAGCTCTTGTCAACATTCAAATCTTGCCAAATTACCTCTTATAAATCGTCAAACTTCAGGGAAGTAATCGGCGTTATCCCCAACATTTTCAGCGATATAACGAAGATTAAATCGCGAATAACATTCCGTGAAAATTTCAAAGAAAAGTTATTTAAGAGTATTCGCATTTTACCGGAAGAAATGTAGAAAGTCGAAACTTTCGGACGTTGATAGGACGTTACTGCCTAGCACGACGAAGATCAACGCTCGGACAAAGCTCCGATCATTCCTCTGCGATTCCGCTTTTCATCACCTCTGCGTCGTCGCTCGTCTCGCCGGTCGGCCGGTAGGCTGATGATCAAAATTGATTGACAAAGCAATAGACAAAGAAGTTGAGGTGAAAATGGAGTGATCCTGTGATTGAAACGTGTGGTTTCAATGGATGCATAACACTGGGAAAAAAACACATTGGATCTAGAGTCCAGACTCTTGAAAACATCGGCAAGAAAAAATACTCTTGATTCAATCGGATTTTTGCTTAAATCAAGAACCAAGCCTCTTAATTTGAGCGGATTTCCTTTTGATTTAAGCTTAAATCTGATTGAATCAAGAGTGTTTTTTCTTGTCAATGTTTTCTAGAGTCTGGACTCTCGATCCAATGTGTTCTTTTTTTTTCCAGTGAACGTTAGAAAAAACTCCGAATGATTTCAGGGAAAAAGAAAGTCTCTGCGAAAAACTAACCTCTTTCTTTTTTTGTAATGTTGCAGATTTTCTTGGCGGAGCTCCGAGTCAAAGAACCCAAATAGGTAAGCACAGCTTATTATGTCTATTGGTGAAGTATTCACATTCATTACACCGAAGAAA
Organism: Bemisia tabaci; assembly: GCF_001854935.1. Lineage (NCBI taxonomy): Eukaryota > Metazoa > Arthropoda > Insecta > Hemiptera > Aleyrodidae > Bemisia > Bemisia tabaci. The sequence continues at coordinate 1,730,062 of NW_017547090.1, forward strand.
AGCGTTTCCTCGGCAGTTTCTCTTTGCATTCCATTCGGGTAAATACTTGTTCTGAGGAGGTGGCTATCGTGTCATTGTCTTGCGAATCTTTCGTTGCGACATAGTCCAGGCAATAGAGAATTTTTGAGGGAAAGTTTAGTCGAAATAGCAATTATGGGCTAACGTTAGGTTTTTTGGGTCGTAGAATCCGAATTTCGACTTGCCTGACAGATTCGACCCTACCCCCGGCCGCCATTTTGAAAAAACGACTAAAATTTACGATTTTCCCCCATTTTTCGCTTATAACTTTATTTCTGTTCAAAATATCGAAAATCTCGTCAATTCTGTGGAAAGACGATTAAATTTGCAAGAGATTGGTATACACATATGTACACTTAACGTGAAAATCGCGAGAATGGGAGCGTGAAGAAGGCAGCGGGAGATATCGATCTTGCGCCATTAGATACTCGTACTAACACCCTTTATCCCTGCAACCCTTTACGTGCGAGTCATATTAAACAAGCGGTTATTTCAACGTATTATTTTATTAATCCCATTACATAAATGACTGGTTACGGATTTGGACAAAATCAAAAATATTTTCAAAATGTGGACATGTTTAATAAGTAAGAGAGTTAGTCCAATCGTGGGCGTTTGGCAGCTCGGTGCAACGAAGTTCTAACTTTTGGTGACGGACAGGTGGATGGGCCTCTGTTTCTCCTCCATAGACATCACGGCCGGCGTTGATCTCCGACTCTAACACAGTATCCAGAATATGAAGGTAGAAGTCAGACGAAAAAAAAAAGAAAAGAAAAGGGGAAAAAAGGAACCTAAATTGATGAAAGATTAAAATTTTCGCATCACTAATCCCAAATAGAAAAAGCATTCTGGTTTACTGTATCTAGCAGTCTGGTATTCATTTATGGTGTGTATTTCTGATAATCCTTACAGAAATTTTTGGTAATGATTATCAGGAATACGTGTCACTAACGAACACCTGATTGTTTAATAAAGCTTGCCATGGTATTTTTTCTATGCAAGAAGTTTTTGATAACAAGCGAGCAGTGTAAAAGAAATAACAAACCTTTAGGTTCATTGTTAATTTCTGAATGTCGCTTTCTGGAAGGTCTTTAACTTCAGTCATGACAGCTTCAAAATCTTCTTCTGTACTTGGCTCGTCGAAAAAGTCATAAGCTTCAACATCATCCTCGTCCTCAGAATCCGCTAAAGCAATTTCAGGCATGTTTTCGCATGTATCACTGCAGTTGATGCACAATGCTGGGCATTTAAGTCCACGTTTCCTGCAACCGCACGCGCCTCGACAACTCGTTTTGCAATTGCAGGATTATCAGAAATACACACCATAAATGAACACCAGACTGCTTGATACAGCAAACCAGAATGCTTTTTCTATTTGGGATTAGTGATGCGAAAATTTTAATCTTCCATCAATTTAGGTTTAGACGTGGTAGGTCTACGGCTGATGCTCTCAAAGCCCTTAAGAAAATCTATGATGAGAACAGGCTAGTACCCCGTAGACATAGGCAATCCTTATGTCTTATAGGTATTGATGTAAAAAATGCTTTTAATAGTTTAAGGTGGGGGGATGTAATTGATAGTTTAGTTAAGAATCTCGTCCCTAGTTATATTGTTGCAATTATACAGAGTTATTTATCTGATAGATATCTTATTGTTAACGAAGAGCTAATGAAATTATCATCAGGAGCTGCACAAGGCTCAGTAGTTGGTAGTTTATTCTGGAACTTAGTGTATGACGAAGTTGTTAGGATTAGAATCGACCCATCTAGGATAATTGCGTACGCCGATGACCTCCTTGTTATCCTTAAGAGTTACCCTGAGAGAATTTTGGAAGAAAGTAGTAGAGTAACTAAGAGAATTGGCAAGAAATTAGAAGAGAAGGGACTTACCTTAGAGCCTGAGAAAACGGAGGCATTATTTATTGAAGTTCCAAATAAATTTAAGGATAGCCGAATTGTAGTTGATGGAGTAGAGATTGAGACTGGAAAGTCGCTTAGGCATTTAGGCTTCCATCTTAGTAAGGGTTTAAAAATGAATAATCATGTTAAAATTGTATGTACTAAAGCTAAAAAACTATCTAATATTTTACAGTCAATTGTTCCGAACTGCTTTGGACCTTCTTATGTGAAAAGACTTATGATATTTCAAGGTGTGTTATCTATTATTTTCTATGGCATTTCTGTTTGGGGGAGTTTCCCTGAAATGAATTTAAAATGTAACTTGTATGAAATAACTAAAGCCATTCGTCCCATGAAACGGGCCTTATGTATGGCCTATAGAACTGCGTCTACGAATTGTCTAGATATACTATCTGGTATCCCTCCAACGGACCTGTTATTGGAGGAGAAATATAGGAGGTCGAGAAAAGAGGAAGATTTTGTGGAGATCAACAACGATATTGTTGATAGATGGTGTATCCGCTGGAGGGATAGCCCCACTGATGTTTGGTGCAAGCGCCTCATCCCGGATTTAGAGGTATGGCTTGATAGGGAATATGGTTATCCTGACTTTTACATGACGCAGTTCTTTACTGGTCATGGGGCGTTTGGGTCATATTTATCGAGATTTAAGATTATTGATAGTGATACGTGTAAATTTTGTACGGTGACCCGGGACACGCCGGAACATACCTTCTTTGAGTGCTCAAGATTCACAGCCGATAGAATGAGAATTGAAGCCGAACTGAACATTAATTTAAGATCAGACAATATTGTGAAAGAGATGATAAGTAGTAAGATTAAGTGGAAGATAGTGCATAATTACATTAAGAAAATTTTAACTGTTAAAAGTAGCGTATATAACAATAGAAGACATGATAGAACGATAGTAGAAGCCAACCAACTCCCGGCCGATGATATACCTTCGGGTAATTCCGGCGTGTCTCGGATCACAGGTACATAAATATTTAAG
>NW_017547090.1:1733665-1749366 GCF_001854935.1 Bemisia tabaci
GTCGCGCCATCGACTAAGCCATTGCTTAGTCGATGGCGCGACACGACAAAGCGCTGACATACAGTCGATATCATTTCAATAATCGCCCCGCAGCTCACATCTAAACGTGGTTACGATTAGTTGTCGAGAAAGGAACGAAATGACGCACGAAACGATGATTTTTGCATGTTCTAGCGAAGTTAACGACTCAATTTAAAGCATTGTTGTTAATTTCGAAACACTGACTCATCCTCGTTGAGCGCAAAGTGACTCAAAGTGACTTAAATTGCCTCAAAGATTCAGTGTTAAGATCACAGGAAATCCTCATGAAGATTATTCGTCGAAAAGCGACGAAAAACAAAGAATATAAAGGAAAATAATTATTCGAGCGGTTTTTCGCGAGAATTTGATGACGCGGCAAAAAGTAGTCCGCAAAATTAATGAGCAACGATTATAACTGATATTTGCGCGGATGAATGGATGCACCAAAAAGAAGGGCCGATAATTCAATTGGGCGGATTCAATCATAACTAGCCGAACTTAGAGTTCGTCGATAAGTGATTAATATCACAGGATGTCTAGCATCAGGATTTTCTCGATTCTATCAGGATTTGAGGTCAATCAGGATTTAATCCCGATTTCATCAGGATTTGAGAAAAAATCGGTCGTAAAATCAGGATTTGAGAAAAGTCGGCTGTCCTATCGGATTTTTTTATTCTTTCGCGTACGCTTATGCAGATATTTTAATTTTTATCCGCAAAAACTCCACCCAAAGTGTAAAGTTAGTTTATCGTTATTCAGTGTATAACTTACCCTTTTTCATTCTTACTGTTTCTTTTGTTCTCTCTCTCTCTCTCCCTCTCTTGGTGTGATGTAATTTTGTTTCTTCTGTAAATTTTTTGGTGGCAAATATACAATTAAAAAAAAAAAAAAAAAAAAAAAAAAAAAAAAAAAAAAAANAAAAAAAAAAAAACCAAGGTACAAGTTGTTATTTTTAATATTTGCCGTTTCAAAATATGTAGATTAATCGTTTAAACGATCGATTCAGCGATTAATTGGACCGCGTTTAACAGAAAGGAACCAAGCCACATCAGCTATTGCCAATTTTAACTGGGCACTTTAATTTTTTACGTGATAACGTTTGTGCGGATCCCTTTGAAAATGTTAAGGAATTTGCTTCGTACTGTGGAGAAAATTCACTAAAATTTCCACGAAAATCCGCTCAACTGTTTTCATGTAAAAAATTAAATTAGCCAATTAAATTTGGCAATAGCTGATGTGGCTTGGTTCCTTTCTGTTAAACGCGGTCCAATTTTGATTCGGATAATCGATTGATCCACCAATTGAAAAACCGAATTGAAAATCGAAAATTGGCGTGAAGTAGCCAGGGAAGAGTGTTGGTGCTTTATGCGAATGTGATGACAGGAAAAGAAGCCTATTCATCACCCCTCCGACGTTTGACCGTATCTCCATCACCTCATGAGCCCCAGAAAGCATGGATTTATATGTGAAACAGGGCTCACGTGGACATCGCGATACGCCCTAACGTCGGAGGGGTGACGTGTTTCGGAACTGCTCGGATTCGCCCCGAGACGAGCGTCCGCCTTGCCAAGGAAAAAGCTCTTGTCAACATTCGAATCTTGCCAAATTACCTCTTATAAATCGTCAAACTTCAGGGAAGTAATCGGCGTTATCCCCAACATTTTCAGCGATATAACGAAGATTAAACTGCGAATAACATTTTGTGAAAATTTCAAAGAGAAGTTTTTCGAAAGTATTCGCATTTTACCGGAAGAAATGTAGAAAGTTGAAACTTTCGGATGTTGATAGGACGTTACTGCTTAGCACGACAAAGATCAACGCTCGGACAAAGCTCCGATCATTCCTCGGCGATTCCGCTTTTCATCACCTCTGCGTCCGCGTTCGTCTCGCCGGCCGGTAGGCTGATAATCAAAATTGATAGACAAAGCGATAGATAAAGAAGTTGAGGAGAAAATGGAGTGATCCTAGAATGGAAACGTGTGGTTTCAATGGATGCATAACACTGGGAAAAAAACACATTGGACTCTTAAAAACATCGACAAGAAAAAATACTCTTGATTCAATCGGATTTTCGCTTAAACCAAGAACCAAGCCTCTTAATTTGAGCGGATTTCCTTTTGATTTGAGCTTAAATCTGATTGAATCAAGAGTATTTTTTCTTGTCGATGTTTTCAAGAGTCTGGACTCTAGATCCAATGTGTTTTTTTTTTCCAGTGAACGTTAGAAAAAACTCCGAATGATTTCAGGGAAATAGAAAGTCTCTGCGGAAAACTAACCTCTTTCTTTTTTTGTAATGTTGCAGATTTTCTTGGCGGAGCTCAGAGTCGAAGAACCCAAATAGGTAAGCACAGCTTATGTCTATTGGTGAAGTATTCACATTCATTACACCGAAGAAAAGCGTTTCCTCGGCAGTTTCTCTTTGCACTCCATTCGGGTAAATACTTGTTCCGAGGAGGTGGCTATCGTGTCATTGTTATGCGAATCTTTCGTCGTCACAGCGAAACAAAAACTTACCAATCTGCCCTAAAAATGTTTATTTTTTCGCAATAAATAAACTTTCACTATTATACAGAAAATTTTACACTGCGACTTAGGCAGCGGCGTGGCGTGAATTGCGATATATCGATTGTTATGCCATTTAAATCTATGGTAAAGAATCGACTATGAAGGTGTTCGCTGCGAACACCCTGTTAATCGATCCTTTTTCATAGGTTTAAATGGCATAACAATCGATTTATCGCAAAGCACGCCACGCCACGCCACTGGACTTAGGTCGTTTCCTCAAAAAAACAAGTTGCTCCCAACCTCCCGCGCTGCAACAAGAAACGACTGAAATTAACGTTTTTCCTTGAATGTGGATTTTCTCCGTGCTATTTTTCTGTATTTCTTCCTTTTTGTCGCGTATCTTTCGCCTCAAAAACGAATCGAAAACCTCTCACCTTAAGCAAACTACTCCCCCTCTTTTTTATCTCTCGAAAACGCCTTCAATTGTGCTGTGATACCTCACGCATTCCGGAATAGTTGTATCGTTGCACCCTAGGAATGCGATGAAAGATTATATTGACGTAGCCTCCATGTTGGCTTTGTCGGCTCTCCTTTGCCACTGTTGCAGTTTTGACCGCATAGTTTAAGTGTGCTCAAGCTAGTATTGTATTTAGCAAGTTAATAGTTTTCATAGAAGACTCAAAAATAAATAAGCGGTAATGAATTTTACTAAATAATAGGAACTCAAGTCCACAATATAATACAAAATTAATAATACAAGAATGAAAGCTTATCCAAGCAAATTACACGCTCATCATCAACTGGAACAAAAGCTAGACACAAAAAATTAGAACAAGGAGATGTGCGCATAACTGTCGCACTAGCTCGTCTGATCAGTCATTTCATTAACCTTGTGCTCCGAATTTCATGCGACACGAGAATCCTGATATGGAGAGTTGGCAGTTTCGAAAACGCCTTCAATTGTGGAGTGATACCGCACGCGCTCCGGAGAGTACGAATAGTTGTATCGTCGCGCCTTAGAAATGCAATGTGGAAGATTAATACTGGAGTAGCCTCCACACTGGCCTTGTCAGTTTTCCTTTGCCGCTGTTGTAGTTTTGACCTCATAGTTTAAGTGAGCTCATGCTAGGATTGTATTTAGAAAATTGATAATTTTTTTGAATAATTAAAAATAAACAAGCGGTAATAATGTATGACTAAATAATAGGAATTCAAATCAACAATCAACTCAAATGTACTGAAAAAGTACTGCATTTTCCTGCTGATGAGGCACTGATTTCTTTTGGAAGGCACTGAAAAAGTACTGTAAAAGCACTTAATTTTTGCCATCTAGTTTTATTACAGCCCACCGAGCATCTAACAAGTCGGACGGAATGAATAAGCTACCGTGTCACTCGCGAACTGGCGGTAATATTGTCCAGCCGTAAATTCTCCGCACGCTTATCGTGCACCTGATAGCTCTCTGTGTCAAGAAAGCTGAGCAGTTTTAACGGATCAATGCACGAATACGACACGTTTTTCGAAGCATTGCCCCCCCCCTCCCCTCCATCACCCTCATGGTTTTTTTCAATGAGTATACCTCTGAAGTTTTAGGCTCAAAAAGTGATCGCAGTAATGGAAAAAAATAGTGTATTTTCCTCGGAAAGTACACGAAAAAACTTTAGGAGGTATGAACCACTCTCGCATGCAGGTGGATTTGCGAGTCAACCAATGTGAAAGTTCTGTGAACCACTTTGGCGAAAGCACATCTAGCCACAGTCTTTTTTTGAGTGAGAGTATAAAAAAATACAAATTTCTTGAAATTTCACTCGCCTGAAAACTGTTCATCTTCCTCGAAACGTCTATACGATTTTTCACGAGGAACATTTATCCGAGGATTCCACCAATTTCAATTATGATTGCAATTATTATTCAATTAATTATCAATTTCAATTTCACGAGAAGAGAGGGATATTTTCAGGGAACGCAGGGGCCGGATTTTGTTAGTCTTTCCACCGTACTTAAATACAGGTACTTGGGACGAGTTTCGATTGCATTAAAGTCCGGCTTAGCGCTTCTGACTGACTGGCCGATGGTGCGGTTTGGCTGCACCTCCATGCGTAAAACAGCCGACAAAATTCGGATCTCCGGTTGAACTTCGTGCGGACAACTCTCGAGTTGCAAGTTCGCGATAGACGATATTAGTATTGTTTTACGTCATTGAGCATGTAGAGTCGAAATATAATGAGGGTAGCTGGGGTCGTGTTCTGATCGACGAGTTCCGAACCCGGTGTGTGCCGAGATTCATTTCCTTCGGGAATGGAGATGTTGCATGTGTGAGGCATTTGCGACTTGACCATTGATTCTTATGTAGAAGTTAGCGAGAAACACGATGGTGCCACTGGTTTTCTCTGAAATCATCTCCCAAGCTCAAAAAAAGCTCTCAAGTTGAGGCCAAAATGTAGGGGATATCCCACCCTACCCTGAGAGTCCACCTCTACATCAAAACGAACTCTCCATGCAAAGATAGGGAGCAAATACATTAGCAGGGATGCCGTGTTTTCAGTTTTGGAGTCCCCAAATAAAGTGGCAACCCTGCCAATGTATTTGCTCCCTATCTTTGCATGGAGAGTTCGTTTTGATGTAGAGGTGGACTCTCAGGGTAGGGTGGGATATCCCCTCCATTTTGGCCTCACTTTGAGAGCTTTTTTTGAGCTTGGGAGTTGATTCTAGAGAAAATCAGTGGCACCATCGTGTTTCTCGCGAACTTTTACATGAGAATCAACAGTCAAATCGCAAATCCCTCACACATGCAACATCTCCATTATTGGCAAATTTTGAGAGAGATTATTCACTAGCCTCCTTAAAGATCAATATTTTATCGGAGGAAATGTGCGAACCCTCGAAAGTTGATACGGCGGGTTCTCGAGAGGGAAGGCACGAGGCGAGGAGGCACGGGCGGCGGGGGGGTCCGGAGCTGGCGCGGACCCAAACGATTGAGTAAGTTGCCAGAATCCCGAAACAATGAATGACGGGCCCAAAACATGTGATCTCTCACCGTTGCAACAAGGTAGTTCTCCGCTTCCGAGCACCATTGCCACCTCCGCCTCGCCAACTATGCATTTTGAACCGATAGCAGGGTGTCTACAAGTCCGGAAATAGTACTGATTTTTTAAGGGCGGTCCGGAAGTACTGGAAAAGTGCGGGTTTCCGCAGAAAGGTCCGGAATTGTACTCATATTTTGTTATTTTTGTCGCAATTTGAGCGAGACATTCAAATGTTTGAAATTTGTCCACTTTCGTCAAATGGAGGTACTGAAAAAGTACTGAATTTTTCTGTGGAAGAGGTAACGAATTTCTTATGAATATATAATGAAAAAGAACTGTAAAAGTACTGAATTTTGGCCAGCCTGTTTTAGTAGACACCCTGGAATACGATCTATTGACATTTCACCAAAATTTTTTGAATCTCGTCAATTGGAGGTACTGAAAAAGTACTGAAATTTTCTGTCGAGGAGGTACTGAATTTCTTCCTTGGGAGAGTACTGAAAAAGTACTGAAGAAGAACTGATTTCTAGTCGTTCTGTTTTCGTAGACTTCCTGCCGATAGGATCGCTCCGCCGGTTTTCCTTTTTCTTTCCTGTCCATCACTTTGTCTACCATTCAATAATCAACCCTCTAGAAATGAGCCCTGTCGCGTCGACCGCGTATCCCAATGCTTTTCCAGGCAACGGAGTCTTCTAGGTTAATCGGGCGCTCCGTTTCGCATCGTTGCACGTCGCTTGTCGCGCTTTGTTACAGTCATTGCCGGATCCAACAAATTGGCAACATTGTTTTCACCCTTTATCGATTCTTGTAGGGACCAAATGCTTGAAGAGGAATCGATTATTTAACATAGGTTTAAATGGAGGAAATCCGGTGTTGCCAAATCGCTGGATTCGCCTCTGGTTACAGTACAAATGCGTACAACGTTGCTTGATCTCTGCGGACGAAAACCAAATTTTCCTAATAATTTATGTATGTTTCTCTTTAGTATTTTCACACGATTTTATTCGTATTTTTCGTTATATTCGCAATCTAATTTATCTAAGGAAGTCGTAAAACCGCAACTTTTCTTTCAAAATGAATATTTGGGAAATGAAATTTGGTAACGTTCGGATGTCGTACGACATTTGGACTGCATTTTGCAATTTGGACCTGTAAATTCTGGCTCATCTGAAAAAACACTTATGTGTATAGGGAAACTAATGGCACATACGTTGTTTTTGAACCAGGCCGGAATTTATAGTTCCTAATTGCAAAATGTAGTCCATCTCTCAACACGGCACAAAGGAAACGAATATCTGGAACCCCCAAAATTTTAAAGGGAGCACCCTGAGAAGGGGCAAGAACCCTGTATCAAGTGTCCGTGCGTGTTCTGGATTCCTGACTGTTCGACTCGATTCAAATATCGAGCACCAGACGAGAATTTTCGGAGTCAAAGCTACGAGAGAGGTCACCGGAGGGTCGGCGGTGAGTAAAGCGGTTATTTAATCGGCGATGCACCCAGAAAGTAATGACGGAGGTCAACAGCAAATGATGATAAGACGAGAGGTCGAGGAACCAAGCGTACTTTCAGTAAGCGTTGCGTTGGCCCAGAGCGAAATCGGTCACAACGGGCTGGCGCGGCGCACAGGGCGACCCTCCGCGGACAAAAATAAAAAATTCACAACTCGACATCTAAATATTTTTATTTGGAGTTTGTCATCGTAAAGATATTTTCGACTCACAATGATGGTCCATTTTCTAATGTTTCGCTCAAAACTACTTAAAATCTGGGTAGAAATTGGGCGGGAAATGGGTCGAGAATCACTGGTCCTTAAGAAATACACCGAAAAAGACGTTAACTTCAAATGAAGATTTCTCGCTTGAAACGCAAAATGCTCCAGGTGGTTGACATTTTCTTAATCTTCAGATATCCAGCTTCAATTCTACCGAAAAGATCTTGCGACTTTTTGCGACTATCAGAGGTATTTGAAGTTAAAGTTTGGGTGTTTCACGTTGCTTTTACATTGTTAACATAGGGCTAATTCGAGGTTGCCAACTTCAAATGAACTTTTCTCGAAAAGTACGCAAAAAATCACATTTCTACATCACATCACATTTTCTACATCACATTTCCTCCACATTTTCTAATTCCTCGAGCTATTTACTTTGATACCAAGGGTTTTTAGTGTATTTTCCGAAGGAAATACACTATTGCGTTTTCCTATGTTGGCGCCACTATCTTCATCATGTAAAGTTGAGTGTCTTTTACCGATTTCTGTTCGCATCGTCCGTAAGGATGCCTCACTGTACGGCGCACAGTGCGGTATCCTTATGGACGATGCGGACAAAAATCGGTAAAAGACACTTAAATTTAAAGAATAAAAATAGTAGCACCGACGTAGGAAAATCCTTTGGCACTATCAAAGTAAAACATTCGAGGAATAAGAACTTGTTAGATCTTAGGATATTTTGCGAGAAAAGGTAATTTGAAGTTGGCAACCTCGAATCAGCCCTATGTTAACAATGTAATAGCAACGCGAAACACCCACACTTTAACTTCAAATATCCCTGATAGTCGCAAAAAGTCGCAAAATCTTTTCGGTCGAGTTGAAGTTTGATATGTGAGGATTAAGAAAATGTCAACCACCCAGAGCATTTTGCGTTTCAAGCGAGAAATCTTCATTTTGAAGTTGACGTCTTTTTTCCGTGTATTTCTAATGGACCGGTGATTCTCGATCCATTTCCCGCTCGCTTTCTACCCAAATTTGAAGTAGTTTTGAGCGGAAAATTTGAAAATGAACCACCATTGTAAGTCAGTAATATCTTAAAGATGACAAACTCAAAAAAAAAAATAAATAAATAAATAAATTCGATGTGGAGTTGTGAATTTTTTATTTTTGTCCACAGAGGGCCGCTACGCACTGTGCGGCGGCTCGGTTGGCCGTGGACCACTGGTGCCAGTTATTAGCGCCTGCATACGAACCGAACTCACGCCCTTTTTGCCTCTGAATTTTCCTGGCGCATATCGACATAATTAATTATCTTTCATCAGTCGCATTCCGTCGCAGCGGTGCTGCAGTGTTGCCGCTCTTCCATCGGAACTTCTATCGGATAGAACCAACAATAAGCAGTACATGGGGGACACAAGAAAACCCTGCACTTTTTGACCGGGAATTCCCGCTTTTAAGATTCGCACTTACAGTCACTAAAAGCTCCTAGAGAGAAAAGTACTCGAGGGTCCGTGCAGGAACCAAGATGGCGGCCGTTAAAGATTAGAACTAAGCCTTTTTTTCAGCGTGCTACATCTCGAAAACCACTCGTCCGATTTTCATCATCTTAGTCTCGGTTGAAAGCTATGATCGTCGTCTAGGAGGTGGTCCCGTGACTTTGAGTGATAGGCTTCTCGCTAGTCGTATGTATAAGCGCCAAAAACGGCTCAGGTGTTGCGTACTTATGTTCGCCTTCACTGTGTATAGGTAGGCAATCTCTCGACCTAGGAGCTCGTTTATTTGTATCCTGTTCGCCGTACTTTCATTAGCGCCGAAGACGTCGCTAGCGTGACAGCCTTAGTGCGTTCATTTGTTCGCCTCCACTTTGCAGAGATAGGAAATTGCTTGACTTGTAAGTTCGTTGATTTGTATAAACAGGTTTTGCTGTAATTTGTTTCATCATTTTAGTACTCCCGGATCTCCATCGCGGCGCGGCGCCTTCCCTTCTAACTCGTTTTCCAATTTTTATGCTCGCTTCTATTACCTCTTAACACGACGAAACTAAACTGAAATGCTGTTTTTGGATATCGTACAGCTTACATACCTAAACGGACCATTAGACAAAGGGTGAATTGAAGCCATATGTTTCATGCGTTTTAATCAAAATTCCACGTAGAGCACGGTCCTATCAACGGAAACTATCGATAATAACTTCCAACCATGATATTCAGGGTGTTTACAAGTCCGGAAAGTCCGGAAATAGTATTGATTTTACAAGGGCGGTCTGGAAGTACTGAAAAAGTGCGGAAATTCCGCAAGAAGGTCCGGATTTTTTTTTTTTTCCATTTTTTTGGTCGCAATTTGAGCGAGAAATTCAAAACTTTGAAATTTTCGAATTTCGTCAAATGGAGGCTCTGAAAAAGTACTGAACTTCCTAGAAATGTACTGAAAAAGTGCTGTAAAAGTATTGCTTTTTGGCCAGCCTGTTTTATTAGACACCCTGATATTCAAAAATTGCATTCCTCCATCGAACCCCCTGCTGAGTAATCGAGTCTTGTCGGAGTTACTTGACCTCCTGAAAATCGATACTTTTCCCTAGGTTTAAAATGAGAGGAAACAGGTTTAAATCGAGAGGAAACAATTTTGCCAACCTCTTAGATCTGCCAGTAGGCGCGGTGGGCGGCGCGAAGCGTTAGCGGCCAGGGTATTCATAATTCAGCTGATAATATGATGTCACTCGATTCTTTCAGCTCGTCACGCTGCCAGATTTTTGTGTGAGTCACGCCGCCGAACCATTCATTTTCATTATTTTCATTCATTTTAATCATATGAACATCATCCGCACTCTTGAGTCGTCTTGATGCAACTCCCGCCACTTTTGTTCTTATCAAACTCCATATATTCTGAGATCTCTCAGCCAGTTACGAGGAGATCCTTCCGCGGCTGTACTCGTCCACCAGGGCCAATGAGTACATAAAAAACGAACATGTCGGTAATTTTGGGGGTTAAGTCCCTTCCGGTCAACCTATACGAACTCAAATTATCCAGAATTAATTAAATATTACAATTGCAGTTACCTGTCGTTTCTAAAATTATGAAATCACGTATTGGGCTTATGATTTTTGGACAAGTTAACTCAGTTTTGCGGAAGGACGCTTATATTTTAACATTGTTGGCCATCTTAATTTGTTAATTCTCCATTGTTCTCCTTGTGGAATGAGCGGCTGCTTTTTACGCCCTTATGATAAGAGCTCCTAGTCTGGACTTGCCCATACTTTCCAGTGTCCAGGCAGTCTACCCTGCATGTGCGCAATGTGCACAAATGGGATAGCGGCAGGGTTGCTTAAGTGACCGGAAAAATATCAAAGATCGGAAATTTCACAAAGCTGTGAAAAATATTAAACATTTTCCAGAGGCTGAGTATCCAGCACGCTCTAAATAACACTGTAAAACGACGACCCTATGCCTTGTTTTCAATTTCGAAAACATTTTACTGAAATTTCATAAAATATTTCACATGAAATTTCAAAATTGAGAAGGCTCCCGGGAAAAGGGCACAAAGCAAGAAATAGCGTTTGAGAAAAATTCATTTAAAGGTTCCATCATTATTATGTGGCCATTGACTGTAACTTACGTTTGGAATCGGGAGTCCAAGCTGCCATGAAAGTTATACCATCAGTGGCCAGAAAGTATTGATCGAAATTTCAAATGCATTTTTCTCAAACGCTATTTTTTGCTGTATGCCCGTTCCCTGGAAAGCTCCTCAATTCCATTTTTCCGGAAAGCGCCTCAATACCATTTCTCCGGAAAGCGCCTTAATTCCATTTCTCCGGAAAGCTCCTCAAATCCATTTTTCGGGAAAGCGCCTTAATTCAATTTCTCCGGAAAGCTCCTCAATTCCATTTTTTCGGAAAGCTTCTCAATTCCATTTTCCAAGAAATTTAAAAATCTCATTTTTCAAGATAAACTGCAACTCTGCACAGAGGTGGCGCTATCTACCGGATCGACCCCCGCACTGCACAGCGCACTCGTCGCCCGGGCCGGTCGGGGTAAATTAACCTTAACATTAAATTCCGCGTGTTCATTATTGCCGACGGCGGCGGAGCGCGGGCGGGCGTTTCCGCTCCTTCCTAGATCGTGTCTCATTCACGGGCGCCGCGACGCGCGAAAAGTGGGCGTGCGAACCGCCCTCCTGCGCCCTGTCCCGATGGGCGGCCNGGGGGGGGGGTCCACTTCCACCACCACCGGAACCCCGAGAACCGAGACTCGGACTTGACTGACATCCGATTAACTCGGCGGTTCTCTTCCTCGTCGCTAGCGCCGCACAATGGATCGAGTCAGTGGGGGAGGTCGGACAAAATTTAGAAACTTTAAAAGCTCATAACTCCGTTAATTAAAACTTTGAGATTTTTAAAATGGTTCCACTGGTTCCCTCGTGAAATCTTCTTCTCGAAGCACCCCTCAAAATTTAAAATGTGCCGAATTAAACATCGAAATTTGCAGTTTTAGTCAAAAATTTCATGTCCGACCGAGCTGAATGATTCGATCCTTTGTGCGCCGCCCCGCTCGACGCAGGTAAGGAAGAATAGATTTCGCTCCTGGTCTCGCTTCCGACAGAAAATGACATTCATTGTTTTCTCCTTGACGAGGCCGCCTCGTCTCGTGCTCTCTTTCGCAGGAGAAACTTTACAGGGAGATCACCATCTCCCTGTAAAGGCCCTGGCCCTCGGCCCTGGTGACCACCGTCACCAGGGCCGAATTTTGTCGGTCCCTCCGTCGTGCTCGAATATACTCAGGAGTCTCGACTGCGCTTACGTCCGACTTAGCGCACCTACAGGGTATCTACAAGTCCGGAAATAGTGCGGATTTTTTCAAGGGCGGTCCGGAGAAGTGTACTACGGAGTGTACGAAGTGTGTCCGGAGGAGTGATGTACTGAAGAAGTGCGGAAATTTCGCAGAAAGGTCCGGAATTTCTTTAATTTTTTGTAATTTTTGTCGCGATTTCAAATTTTCGAAATTTTTCTAATCTCATCAAATGGAGGCACTGAAGAAGTACGGAATTTTTATGTTGTTTTCAAAACAGCCAAGTTCCGATACCCGGATAATCGTTTTGCATCGTTCACATTCATTTGTTATATTCCGTACCACTCGTTTAATTTTAATCCTCGTATAAAACCACCCATTCGCTAAATACAATTGTAGCTGGAGCGCATTTTAGCTATGCATTCACCACTGCCAAAATGTCAAAGGAAATCGACAAAGCCAGCG
The DNA here is from genome assembly GCF_001854935.1 of Bemisia tabaci. NCBI lineage: Eukaryota > Metazoa > Arthropoda > Insecta > Hemiptera > Aleyrodidae > Bemisia > Bemisia tabaci. The sequence goes on from NW_017547090.1 coordinate 1,746,174, forward strand.
TGTATAACGCTATTTCGATTGTAATCTTCCGTCGCATTTCTAAGGCGCAAAGATACAACTATTTGAACTCTCCGGAATGCGCGAGGTATCACGCCGCATTTGAAGGCGTTTTCAAAACAGCCAAGTTCCGATACCCGGATTATCGTTTTGCATAGTTCACATTATTTTGTTTTCATTTCTAACCACTTGTTTATTTATAATCCTCGTATAAAAACCACCCACTTGCTAAATACAATTGTAGCTGGAGCGCACTTCAGCTATGCATTCACCACTGCAAAAATGTCAAAGGAAATCAACAAACCCAGCGTGTGTGAAGACTATTTCAATTGAGGACACCGCACCAAGAACAGCCTATAACTTGAAACCGCGTTTTGAGAAAAACGCATTTAAAGTTTTGTTTTTGATGTACTGCGCAGACTTTTCTATGCAGGTACCCTGTTCTGGTGTTTTTGGGCGACCTAACCCTTGTATTGAAGGATGCCGGGTAGATTTTGCGATACATTTTGGGTTTACTCTCTAATATATTTAATTAAAAAAAGCGGTGTAAAGGCCATTATTACACCCAACAGTCATTTTGGTGGCAATATGAAGTATAAGTCATTTTAATCACGCATGATTAACGCAAAATGAAAGAATATCGATAGTGAGTGAAGAAAGGGGTAACTTGCACCTTTTAGGCCCTTAAGTTTATAGGCCTGCTTATAGGTCGTTCTTGCACCCATCGATCCAGTGGCCTGACTTAACTCGGAAAAAAAAGGGTTTTCGACCTCGAGCCGTTACCTATCTATATTCTATCGCTACCACAGCATAGTCCAAGGTACGTAGAATCCGAAAAGCAGATGGGCGTAATAACGACCTATACGCCTATGCGCTGTTCTTGGTGCGGTGTCCTCAATTGAACTATGACGTAGTAGCTAAATCAGTCTACAGCAGAGTTTCAAGTTAAACTTATGTTTTCAAATGCAATGCACAAAATCGCTGTCAAAACTGACCACGCACTCCACTAATGTGATTTCTGTAAATCTCATGGTGAGGCAAGACGAGCGAATAGAACCTCAATATCCGCAATTTTGTAGCATCTGCAAGCTACGCGACGTCCGCCATTTTTTATACTAGAAGCGGATATCGTTCCTGCCGAAACAATCGGTTCTATACCGGTGACCGACGTGGCAGCACCGAATATGAGCTCACGCAGTAATAGAATGAGCCGTCTTGTCGCCTCTCAGGTCGAATTCGGGTATTCTGTGCGGCCTCCGATAGGAAAATCGGAGGATATTCGAACGATCGGGCAATCCAGGACGAGAGTACAACTTTCACTGCCGGAGGGTGGCGCACCGTTGCGATGGTGTGATGGTTTGTCGGTGTCGGTATGTGGTTCATACCGACCATGGTTCATACCGACTAGAGTCCCTTTATACTGAGAGTCAAGACAACACCCCCTCAATCCCTCATGGAGTCACAAACGGGAATAAAGATTACACAAATTGAACGTTTTTCGTAATCTTTGATCGGCCCATTCTTATTGTTAGATTCCTTTCTCCGTTCCTTCTCTCATTCCGTTTGTTCCTTGCCGAACCCGTTATTCCCTGGTCCATTCCAGATTAAAATCTTTGCAATCGGTGAAAATGTAATCTTTATTCCCGTTTGTGACACTGCGAAGGCCTAAAATACGGGAACCAATCAGAAATGGATTCACATTGTCTTGAATCTCAGTATAAAGGGACCCTAATACCGACCAATATTGCCATGCCAAGGAAAAACGCCGTATGAGCCTTCAGGCGTTGCCAAATTTCCTCTGATAATATACGAATTTATTGGGGAAATTGTAAATATTTTTCTTCCAATATTTTAGACTGATTTGTTCGATATTTAATCTTAAATGTCTGAAAATTTAAAGGAAAAATATGCATAAATTCCGTCAAATATACATGTTTTATCCGGGAAAATCTGGCAACTTTCGAATGTTCATACTGCGTTTTTCCTCAGCACGGCAGAATAGTCTAACAGTATCCAGTTGACCTGAGTTTTAAAGTCCTGGAATCCAAAGTGGGGACGATAAGGTCGGAAATGTAGCCAACGTTCGTTAAAATCCAGAAAACTTGATATCTCGCGAAGAATTCAACATCAAAATGTGCAGTTTCAGTCGAAAATATTGTGCCCAGCCTCTCTGAAAGGCTCGTTTCGTTGTGCGGAGCAAGGATCTAAAATGACCAAAGTCCTTCAACTCTTCTTTTATACTTCGCAGACATCTCCTCAGCATGAGTAGTTACTCAACAAATGATGCCCAGCACATCGCGATATCAAAACTGCACAAAAAATGTTTATATCCTACGCCTGTATGCAACTAATCGCGCCAAGAAGATGCATTTGAAGTGTAAACGAAGAATTGAAAGCGTTATGCAATTTTGGATCCTCGCAGCAAAGCCCGCCGCGCCGCGGGCAAATTGGAGAGTGCCTGGACAGTCAAAACGCCTTCACTTGCGTACGTATGCAACACGGACATCCGTGGAGCCCGAATAGTTGTATCCAGGAGTTAGAATGAAATGTTGTATAGTATTCGTCGCATTCGACACTACAGGGAGCTTCCATTGTTCCTCCTACTGTATTCTAGCGTTTTCTATTGTGCCGATGAGGTGAAAATATTGCCAATTTTTATCGCGACCAGTTTTCGAAACTCACCTTTGAGTTTCAGGAGCCGTGTGTTTAGCTACTTTACCGTTGTTGCAGTTTTTGATATTTTCGAATATTTTTTAGGTTCTCTCCAAAAAAAATTTTCTGAATGCTATATGTCAAGTGCTGAAACTTGAAATCCGTATTTTATAGGTGCGGTCGAACACAAGTAAGGTGCAACGCTGCTTTTTTATACCAAAGTTACAAATTTTAATAATATTCGTCTTGTTTTGCTATTTCTTGCAATTTTCCTAAAAACAGTCTTACGGTGGCAGGTTTTAACATTATCAGAGAGTAAAATAAAACGTGGCCGGCGTCGTTTTTGGATCAAATGGAACTAATTTAGGGAGCGACGCGATCCATTTCCCGAAGTTGCCCGGAGCGTATCACACTAGCGCATGATGCTTTACGCGGCGCCCCAGCAACTATGAATCGGCTCCGCTGTGACCCCCTCCCCCCCTCCCAATGGGTCGAATGTGTGATTTTCTCATTCACAATAGGCCTCTAGGTATCATCGTAAGTT
>NW_017547090.1:1751773-1793790 GCF_001854935.1 Bemisia tabaci
GAGTATGGCCACTGGGGTTACCACCTCTGATTGGCTCAGCCATCTTAGGCTAAATGGAGCCCTTAGGACCCAAAAATGGCGGACGCCATAAATTAATGTAATGCAAAATGACTCACAATGTAGTTTTCTTTGCTTATCGTAACGAGAAATTTACTCAAATGCACTATTGCGACATCTTTACATATTTTTAAGGCTAATCGTGTGCAATTTTTGAGAAAAATTATCTTAGATGTAGTAAGGTTGGCAGCAAGTGCGGTTGGTGATAACCGTCAAAAGTTGGCAATGGCCCTCCTCCCATCCACAAAAACCAAAACAAAGCACCGCCATTTTTGGGTCATAAGCCTCTCCATGGGGCCCAGTGGCCATACTCTCTCAATATAGGTACTCCACATTTTTGCCGTTTCACCTTCAATGTTTTTCTCAACAGTTCCATGGAAAGCCTAAAACTGATGAACCAATCAAAGAGCGGCACAGACGTGGCAATACTCTTCCTACACTGCCGTGCTAAGGAAGAACGCCGTATGAGCCTTCAGACGTTGCCAAATTTCCTCCGATAAAAACCAAATTTACAGGGAAAATTATGAATATTTTCCCCAAAATAATCAGACAATTTCGTACGCAATTTAACCAAAAATAGCTGAAAACCTCAAAGAAAAATGTGCATGAATGTCGTCAAAAATACATATTATACCAAGGGAAATTTGGCAACTCTCGAATGTTCATATGGCGTTCTTCCTCAGCACGGCAGTATGAAGGTTCTCTATTCTGCATCATGTCTCACCGATTTAAATGGTATATCGGGTCGTGCCGAGTAGGCGTGGCAACACGGACAATTCCATAAGCGTAACAGCTGCTCCAAATCCTCAAAACGTGGTGTACCTGTCGTTGAGTCGTCTCTCGTGTCTGTTACCGACTAAGCATCATCCGTCGGCATCCCCCCTACCCCCCCTCCATCGAGCAATGAAAATATAAAATCATAAGGCAATGCAATGAATCATCGATGTATTTTCAGCAGATGCCTCGCTCAATGTTCCGCATCGGCTTCAGGGAGTGCATTATCTTCTTGGTCACCCTTTCATGCGGCTTCGATTCGCTTCGTCGAAGTAGCCCCCCCGATCGCTGCGCAGACCAACCCCCCCGAAGCGCTTCGTACCTCGGGCATTGTGTGCGACAGATTACTCTTACGATTTTATATTAGAGTAAAATATGCTGGAGTACTTTCATAGGGAGAGTATGATCTCTAAAGGTTCCACTTCTATTTGAATCAGGGAGTTCGAAAACACACCAACTCGGGTTTTTTTTACGATTTTCACTTTATTACGGTTTAGTAACACTTATGGATAGAAGCATCTGCACGCAAAAGGAAATTTCGAAATTGCAATCGGAAGTGCTCGAAACAGCGACGGGCAAAGGGAAAAATCGAAGTATTTCATTGGAAATAATGCCAATTTTTGGCCATTTCAAGGGAAACGGGTGACCATCCGATTTTGCGGTTTTCTTTTTTCGGTTCAGTATACCTTGTACCAACAAGTTATATAAATATTCAAGCGTTATTCAGGTCGAAAAATATAAATTTTTCAGGGCAGACTATGAAAAATCAGTATCTGAAAGTCGGTGAGAATGAAAACACACCATAACTCGGAATTTTTTAAACGCTTAATTCTCCGTCATCAAACATGGTGTATCGATTTCAACTTGGTGCTTTACAAAGTCTCTAAGTACTTGTCCTTTGGCACCAAAAAGGTTTTTCTTAATGTAACTTCTTCACCCGCTGCGCAGTTTTAGGTGTTTCCTGAACAATTTTTTTCCGAGTTGGTGTGTTTTCGAACTCACTGATTCAATTAGCATCATGAAATTACACGATACTCCGGAAAGAGAAGATTCCGCTCCGAAATAGTGAAGGTCACTCCGCACAGTAAGACGAATAGATCACGCTCCGCCTTCGTATCACTCGCGGTTTTTGGGCGCTGTATAAACTCCGGCACAGAATTTCACTCCAAAATTTGTTTTACAGTGTTGACCGTAAGCACGGCTGTTACAGCCACAGTTTTTTAAAGTGTTTGTATCCTTGTGACGGTAACAAGGTATTTTTTCAGTGAGTGTTACATGAAAATGATCGAAGAGCCCATCCCTACAGGGTCCATTTTTTCTGTAAAATCAAAACGAAATCCGCTTAAATTAAGAGGCTTGGTTCTTGATTTAAGCTAGATTCTGATTGAATCAAGAGTACTTTTTCTTGTCGATGTTTTTAAGAGTCTGGACCCTAGATCCAATGTGTTTTTTTTCCAGTGTTCACTTATACCCGAACCGGAAAAGTCCGGTGTTTCATATGCAACGAACTTTTCTCAGCGAGGTTCGGATACGTCAAAATCGACCGAAATCATCGAGATGAAAAATAGATAGCTCGCGGATCCGCTTGAAAATGCGTCAAAATAATAGCGGTGACAGAGGTCAACCGTGAAACACGGAAATCCGAGGAGCGAGGGCACGAGGAGGGGTGGGGGTTGCCGGCGAAAAAAACACGAGAAGAGCGGGGGGAAAGGGGGGGGGGTAACGAAATAAATAAAAGCTGTCAGTACAAACTGACAAACGCTGAGTTATACGGTTAGGCCTAATGACGCAACTCCGCTCCTCCCCGCTGCCTCCACCCGAGGCCTGCACTTCTGCCGCGCTTAGGAAAAACCCCGTATGAACACCCGGACGTTGCCAAATTTCCCAACGTAAAATATTAATTTTCAGGATGTTGATGAATACTTTACCCTGAAATTTTCAGATACTATAGATTCAATTGCGAGTAAAATTGTTAGAAAAATCGGAAGAAAAATATACATAAGTTTCCCTGAGAACGTTCATTTTATCGGAGGAAATTAGGCAACGCCCGGAGGCTCATACGTCGTTCTTCCTCGAACTTGCTCAGCCTGCATCATCCGAGCCCCGAACGTTGGTCAGTTTTCTCTTGAGTCCAGCGTGACCGTCGCGCGTCCAGAAGGGGGTTGCGGAGGGGGGCGGGGGTGTCGCTGCAATTTGACAAGGCAGCATTTATCATTTATAATGGAGCCCTGGTGCCTGCCTCGGAGCCCATGGGTGAACCGTGAGCGATTTTTGCGATACCTTCCCCCGCTCCCCCGCCCCTTCCGCTGCGCCTGTCATAAGTATGCGGCGAAAACACCCGTGTCACCATCCGAACCCCCCTCCGCTCCACACTCCGGGGGTGAGCTGAAATAGTAAATACTCGGAGCGGTTTCCCTTTTTTTCCCCTCTCTTTTTTTGCCCCCCCCCCCTATTTATATTTACAGCGCCGAGCGGTGACAGGATTTCCTCTCTTCCGTTGCTCCTCTGGCATAAGCGCGTAACTCCGCTTTGATATGAGCCCTATTAAGGATACAACTCTATGCTTTTTGGGGTTCGTTGGGGGGTGGAGATAGGCGGTTACGTGGGAGGGGCGGCGTCTAATGCGTCGGAGGGGGGGGGCGGAGCACTGCATCGGAAAACATTTAAAGCTGAATTAGCTTTTGATCGATGCCCGATGTCTGCGATTGGAGGGCGAGAGACTGCGGATGCGGAACTCGGGTCCTTCCCGATGACGGCTAAGTTGCCCGGCCGGCCGCCTGGCAATCGAATTCGGCTCCGGCTGTTTCGACTCTTTAAAAGCAGTTTGTGCGGGGAGAGTGGTGCTTCGTGGGGGAGAGCGTGATTTACCGGTGTATTTGGATGGGCAAACGAGGCACGTACCTTTTCTATACTAGAGTCCCTTTATACTGAGAGTCAAGACAACACCCCTCATGGAGTCACAACCGGGAATAAAGATTACAGAAATTGAACGCTCTTTGTAATCTTTGATCGGCCCATTCTTGAATTCCTTTCTCCGTTCCTTCTCTCATTCCGTTTGTTCCTTGCCGTTCCGTTCGTTCCATTTGTTCCTTGCCGCCTTTGCCCGTAATTCCCTGGTTCATTCCAGATTATAATCTTTGCAATCGGTGAAAATGTAATCTTTATTCCCGTTCGTGACACTGTGAAGGCCTAAAATACGGGAACCAATCAGAAATGGATTCACATTATCTTGACTCTCAGTATAAAGGGGCTCTATTCTATACTGCAGTACTAAGGAAGAACGCCGTATGAACGTTTGGGAGTTGCCGAATTTAGTTTGATAAAATGTTTATTTTTGAGGAAAATTATGAATGTTTTTCATTGAATTTATCAGAATCTTCGGGTGAAATTGCGAACAAAATGATCTGAACAATTGGGAGGAAAGTACTCGAAAGTTTACCAGAAAATTCGCGTTTTATGAAAGGAAATTTGGTAAAGTCTGAAGGTTCATACGGCGTTTTCCTTCGCACGGCAGTATAAAGGTCGGCGGGGAGGAGCCAGATGATACTTCGATGCCTCTGTGGTTGTTCTCCGAGGAAGTCTGTATTATCTAAGCAGATTTTTTTCTTAATTCATATTTCATTCTTCCCTTTTATATTTATTTTTTATTTTTATATTTTGTTCTTCATTTATACGAATATGAAGTGAAATTCTGTGCTGGAGTGTTGCAGCACAAAAAAATTTGTTTTTCACAACATAGGAGTAAAAATGAGTGCGCCTTCAATTTTTGAATATGCAACGTGAACATTTCTCGAGCACGAATAGTTGTATGCCGGAGCCTTACACTTATTCACGCATTCATGAAACTAATACCTACCCCAATCTTTTTCGTGTAAAGAGGATTGATGGACAACTCGTTGCACGTAAAATTTGCCTTTTGATGACTCATGAATGTCAGGATGAGCACTTGGCTGAGCGAGTTTTTGAAAATGAGATTATGTTTGCCACACCAACTGCTCAACACTTCGGTCATTATCAGTCATCTTTAGACGAACTCGAATGTTGACCTTCAAACATATCCTCACACCGAAAGGCAGATAGTATTATTACGGGATCTCAAAACTATATTGTCCCTCACCACAAAGGAGTGCTCTACAAACATTGAGGGACAACAAATCGCTGAAATGTGAAACCTATCCGGAGATAAGGCGGTTCCAAGTTTGCCTTATAAACTACATAAGTAGTTTCATTTCAAGAAAAAACTAGTTAACATTCTATAATCTGCCACGTTTGGAGTTCAAAGCCGCACTATGTAGCAAACTTACATCCTTCTAAGGCACAAAATTAAACCAAACCGTGTTTGCAACCTATCCCGTGGGACCTTGCAGGCTGATTATAGAAATCTTTATACAAATGAGAGAGTGAAGCGGTCCCATTGGTGGAAGCAGGGGATAGACAAAAGCTGTGAGTAAAAGACTATCTAACGGACACTCACGAGAGATCCTATAGTTAGTCCATCATTTTCCCCATACGGATAGTCTATACCAACCACCTTTTTTAATTAATGGGATCGCTCATTTTTCCCTTTGCTTTCTTTGCCCAGAAGCGGATCCAGCAATTTGGAAGCACCGGGGTTCCTCCATTTAAACCTATGTTAAATAATCGATTCTTGTTGGAGCACTTGGCCCCTCCAAGAATCGATACATTTCCATAGGTTTAAAATATGAAAGAAAACATAGTTGCCAATTTGCTGGATCCGCCAACGTCTTTGTTCATCGCTGTGTCTATCACTTTCAATAATCTAGCTGGAAAAGTTTTCCGGCGAAACCTCCAAATCTAATTTGCCAACCCGACTCAACAAAAGTTGCTCCGCTGAAAATCTTATGTTCGTGGACTCTTGTCTCCCGTGTCTCTTCTCGCGTGGAAGTTCACGCGTGGAGGTTCAGACACTTGCGGCGGGTTTCCAATTTTCACTTCAGCACTTCGCAATAAGAGCGAGGCCCGCACTGAAAATCCTTTGAAACCCCGAGTCTGACGCGAAACGGGTCATGGGAAATCTGAATCGAGGAGATGACATTTATAAATTGAATTGGTAATTGGTGCTGTCCCGAAACGGCCCCGCACGCTGCCGTGCTAAGGAAAAACGCCGTATGAACATTCGAGGGTTGCCAAATTTACTCCGATAAAATGTCTATTTTTGAGGAAAGTTATCAATATTTTTCCTTGAAATTTTCACATTATTTGGATCAAATTACGAACGAAATTCTCCGAAAAATCGGAAGAAAAATATTTGTAAATATTCCCATAAATTCGTGATTTATCAAAGGAAATTTGGCAACACCTAAAGGCTCATACGTCGTTTTTCTCTAGCACGGCAGCACGGTTCTTCGACGGCGACGGCACACTCTGCCGTGCTAAGGAAAAACGCCGTATGAACATTCGAGAGTTGCCACATTTCCCTCGATAAATCATGTATTATTGACATCGATCATGCATACTTTTCCTTGCAATTTTCAGATATTTTAGATTAAATTGCCTAAAAAATTGTCTGACAATTCTGGAAAATAATATTCACAATTTCCCCGGTAAATTCGGTTTTTATCGGAGGAAACTTGGCAACGCCTGTAGGCTCATACGGCGTTCTTCCTTAGCACGGCAGCACTTCTTTCGAGCCCTCTTTTCGCACGCATTATAAGCCGGGAGCAGAATTTCGTAACCCCAATCCTCCCCGGTTTCATTTCCCGATTCAGGAGCGGTCCCCGAACTTATTGCCCCCGCTTTTAGGCGATTGACTTCATGATTGGAAATTACGCAGACTGCGAGCTCCTTAAATTTGCCGCCCCCGCCCGCCTCCCGCGGGTCGCGCTGTGGGAATCTCCCGAAAGCGCTGTCATTTTATGCTTCGTGACGTCTGCTTTGAGGGGCTGGCAGGGGTTGGGGCGTTGCGAGTGGAAAAAATACAGGGTGACTCCGAATTAAGGGTGTAATCCTTCATCGTTCTTCGTGAGGATTAGTGATCGACGGTGAAACTACCAGACCAAATCTTGTCGTACTTTGTTGTTTCCTTGAAAAAGTAGTTAACACAATTTCTAAAAAACTTCCTAGATTTTTCTTCTCTGTCAGCAGAATAATCAGTAAAGGTTTCAAGCTATCAAGTTGGCTTGTTTCTTCTCAAAAAAAGAAAAAAAGGAGCGGACTTTTTGAAACATCGCAATGGAGTTACGTGGTCTAGCACTTTGGCCATCTATACTGCCATGATAGAGCGAAGAGAACAGTAAGTACAAACATGAAGTTTTGAGGAAACCGGCTCAGATGCTTCTAACCAGAAAATTTTACTGAAAGAAGCCTCCGTTTTTAGTTAAATTGCCACTAATCGTCCGAAAGACGCCTAGAAATCGTTTGGAAGATTATAAATTGGCTAATTTTATATCAATTACATAAAAAGGGTGTTTTTCATTTGCATGATAGGCTATTGTTAGGCAAGACAGCCGTAAGTGCTATGGATGCTTTTGTGGTTGCGTTTTGGACACACAAGAAGCACATTTTCAGGTAAGGAAACCCTGGTAAAAATTGGCAGTAGAATCTGTGTTCCAAAATACCATAGACCTACAGAAGGCTGTAAGATATCCAATAGCTTCTATAGCAGGCTACACAATTTCTTATAGCCTTTTATAGCCGATGGCGATTAAGCAACAGCCAGGCGATAAAGTGTATGCCAAACGTTACTAATTACGGATGCTAGGACTTAGTGAGTTTTTGGAATACTGCTCTCTTTTTGAGCCGTAGTATCTAGATTTATTATGCGAGGAAAGCTCCGTACTTTTGATGGATGCCTGCCATTACTAATATATTAGAGCGCCTTCAGTTTCGTATGATACTGTGCAATACTTCTGGTGTGAAATAGTTGCTTCAAGCGCCGTGGCAGGCGGGCAGCCAGCGCGAAACACGCATTGGCGCCTACAAACCTAACAGGGATACTTCAAGCATTGCGCAATGCGTGAAGTATCCCTGTTAGGTTTGTAGGCGCCAGTGCGTCGCCGCTCCGCTTTGTGTTGGGCTCTAATATATAATCTGGCGGAGTCAGCGTTATTCAACTCATGATTTTGAAATGTTTGCACATCCTGTATGGATTATTCTCATTTTAATTGATGAAAAAAAAATTGTATGAAAGGAAAATATAATGTGTGTTTTGTAAATATTAAGGTGGTTCCGTATCAAACTTAATGATTTTCAAAGCACACGAATTTCAACACAATTTCTTATAGTCTTTTATAATCGATGACGGAAAAGCAACAGCCAGGCGATAAAGTGTAAAGCCCGGCGACAGGAACTATAGCTCGGCTGCATAATTTTTTATCGCTTCGTATAGCCCGGCCGTATGATTTTCTTCGCATTCTACAGCCAGCTATATGATTTTCTGTAGCCTTCTTTAGCCGGCTATGAGAATTCCTATGGTATTTTGAAACGCAGCTCTTATCGCCAATTTTTACCAGGGAATGGCAGTAGAGGGCGCACTGTATTGAAAGCACTGTTTTCATTGGCTCTTTGTAGGAATATTGTCACTTACTGCTGTCTTGCCTGAAACTGCGTCAGTTTTTGCGCACTTACGGCAGTCTCGTTTTGATACAGTTAAGATGAATTTTGCTCTTTTAGCTATTTCAGTGATTTCATCTAAAGGAGATTTGACGAATTTTGTAGGAAACTCAATTTCGGATATTTGGCACACTGGAAAAAAAAACACATTGGATCTAGAGTCCAGACTCTTGAAAACATTGACAAGAAAAAGGACTCTTGATTCAATCAGATTCAAGCTTAAATCCGCTCAAATTAAGAGGCTTGGTTCTTGATTTAAGCTTAAATCTGATTGAATCAAGAGTATTTTTTCTTGTCGATGTTTTTAAGAGTCTGGACTCTAGATCCAATGTGTTTTTGTTTTTTTTTCCAGTGTACTTACTGTTCTCTTCGCTATCACGGCAATATATGGGGCCTTTTAAGTAAAAAAGCTCTCCAGGGAAGGAACACGGATTCGGCCGTGAATCCTGCACGACCCCGTGCGCGGATCTCGAGGAGCGTTTCTTCATTCTCGCTCGCGATCCCGGGGACCGGATAGGAAATTGGTGCGTATCCAGTTTAAAAGGAATAAAAATAAACAGGCTAAATGAATGAACAATGTATGTTGGGATACATTATGCATGCAGACAACCCGCAGAGCTCAGGTACCTCCAATTGAAAAGCCGACGCGCCCAACGGCGCTCTCGAATTTCCATATTCGCCACGCTCGGCGCTCGGTCCTTGGTCCTGCGTGCTCCCAGGCATCTCCCTATAATCCGATATACTACCTTTTAATAGCTTATGTGGTCTACACCGTTGCCATTTCGCCCATGAAAATGTCTCTATTCTTTCCACCGACCTATGAACATTTGAACGTTGCGAAATATCACCCGATCAAACCCGAATTCCTTCGTAAACCTGTCAATTTTCTCGCTCGGATTTTTCACAATATTTTACTTACAATTCAACCTGATATCAATGAAAATTACGAGCATTACTATCCATGACGTCTCCCGGAAGTAATGATTTAATTCAAGAATTTTGGCAACGTTCGAATGCTCGTATGGTGTTTTACCTCAGTATAGTGGTGTGATGAGTAAAATTATGGAGGCACGTATCACCGAGCTCCATGACTCTCATTCCGTCAATTTATAGCTTTCACTTGTTTACTTCCTTTCTGCGGGTACGACTCAGTAAGCTGTCGGAAGTTGGGAGCCAGTATAAACAAGGCTCATCGGGGAGCCTCGGGCTTTTGTTCTATTTTTTCGAATCGCTCCGTGAGGAGCTCGAAACTTTCATTGTTTAAAATCTGCCTGACAAGCGTGACTGAGTTGCGAAAAATGTGCTTCAAAGAAGAGGGGAAAATGAGGAAAATACATCATGGCCTAAAGCTATGTTCGTAGTCATTCCTGAAACACTGCCGCGTTACCGAAGAGAGTCGTTCTGCTCAAATTTTTCAAATTCTGTCTGATTTCATTGAGATGATATCACTGGTGCTAAAATAGCACATATGAATTCTTTAAAAAAACCAAGGCGTTGTATTGATTACTGATAACTTAGTTTAAATTAAGCTTTTCGACCTGGTGGTCATCATCAGAGTTTTCATTTCACATTCACATTTAATAAAATTCACAATACCTAATTCAACAACAATACACCTTCCATAACGCGTGACAGTGCTTTTCTAGTACAGCTTGTACTTCCAGTCACTGGCGGATCCAGCTAATTGGCAACATTGTTTTTTCTCCATTTAAACCTATGGAAATGTATCGATTCTTGAAGGGGCCAGGTGCTAGAACAAGAATCGATTATTAAAATAGGTTTAAATGGAGGAAATCCTGTGTTGCCAAATTGCTGGATCCACCCCTGCTTCCAGTGCGCATGTCGATCTGGCACGTCGTCAAATTATTGATGTTTAATAATGGCGTCGTTCGTACACAATTCTATAAAACAGCACAATTCAACTTACTAGTATTTTTATACAAATAAGACATAAATTTTGCTGTTTTAGCTGAGGAGGCGTATGAGAAAGCCGTTAGTGCACAAAAATTGACGTTGTTTCAGATAAAACAGCCGTGAGGTGTTTCATTCCGCCAGAGAGTTGCACTTAATTGGTAAAATGACGCGCTGTTCTGCAAATTTTTAACTTAAAAATTTGTTTGTTGCGTGTTAAAAATACAGCAACGAAATCATGCAGAAGATAGCACGTAAGGCTGTCTTGCCTAATCTTCAGTAACCACTGCGCAATCATCTCAAACGAGCGGCAATGGCAAGGAAGTGCGCGATGCCCGCCAAATGTTGGGTCACCCTTAAGATACAACTATTCGTGCTTGATGGATGTCCGTGGTGCATATTCACTCATTTGAAGGCGCTTCAGCTTCGACGGGCCGCACCATTTAACGATCGCGCGTTCCAGGCGGCCAGCAACTTACAAGGCCTTGTTGTTTTGATTTGTATAGGTACGGTCGAGAGGCTTATTCTCTTTGTCGTTTTCTCTAGACACTTTTACAAATAAATTTTTTTTTAAAAAAAAAAACTGCTAATATTTTGAATTGGACGCAATTAAATCTAAAGGAACTATTCAGCGTGACTCGTGAGTTAAGTCATGTTCCACACGATTCTCATCTTTCACTACCCGAGATGGGTCAAAAAGTCACGAAAAAAATGGATTCCTGATTTAACGATTAAATTGTTAAAAAATATACCCGACATGTTTCAAATGTACATTTTACAATAGTGGAATTCTAATTTAACTACGGAAGTGGTTAAATTGGCATGATTTCATTGTGAAATCTACATAGAAACAAGACTCAAACTTTTTTTAACTACAAAATTGCTAAAACATCAATTTCATTTTTCCGTGTGGATGGACGAAAACGTTGGCCCACATTCATGAAGCAACCGAGTTTAGTCCTTGTCTTCAGCAGAGCGCTTTTCTCCTTCGGCGTGCAACTCTGCCAATCTGCTCGAAAAAGTTGCCAGAGTCCACTCGCGTAAATTCGCCTTGTGTGAACGAGACTATGCGGATGATCACAGATGGTAATTCGCCTCCAAATTCCATTTTTTTTTTTTTTTTTTTTTTTTTTTTTTTTTTTTTTAATGGCAGATAGTATTTTAGTGTGTTATTTACAAGGTGGAACTGTGTGAGACAGGACACAGCCCGAAGGCCTAATATACATTTTAAATTCTTTGAAAACCTATATATGTTACATTAGATTTCGATTAAATCCCCCAGTATTTCCCATAATAGAGTTTCTTATATATACATTGTTCTTTGAAGCTCATCTTACTTCAGATTTAACTACTTTACACCGTTCTCCTCAGAATTACCCATGAGGGGTTGGTCTGCGAGGGAGGATGAGATCTCCAAATTCCATTGGCAAAACAGTAATCCCCGACGTATAATCTAGGAAACGCCGAAGGTTGAAATTCGAATCAACATTTTTTTTTCACTCGAAGGAAAAACCTACCCCCGGCTGTTGAATTTCCCTCCTTTTCCTCCAAAATGTCGTGTGCATGCGTCTTGCCTCTCAGACGAACCCGATCCCCGCCTGGCAGACCCGCCGACTTCAAAAGATCGCGAAACGCGCGGGAGAGCGGCATTTCATCCCTCTTAACTGCCTCTCACATCCGCGATCTACAAAAACAGGCTCGGGCGGGACCCAAAGGCCTCAAAGGCGGCTCTCGAACTCGGCGCTCGTAAACCACACGTGCCACAACCCGGGATTGGCGAGCGCCAATTTTTTACCAGACTCCGCCCCCTCCCCCGGAACAGGCCCAGGCCTATTCAGCATGCACGGTGGCGGTATCTAATTAAAACCGACTATGATGAAATTAACAAACTTTAATTAATAGTTTGTAATGTTTATAGTCCGGGCCGGGGGCCATGGGGGCCGGGGGGGCTGATAATAAAATCACTTGCTCTCTATCGCGCCGTGCGATCGCGGGAACTTGTGAGCGGCGGGGGAGGGTGGAACGGGGCTAAATATGCTGAGTGTAGCGTTTCACGACCGCTACCGGCCTGCCTGCACCCCCTCCCCCCCATCCCCCGCCGTTTCCCTTTTTCACGAACGATCCATCATACGAGTAATTACAAGGAAAAGCAGCTAGCCGGTTACACTGTCCCACTGGGGCGGGGCGGAGACCAGCACTCCCTCTCGGAACGAAGAACGACGAATGTGCGTATGGATTCCGTTGCATTTGAGTGGTTCTTCCTCGGCGCGGTAGTCGTAAGAGCATCGCGGCGCTGGGATTAGGTTAATTATACGGACACACACCAATCCAGCGTCGCGGCGCTGGCGGCGGCGACGCCGGCGTCCCTTTCCGCGGTGACGGTGTTTGGACACTCGGTCAGCCCCCCCCCCTTCGTTGTGTTAAAATCTCCTTTCCGTCACTCCTAAACTTATTCTTCATGATTTTATGCACAATTAACCGCGGCTTCCGACGTCCATCAGCTTTGTGATTGTCGTGTCGTGCGATTAAATGTAGATATTTTACCTGGGATTGAAAGGGATAAGTGCTGCTTTTGCAGTACGTTTTGGCAACGATGATCGGCTTTGAGAGGGGCTTGGGATTTGCTCCATTTTAAACGCGCATTACCTGCGTGGGTGTTGGCCACGCACGTCATATCTGCCACACCAGGAGAAAGCGCAGTATGATCACTTGAATGTTGACAAATTTTCTCTGATTAAATTTCTTTTGCCGAGAAAAATTACGCATATTTTGTCTTCAATTTTTCGGATGAGTTGAGTTGATCTGCGAGTAAGATTCCCTGAGAAATTCACCGGAAAATATCCACAAGTTTGAGAGAAAATCCGTATTTTATCAGAAGAGATTTGACAACAGTCGGATGCTCATACGTTTTTATTGCTTTTGTAAAAGAAAATACATAATGCGTATCATTAAATCGTAAGTAGCTGACGATCCTTTGAAAATTAGCTGCCTGAGTATCACGTGAGTAGGCTTTTTGCGGTGGATTACCAAGGTGCTACGAGGAAACGTCGTATGGGTTTTCAGGAGATGTAAACTTTCTACTGTTGAAAACCTAATTTTCCTTGGAATTTGTGATGATTTTTCATTTAGTTTTTTCCAATATTTCCCCCGTAACTTACTCTTATGCACCGTTAATTTTTAAACAGGAATTTTCATAAGTTCCCTTAAAAACAAATATTTTATGACTGGAAAGGCGAATTCGAATGCAATTTCGATGTTCTTTCTTGGCCACGCTGATTGCTTGCACGGTCTTGGCCTGGTCTAATGACCGAATCTGATCCAGCTAACTTAACCGACATAAAGGACGGTGGAAGTACCTATTATGCTTCTAGTTTTACTTTTCAGATCGAAAACGTTATTAATTTGGCATTTTGCTAGAATTATGTAAAGAAGAAGAAAAAACACAGAAAACCACGAATTCGTCCAGCACTTTGAAATTTTTAAACTGCTTGTCAATTGGATTACCTACATTTTGCAATTAAGAACTGAAATTTCTAGCTCACTTTAGGAACAATGTATGCACCTAGTTCCATATGCACATAAGTGTATTTATGGATGAGCCAGCATTTGATGGGACAGCAAAGAGACATGTCTAAGTAGCAAGACTGAATGAACACTATGTATGCGAATATTGCAAAGTTGCAATGTCAAAAAAATGGAGCCCCTGAAAATATTGATTTCTGTCTCAGAAACTATGATCAGTGTTAATTCAACAACTTTTTCCCATTGGCTTGTCTAATATTGATATAATGATGAAATAATATTATTTAGATGATGAGGAGGGGGAGGGCCAGTGCAGACTGTGAAGTCAACAGTAAAGAGGTAAATTGATTATTGTATTGAATGCTTCCGTAGAAGATGTACTTTAAAAAGTTTTAAAGAAGCTGATGGAAAGGGGGTAAAAGAATGGAACAATATAATTTTTTTTCCTCATTTATTTTCGGAAAATAACAGAGGATTAAGTTCAATAATCAAAATTAAAAACGTCATACATGACCTGTACATTTCATAAATAATTTTACGCATACTCTTAGGACTAAGGGGTTATTATAAAAATAAATACTTTGGCAACTTCGGTAACATTAAAATATACATAAGAAAGTAATATTTGGGTTGATTTCAGAACATATCATTCAGTACTGACAAGAGCCAACTTCTGCTTTGTAATGAAAGAGAGTGAAATTTGCAGGGAAAAATACTAGAGGGAATTTTTTGTTCTTCCACAGGCCAGTACATCACAAGTTCTACACTTTGTCTGTGCTAAGTTGAATTAATGGCAGGAAAAACTTGGATGCTTCGATGAAAGTTAAAAATTGGAGACAACATGGTCAAGAGGGGTTAAAAAGAAACCAAAACTGTAGTAATTAGTGAAATACAACACTTACAAGTTTCAAACAACTATGTAATAAAGCAATGAATAAAATGAAAAACATGCTAATTCATCTACTGCGCTTACATAGCCTAAAAATATGTATATCCTGAGCGTAAATTAGTTCATGAAAGTGGGAGCAAATGTAAAAAATAACGAGGGAAAGAAAAAGAGTAAAAAATGCATTTCCCCCATTTCTTTTCATTTATGGTTTTCAAATGGATTTCAACTATTTAGTCTATTTCCTTACTTCAGAAAATAACTCTTGTCTTAAGAAATGTTTCGCTCTTGTTAGAAGAGAGGAATGTTATTTGAGGAAAAGTAAAAAGAGTGAAATGTTCAACAATAAGAAGTTGATGTAAAAACTGAGTTTGAAATGGACAGTTTACTCATTGAAGAAAATTTTGAGGGAAGTTTTTGGAACCTATGGTGTTATGCATAAGCAAGACTTGCAAATAACTCAATGCACATGCTTGAAAGTTTGGAGAGTAAATACAAGCACCATGAGAAATTTCAGATTTATAAATTACTATCGATCATTTGAGCAGGCCCAGGGGCAGAAAACACCAGTATCTATAATTCTATCTGCAAATATGTACAAAAAGATTGTTAAAACACAATCAGATGGTTTGTACTTGTTCAGTATTTTTCAGTTATTCTCTTGGCAATGGCAGAAACTAAAGCAGCACCTTTTCCACTTCCGTCTTGAACCAGAACAATCTTGAACTGAAAAAAAAAGAAAAAGATAGTTATGAAGCTACATAATCCATTCACATTAAAAATCATTACTGAAAGAAAGTTAAGTTAAAAAGAAAATCTTGTTCTTGTGTGTACTTGCAACAAAATTGAGGTATACAAAAAGGGCAGAGGGTCAAAAACTTACTGACGGTGAGATTGCAAGAACGTTTTTCTCGTTTGCAGTACTTCAAACTCTTCCCTTCTATTCTTTTTTTTATTTATTTATTAATCCAAAGAGATGAAATTGGTGCTGTTGCTTGAAATTTCAATAAAATATTCTTCACACAGAGTAATGAAATTATGGAAATTTCGAAGAAATGAAATAGAGGAGGGAAGTATAGCAATTTTTAGATTTCCAAACATTTCATGTTTAAAAACAAGTGCATTCATACTATAGTACTCCCTCTCTATCTCTCTATAAAAAATTGAAACCAAGCAAGCAATTTTTCATTACAATGAGCGGCACTCAATTAACATGAAAAATTCAAGAGATCAGATGATTCCTTCAAAGATAGAGACTTTTTTTTAAAAATAGGTGCTGATATAGAGAAGGAGCATGGTACAATGACGAAATTTTCTCTCTAATATTGCCATTATTCGAATTTTCAACTTTGAAAAAGAAAAGATACTGTTCCTTTCAGGTAAAAACGAGATGAAAAAAACCTTCAATTTGAAATTCAGGCAAAAAATAAGAGAAATATTTAAGAGGTACTGAATAAGTGGCTGTACTTACCGGATGACTGGGAGCCAGGAGCTTTGTGTATTTTTCCATCCATATTCTGAGTCTTGGATGGAATTTGAACAGAGAACCGTCAACAGCGACTGTAACCTGGGGTTTGCTCATTCGGATTAATATTTGAGACACACCTAAAAACACACGATCGTATTAGTAAACTCACAAAAAAAAAAAAAAGACACAGATATAGTATGCAACGATTTCTTCAGAATAAGCGCTTCTTATGTCCTTTCATTATTTGACATTGATTTAAGAGACAAAGTAATGGGTTTTTTCAGCTTTGAAACACTTCTGCTACAATTGTCTCAGAAATCCATTTGCAGCATTGAGCATACTTATGCTCACACAAACTATGTGCAATTGAATAAAATCAAACAGAGCTATACAGATAGTATTCGTGCATTCCTTTTGGAAATATTCAACTGTACATACTACTAGCACAGGCAAATACATCCAATCATAGAACTGTTATTCATAAGCAACTGAATATACTGACATGTAACCGCGTGAGGGATGCAACACCTGATAGCCACGATTAGCACACTTGTAGTATCAGGAATGGTTGAAAATAATGCTAAATATTAATAATGGTTCACCAAAATGTCAAATTTTTGTTTAAAAAAAACAACAAAAAGTCATGATTCTTTTCTGAAGAATTTTTACACCTCAAAAATATTTAATATGTCCAAAAAACGAACGAATACTTACAGATTGCAACAAACTGAGCTGCCCGAAGAGACACCAAATGACAGATATATTGAACAATTTTGACATCATCATCGTCATAATCTAGTCCTAAATCATCTAGAATTTTTTCCGTGTTCCCTTTGGTGCCATTGATCGAGTCCCTGGAAAAAGTGGAAGTGAGTTGATGAATTGATGAAAAACACAGATAGATACAATGGCACTGAGAAAAAGATGCTAACAAATTATACCAATGGCCTGACAAAATTAAAATCTTGGACTGAGATACTTATCGAAGGTGTAAGTCGGCAATTACATAACTCGGTTTGCAACGTCGCAGACTTCCTATCATAATTTATTTTTTAAACAGGAAACTACTCAACGGCAGTTCTTTAAAACTGCCGTGATTTTTCTTCTCTGTGCGAAGAAAATTCTGCATAAACTTCAAGGAATGATGTAAATTTGTTCTCCTTCATAAAAATAACATAGAGGCGGAGATTTTCAGACACCGCAAATGAGTTACGTGATTGCTGACTTACACCGTGGATATGCATTTTTCCATTTTAGACATTGCTTGGACACATTTATCAATGTCTACAGAGAGAAGATGTGAAACTTCTTTATCTAGGTAAACTGAGAATTTTTAAGGTAATCATTTCGTTGCTTCCCAAACGAACGGACGTATCTCTGTTCCAAAATCAGACGTATCTCTGTTCGAAAATCTACTCACAAAATAATTCCTCTCACACAAAAATGACAGCAATGGCTGTTCAAAATTTCGCTGATTTCTTACAGTAATTCTTAGAAAACTCGGTGAAATTTTCTGTAAAAAGTCAAAATAATTCAAAATAATATTGGAGTGAAAAATCCGAATTATTAGAGAAAATTTGGCTACGCAGAAACAAAGTTACATTCTTTTATCATAGCTTCGTCGGAACGACGATTTAGTATACTCAGTGATTGACAAGACTTCCTGTTCACTCAACAAAAATATTCTAAGAATTAGAAACGAAGCAAAAAAAATCATCGTTGAAATAACTGAGAGAATGTACATATTACTTGCAGATACAAAATGAAGGCACATATATTGAAACAAAGTTGATATGTACAAGTTTTGAAACTCACTCTTCAATACCAGACACAAAACTGGTTCGGAAGTGACCATGCTGAAGAAGTTTATCTGATGGTATGCCATTGAATAGATGTCCTTCCCTTGTCAAACTGCATAAGACTACTTGAACAAGTTCTCCCATGAATTTTCCACCAATTTTCTTTTCAAACCTAGAACAAAAAATAAAAACTGACGATAATGATATCATTTTTCACTTAGGGACCAAACATCGCCCATGATGCTATTGCTTTGGCCAAAAAGCTAGGAGGAGGAATAACAAATCTGAATGAAAGAACTAATTTATTTTCCTACTTCTTCAGATTTATCAAGATAAAGATGTAAGAAAAAATATTACCTGAATGGATTTATCTTACAAACTGATGCTAATCTTTTCCGTGTGTAAGGTCAATGATTTACAAGCATTTATTTTTGCCATTTTCTCCAAACAAAGAAAAATCAAATATTTTAAAACGATTGAAATCATACTTGAGAAAAATCAATGATTAGTTTACAAGATCGTTTGCTCAATCAAGTGAAGTTTTTATAAATACACCTCTTTCAAAGCACACTTGATTGCCAGAAAACCAGAGACAAATTTTCACGAAAAGTTTCCAAAGACTTGAAAGTTCATGATACTGACTGCAGAAATTGTATGTTGGAGAATGAATTTTACCAGACCATACAGCAGTTTTGCCCAAAAAAATAGAAAAAAATACTACACTTCATTTGTTTTATCTCTAAAGTGCAACAGACCCATGGAGAGTAATTTCTTGTGTTAGGTGTGCTATGTTAAGCTATGTTCTTCTGCTTTAAATGACTTGGGACGTGCCAAAATGAACATCTCAAGGAAATCTTTCCTGCATTCTTCATTTTCATAAAAATTTCTTTGAGAAAAGAGGCTGTAACAACTGAGCTTGATCTCTTGGCTATATGCTCTCTTAAAATTGTTCTGGCTCTACTCTGATTGACGTGCACTATTTTGTAAAGAGGTACTTCAAGTGGCTCACTTTCAAAAATAAAAAATGGGACGAAAGCCTGATAAACAAGTGCAAATTATTTTTGACTCTGAATTTTCTTGATTATTCAGAATTAAAGAATGTGATAGAACTTTAGAATGCCCGTTAAGAAAACAAAAAACTTACGTAAACGATTTTGGTATTAAAGATTTTTCATCGACAGTTCTATCAAATTCAGTTTTGACAAAATCGATGCAGCCATTATCACCAAATGCACCCCACTCAATGTCTATGACAACCTGTAACAGGAGGAAATTGCAGAAATGTCAGTACACAACTAAATCAATCTGCACTTTATAAATTTTGCAATTAAAATTGGATGGAAATGTTTTGATAGCTTACTGAAGACCAAAAGGACAACCCTACTACTCCCTTACTCCCCCTATACTCCCTTACGTAATGCGTGTTGCAGGGTAGTAGAGATGGGTTCAATTGATTTTTGATAGAAAAAACCAAGAAAATCAATTTTTTCCTTAATATTTTTTTATCTAGTCAACATCTGTGAAATGAGTTATGAATGAATGCGTCTGAGAGATAACAAGACATTTCTTCACATGAGAGCAAAAGCTTGTCAACTTGTGTCATTACCAACCTTATTGCAACTTTGCTATGTTGTCAGGCTATACAATTAATATTCTTTTGAGGAATAGAAGGATAAAAATAAAATTTGTTACCTGTTTTTCTCCATGCCTTTCAACTTCCCAGTGTTGAACTCTCTCTGCCCGCTCAAGGTAACAAGCATTTGTACCAGTTCCAAGGATTAATCCAATAGCAGTGTCTTTATCCAACATAGCACCTTGCATCAGCGTACCTGAGAGAAAATCAGAGATGCAATTGTTAGTAAATTATTTCATTCACCAAACTATGTATGCAGAAGACAACTGCTGCCAAAAGTTTTGCATCTTTTGGTTGCATACTCTCATAAATCACAAGGTTAAGCATCCAAATAATGAAAACTTTTCTTTGATAAGCAAACATTTTTAAACTTTGTCCCAAAGAAATTTAGTTCTTTTTAAAATTTCAACATTGAGACTGAACATCTTGATTGTAGTGGGCTCCAGAAACAACCTGGGTTGCAGGAAAACAAACCAATTTCATTGCGTGAAATTTTTTCTTACCATCCTTCACACAAAGAATAAATTTAAAGGAATGAATAAAAAAAAAATGGAGGGATAGGGTTCATTATTTTTGCATTTGCAGAATTAGGAGTGATGCAAAACTTGAAGCATTATAAAAAAGATGATACATGTTTTCAGAATTTGGCCAAGAATATTCAAGGTGGTAAATTATATATATCCGAGATAAAAATTGATCTTATAAGCAATGATGAGTGTAATTTAAAGAATTTTTAAAATTCTCCAGTGATTAAGTTACCTGTGGTATCATTAAGGACACAAATCAATTCAACATGGTTATCTCCACGCCTGTGAATAGCCTCATTCAAGAGCTTGACAGCATCTTTCCCTTCAACACCAGGACAGGCAAACGATTTTGTCCATACTTTTAAAATTCCACTATCAAGGGCATGCTGATGCATTGGGAAAGAGAATGTAAAACCTGTAAAAAATAAGTAGAACATATAAAAGTATTGATTACTTTCGGGATATTTGTAGCTGTGCATATTAACTGTGCGGAAGAGCAACATTTTCTGGATTCGATGAGGATTTTACATTTTTTAAATGTACATTTATTAGCTTTGAGTTCTAACAGATGACATGCTTTGACAATTTTTCTATGGTCAATACCTATAGATTAGATAATGCGGATTTACATTTTTTTTTGCCTTTTTTTCAAACATGGACTCGGGAATTTTCATCTTTTCACCAGTATTCACATTTAGAATGCTTAATTCGTGATTCATCCACATTTTGAAATGGGATTTTCTTTTTTAAGAATAAGTATTGCTTTCCTCCTTTTCTCTAAATGCATCATTCAAATTATTCAAACTTTGGCACTGTCTACCACGAGATTAAAATTTAGAATTTTTAAAAAGAAGTTTTCACGTTTACTTTCTGATACAGATGAGTACCTGTGATCAGTTTAGATTTGAAAGCTCTGACCTTATACTTGCCCATCAGTGACAAATTTAAAATTCTAAGGAGTAAATTTAAAATTGAACCAAACGAGGAAGAATTAAACCCCGATACTCACCCATTGGCAATACTCGATCTGCAAGACCATTTTCAATGACGAATTCAGAGATACATTCTGCCAGAAAGTCAAAAAGTTTAATGCCACAATTCAATCTGAGTTCATCACTGATATGATAGTGTTTCACTCTTTCATTGACGATTCTTCCTTTTTCTAAATCCACAAGAATGACACGAAAGTTGGTGCCTCCTAAATCCAATGCCAAATATTTGCCTTCCTCTGAAAAAAAATATAGTAAAAACAATAGGTGAGTCAAGTGGTAGTCTAAGATACACCGAGCAAGTCCCTTAACTAAAATTCATGGTTATTTTAATAGGTCACCTCAGGCCACCGTACGTTGGCCTTATATTCTGAACGATTGTGATCCCTCCTTATCCATTTTCAAAGCCAACAATTTAGAATATTTGTCAAAAGTTCATACCATACCAAAAATTGAGCATAAAATTTGAATTAAACAATACCGAACAATAGTTATTTTCAAAATTTACTACTTTTGGGCGAAAATTATTAGTGCGTTTTAAGGAGAGCACCTGATTCTCTTATTTCATTAATGACTTACTGAGAGAAATGCCAGAATAATAGACTTCCTTGAGCCTGTCTTTATGAGCAATTCTTAAATCATGAGGTTCATCCAAAATAATTCTACTTCTGGTCACATTTTGAAGGGATTTTCTCATTTTTGATACATTTCAAGCAAATTATCTAAAAACTCTGAGGTATGAAATTTGACCTTTTAAAAATGAATATGAGACGAAAGAATAAAAAAACTACCTGTTCCATTGGGCAACTCAGGAACATATGTATTTTCCATTAAAAGAGACGATGGTTTATCTGCAAGACCTAATTCCATTTCCCTTTGAAAAATTTCTGCCATTTTTAACATTGTTTTTCCATCCAACTTGAATCTTTGTAGCATTTTTTCCACCTGAAATGGTGCAAATAAACAACATTTATAAGGGGGGAAAAACTCAAGTAAACCAAAAACACATGTGTGAGCTGTCTTGATGATTCCTCTGGCTTTAGGGTCTTTAATTTTGCCCTTTATGTCTGATAATAATACACGGCCAAAGAATGAGGGAATTCACCTGGTAATTACCTATTTGTTTTTCCACTCATTCATAAACTAGTTGTCAAACCGAAACTTAATGCCATCATTAATACTTGGAATGTATCAGTCTAGCCTTCTTTTAGGGCTCACAAAGAGATTTTATGAGATTTTCTGGGCTAAGATTTATCTCCCATCTCCAGAAAAATTCTCGCTTCTACATTGAATTTTTTTCAATATAATGGAGCTTAAATTTAGCTGTCTATTGGTCCACTGCTCTTGATATGCATTAGCAACCTCAATTTTTTAAATTATCTCCCTTGCAGCTTTTCAATAATTATTTCGCTGACCTACATTATTAATTTCTTATCAGTCTGGTTTCTTCTTCTTTTATTTATCAAAGCTATTGATTACCTCTCCTGATAGGATTCGGCAAAATTCTTCGAAAATATTGAAGAGTGTAGCATTATGAAGAAAACATTACTTTTACATCACTTTGTTAGGTTCGATTCTTAAAATGCAGTCGTATTTACTTTTAAAAAAACGTATACAATTTTTTGACTCGGAAAATTTTGTCTGGCGTTAACGAGAAATGCCAATTACCTACTACAAGAACATTTTGCTTTTTTTGGAGAAATATTTTTTTTTTTTTTTTTTTTTNAAAAAAAAAAAAAAAAAAAAAAAAAAAAAAAAAAAAAAAAAAAAAAAAAAAAAAAAAAAAAAAAAAAAAAAAAAAAAAAAAAAAAAAAAAAAAAAAATACTCTGCTCTAAAAAATGTTCTTTAAAGTTTTTTAAAGTTTTTTTTTTTCAAAATTAAAGACAATCTTTTTTTGGAAATCAAAAGCCTTTTATAACCTTTCTTTTTAGTGTATAAGCGATTTTATCAAGGATTCACATACCTGCTCCGCCTTCCATTTGTTCTCCAGTTTTAGGGGTTTGACTTCAGAGCAGTGCTGATCGAGCAGCTCGGCAGTGACGGGAGCCATTTTGAAATTTAATAAAAAGTCAATTAAAATAAGATAAAAAAACTCTCTTGAGAAGTAATCGAGCTCGAATGGATCAAAAAATTATTAGATACGCACTTTCAAAGTCTTTCAGTAGGAAAATTAAGAATTAATAAGTTTTTCGCGTTTATTTCTTGTTCATTTTATTAAGAAAAATTAAGTGATCTGATGAAGGAATGCTAATTTAATTATGTACAAAATGAGTAAGACGAGAGATTTCTCCCAGGATGACCGGTTACCTGTAACAGAAAATTAAAAAACACGGTATAAGTTTAAAAAAATCGGAGTTTAATCGTGGACAGAATATTAAAACACAAATGAAAATGTGAGAGACAGAGAAGCATAATAAACTAGTGCAGCCTGTTATAATTGCCAAGACTGTTTCCGTTGATGTTGACCATTTTTGCGAGAGTAGCCTCCTAAAAACTCCTAAAAATTTATCTCCAGAGGTTGTTAGGTTCCTTAGCTCACATTGAAAAACGTTCGATTGTAAGAGCTGAGTGTCCGATGTTCTACATCGATCGAAATATTCGGTTTTTATAAGCGACATTAGGGTCCAGTGATCTAACTTCTGTCATCAGTTCGGTTCGATCTCATGAACCGAACTTTCAATCCTTGGAACTGAAATTTCTCTTTGAAAAATCGAATAGTTCAAGCGATCTGGAACACAGAACGTTCGGCTCATACGATAGTTTCTCGCTATTCGCGAGTTGGGATTATGAAGACCTTCCCTCGCATTTTTTAAGCTCTGGAATCGCGAATTACGCAGTCTCGCGAATTGTCAACTTTTCAGAGGTTAGAAAGCTCAATCATGAGGTTTTTATTTCTATTTGATTTCTATTCTTCGTGATGCTACGTTGCCAGGGAAATATACGTATGTGAATCTGAGGTTCAAAATTGTAGGTCTCAAAATTTCTGGTAAAAATATTCTGATTTCAAAGTCAAGGTATTGAAGATGTCTGACGCATGACCAAAAAAAAAAAAGAAAAAAGAAAAAAAAAGAAAGAAAGAAAAAAAGAAAGATAGAAAGAAACAAAGACAAAAAGAGGGAAGATGCAGAAGAATGAAGTGAATTCCCTGAATCGCGATTTTGAGCGGTTTTATTCTGCAAAATTGCATGGTTTTTCTCTAGCATCGGCACCGAACTATAAGGGTATAGGGTCTCATTATTAAGCGTATAGGGTTTCGTCATTGAGCGTATAGGGTCTAGTCATTAAGTGTATAGGGTCTCGTTATTCGCGAGGTTTTCGCGGAACGAAACCCTCGCGAATGACGAAAAACTACTGTATACAGTAATTTTTTGTTTTCTGTGTCGAGCCATTCATGTTTTATTGAGTTTCAAAGGTTTGAAACTTTGAACCTTACGTCCGTCAAAAAGCATAAACGGTTAAAGTATTGCCTGTTGGCGTGTTCTTTACCACGTTTCGTTCAGATCAGCTGAGAGTAAACAATTCGTCTCTCTCCTGACCTGAGCTCTAATCGAGTAAATAATCGACAGCTCGGTGCGGTGGGTCGAACGATATTTCTCGAAAGTGCAATGAGAGAATATTCCAGAGGCACAGATAAATAGACACGTGTTTGGCCGAGAGAGCATGAGTGTGACCCGTTACTCACGTGACCTGACCGAAAACCGATCAGAGATCAACTAATCACACCGGGCGCCAAGCTGCTCGTGAAAATTAGCCCTCGCCGTAATAATAACGACGATAAAAAATGGACTCACGATAAGGCCAATCGCTGACGAAGATTTGACGTTTTGCTTTTTGAATTGGATACAACGTCGTAGGTGTTTACAATTGAGGGGCTTGGAGGACAAGGCGCATAAGTGCAGTTTGTGAAAAAATTGAGATATTAATAATTTCAAGTAAAACTAATCTTGATACATCTTCTGTGAAAAATTCGCTTCCAAATTTTAATTCTTAAGCACCAAAAAGCCAGTTTGAACTTTTTTCCCGCCATAAGGATCCATGTAATTTCGAAACTTCAAACACGTACTTCTTGAAATAGCAAAAACTGCACTTACGCGCCTTGTCCTGCAAGCCCCTCGATTATAATGCGCCGAGGGCAAGGATAGCTGATTTCTGTCATCTGATGAAGGAAACCAAAGAGGAAATATGAAGGAAGGAAAATAAATAAATGAATAAAAAAAAACTATTCATTTTTCCGAGCGGTGAGTCCATCGATGGGAGAAAGCAAAAAATGCCTAATTAGACTACATTTTGCAATAGGGAACTACTAGTTTTGGCTCATCCATGAAAAAACCTGTCTACACAGGGAACATCAATGGAGACATTGAACATCATTGTCTCATCAATCTAATAGGAAAGGGGGAGGAGGAGGAGAAGGAGAAAGAAGAAGAAAGAGAGGAAGCAGTAAAACACAGCAGAGGGTGATAAAGGAAAGAAAAAAAAGGAATAGGAAGAGAAAGAAGAAGAGAATAAAGAAGGGAAGGATAAAAAACGAAAAATACGGAAATGAAGATGATGAAGAAGAGAAAAGGCATAAAAGAGAGGAAGAAGAAAATGAGAAAGGATGAGAAGAACGAAAAAGAGGACATAATAGTACCCCAGAAAAAGAAACATTATTCATAATTTGAATCAGTGAGGAACAAAAACCACCAACTCGGCAAAATGAAAGTAATCTAGACACACACAAAACTGCACAGTAGATGAAGAAATCAGTCGAAGAAAAAGATTTTTGTTGCCCAAATACAAGCACTTAAGTGCATTTTAAGGGTCCAAGTTGGAACAGATGCGCTAACTTCAATGACTTTTTAAAAATTGACGGTCTTCAATGAAAATTGAGCATTTTCGAGTTACCGAGTTGGTGTGTTTTCGATCTCACTGATTCATTTGTAGTTCAAGTGCGAAAAATTTACTCTGAGTTATGGTTTTATAGGGTTGGAGAATCGGGGATATTATTCCTGGGTGACAACAAGATTGATCAAACTGTGATTCCTTGAGAAGTTGCCAAGCAAATGAAAAGCCTTTTTAATCAAAGCATTCAGAGCTTAAGGAACGATTTAAATGTGTCCATTTCAAATAGATGACTATTCGCGCTCCTCGGTACGTTTATTGCCTACCCGGTGAAATTGAAGGGGAACTTGAAGTTGACAATAACTGCCAATGAGTTTAATTATCTAATGGTTCCATCGAAGTTTATGAAGCGAGATAGACGTGTGTTTTGGACCTGCTGCAATACCAAACCTCTACAATCTGTGGAGCGATAAATTAAAAGAGCCGATCATGGAAGTTTCACCTACATAATTTTGTGCTCAAGTATGCGAAACATTGATCCTGGAATATCCTCTCTATTCGAATAAAATCATTTTTAAGACGCTCGATGGACGGGGTGAGGAAGGGGAGTAAGAAGAGTAAGGAGCGGCCTTTAAGGGCGCGAAGCGCCCCAGGTGTTAGGGCCGCGTAGCGGCCAGGGGGCGGAGCCTCCTAGTTTCGCAATATTTACAAAACAATAAGATATTATCTTGTGGTGGGGTGCGAGGGCACCTTGAGATCTGAATTGACTTTTTCCTGACCTTGATTATACTCAAGTTCATTATGAAAATAAGTGTTGCTGATTCAACAGAAAAAAGTAACGTAAAGTTCACCAAATCTCTATCATAGGTCAGTTGGCTCTTATTGTTACTTTTCTCGTCGTCTTGACCCAACTAACAACTGCACTCTGAAATATTTATATCGATTACGGGATTTTAAAAGAGGAGTTGCAACTTGTTGCGCTTCTATCAAAACATCTCATCAACGATGCCGATGGAATAATGTATTAACCTGTTAACCTGTCAATCCTCAATCGGGGCAGAGTGTTTATTTTTAGATACTTTTTCTTTTGATTCTATTCTTTGATCGAGCACTTTAATCTAATCAATTTTTTTTCTTCCTTCCTTCCTTTTTCACTTCCTCGTTTCTCTTATTTAACTGCACCGGTAGCACAATGACGCTTGAGAATGTTTTTAAAATATCTCTGGAAGCATAATAAAAATTCTAAAAATGTGCTTCTAGCCGGCGAAAAAACTATAACTCATTAAAAACTGACTATGATATGTAAAAAAAGATAAACAATGGTGACATTTATGCGTTTTTAAAAGCCATGAAGCCATTTTTTCAATATTTTAAAACATATTTGGCGGTATTTAAATCTATCCATTTTGACTTGAGTCCTATTATGCTAGCATTGACTTGCGCGCCGAATTGAATTTTGCATCAGATGAAGTTTTCTTTGGTTGAAGCTGATTGATTGCTCATTGAGTAAATTGATTCATGATTAATTGATTGATAGCCGGATCGCAGACTGACCATGTGAATGACTGAATGATGCAAATCAAGAAGAAACTTCACTACATCTGATACATCTGCCTATGTAATATTAGCAATGCAAAACTATTTCAGTTTACGATTGTCACCCTTAACCCATGAATAAGTTCCACTTCGCACATAACGTACCTACGTTACCAACATCTAAAATTTACGTGGAATGGAATAAAATCGTTCTGCCCGGACGAAACGTAATCTACGTGTCTGGAAAACGAAGGATTTCTCGCCTTGCTTTCGCGCGAATATTTTATGTAAAAAAAAGCAAAACTTACTTCGCTCATGCAATAAATTTTCGGAAAATGAAAAAATGGGTCATTTTTTTGTAATGTTTTGGAAGGCATTTCCTTTTACAATTAGCCCTCTCGTCTCCCATAGTTAGAAATTTTTTAGATTTCAGCGTTAATTAACGCTGCCCTAAAATCCTAACCTCCCCTAAAACGCAGGCTCAGACCTCCTCTCCTCCCTTCCTCGAGCGTTACGTATCTAATGAGCGGCCCAAAGAGGCGTAATAAGACGGATGTTTTTGGACTGACTATATGTGAAATGAAATATTGATGACAAATTTTACTACTTTTGAAAGATATATAAATGAAATTACATTGCGCTGAAAAGTGAAATTTCAACTATTTTTCAAAATCTGCGTATGCAACCCGCGACCATTATCCAATAATTCGATAAAAAAAAACTTTGAGAGACTCATGTTTTTTTCTTCTTCTTCTTTTCTAAGTTTTGAAATAAATATATTCACTGTGTCTATGCGTTTCATGGGATACTAAGTCCATTGCCGGAATTTTAAAAAATTCATGAAATTTCACACGATTTCATTTGTGAAGTTCAATGAAATTTTGAATCTCTGGGTATAACCAAACGGACAAGATTTTAAATTTTCTTCATGAGTTTGGTACATGTGAATCAGTTGCTTCCAAAAGGGAACAGGTCCATTCCTCGATCAGTCCTAGTCCTAGTTAGCATGGCCTTTTATGCAAGCAAAGGCTCATGCGAAAACGTACTTGTTCCCTCTTGAGAATGACTGAATCATGTGCTTTGGGCTTGGGGCCGCACTGAAAAAAAATTCTCGGCGTTTTTACCAAGGTCCGTTGATACCTTTAAGAAAGTTCAATAATTTTACCGAGATTTTTCGGTAAAATTACCAATTCCATAAATGGTAATTTTACCAAGAAAAAACTGGGATCAAATAGAACCCTGAATTCTTGGTAATTTTATCCTTTTCTTAGCAGATACACAGAGATTTTTTTTTTCAGTGCGAGAGCTGCTGTTTCGCGCCGGAATCGGATCAAAGGTCCCGCTCGATTTTCCCGCTTCGAATGGAACTAACCTCCTTTGATTAGATAAGCCCGGCTTTTCCTTCGCATCTTCTGTTTTTTTTCCCATTTCGTCCGAGACCTCACTTTCGTGCTGTTTATCTACTCGCGCAGGGCCGTTCACAGAATTTATGGAAATCAGCAATTGAAGAGAGAAAATTAGAACGACCGATAGGCGCCATAAAGAACCGTCCGTAAGGCTAAGAGAGGAAATTCAAAATCTGGCACGAGAAAATTATTCCCATCATGAAAATGAGACGAAAATTTTGAGAAAAATTTCCGGATGAATTCCGAGAAGTGATTGTATTTAGATTACTTGGACCGAGTTAAGCAGAAAGAACCAAGCCGTATCAGCTGTTGCCAAATTTAATTGGGCAATTTAATTTTTACAAAGAAACGGTTGTGTACACTGGAAAAAAAAAACACGTTGTATCTAGAGTCCAGACTCTTGAAAGCATTGACAAGAAAAAATACTCTTGATTCAATCAGATTTAAGCTTAAATCAAAAGGAAATCCGCTCAAATTAAGATGCTTGGTTCTTAATTCAAGCAAAAATCCAATTGAATCGAGAGTATTTTTTCTTGTCGATGTTTTTAAGAGTCTAGACTCTAGATCCAATGTGTGTTTTTTTTCTATTTCTTTCCAGTGCAGTTGTTCGTACAAATTTCAGTGAATTTTTTGCACAGCACGAAGCAAATTCTTTAAAACTTTCAAAGAAATCCGTGCAAACGCTCTCTTGTAAAAAGTTGAACTGGCCAGTTAAAGGCAATAGCTGATGTGGTTTGGTTCATTTCTCCTAAACGTGGTCGATTGAGCAATGCGAGTTACTAAGCGCACAATCTTAACAGCATCTGCTCTACCGCACTAAGGAAGGACGCCGTATGATATTCAGACGTTACCAAATTTTCTTCGATGAAACATGAATTTTCGGGAAAATTTGAGAATATTTTTTCTCGAATTTTTCCGAGCTTTCAATTCGCAGTTGGATCTAAATTCTCTAAAAATTTTAAGAAAAAAGTTCACAGCTCTCTTCTAAAATGAACATACTAAGAGAGGAATTTTGAAAACCCTTTGATGTCAGTACGGCGATTTTCCTTAGCACGGCAAGGCTGGCGATTATTGGGTTCTGAATTTCCAGTCTTCGAATGGTGATTTAAGGTCGAACCTAATATATCCGGAAAACCGAAAACTGATAATTTTGTCTGGAAAAGTCATCTTCAAAAAATATCCTACTGTCTGTGTGAGAGTTACGAAAAAAATCTTATAATTAGGTGTGTTTTTAGAACAGAAATCACATGTTTAGGTTATTCCTTGCAAATAACTATTTCTCCGAAAAATTTAAATACAACTCGCTCACTTACAAACAGTACGAAACTAAGGTTTTAAATGACAAAAAAAAAGAACAAAAAATGGAATAAATAAACTCGGTCTTTGTAGAATGCCTAGAATTTCTAAAGCTGACGAAACAAGAACGATTGCTTGATGACAAAGTGTCAGAAAAACGTCGAAAAGGCCTTTCAATGTTCTTAAGAATGTACGGTTCTGAACGAAAACACAACGAAGGTTTTTCAAATTTTCGCAGAATGCAAAAATCTTTTCTTTTGTACTTTATATTCTTGAGGGGGGGGGGGGCAAAGCATTGTAATTCCTTTCAAGAGTCTATTATTAAAATTTACTCAAGTTTCAGGAGAATCGTCCTCTTTAGTCTGATGTTACGTTAAAGGTGTCTATACAGTTATGGTTGAACGACAGTATTATTTAGTGTGAGTTATTTCAAGAACCAAGGCGTTATATAGCTTTAGTTCTTGAAATAATTCACATTAAAGGTGCGTCCTTGGACTTCCTTTAATCACGGTGTGGATCATAAGGAGTCACCCTGAAGGAAGAAGCTGATTCAAGAGCGATAATTAAAAAGGTCCTACATTTGCTGGAGAGAATGTGATGTCCGGCACCGCAACTTTTGCAGCAACTAGCTTCCTAACGATTGTACACACAACGTAAGAACAGATTTTTAAACAACACCACGACCCTTTTCTGTGAAAAATATCATCAATAAGATAAAATAAACCTCTTATCCCTGTAACGGATTTGATTCACTACGTATACTACAAAAGTAACAAAGTTCCTGTCATTTCTTCCAGAGCTCGAAACATTGGGTGATTATATTAGGGGGTTTCCAACTGGCGAAGAGATGACAGATACAAGATCAACAACTAATGAAACTTAGATCAGAAGCGACTTACGGAGAATTCGCAATCATCAAAGTCTGTGTTTACACACGGACGCGAATGTCGAGAACGCGCGTGACACAAACCGTTACTGGAACTCAACTGAAACTGAGTAAAATATGTACTGACCATGTGAACAGGAGATCTTGCGATCGATAACTGAGGCTAGAATAATCGAGAAATTATCGATAGACAAGGCGCCTGGTGCGCTCAAAGGCAGGGGTTCGACCGAGCGCTGATAATGAGAGTTCACTTTAAATTTTCAACTCGGCGCACGACGAATAGAGATAACAGTAGCGGGTTTTCTGACGTCATACTGCTGCAGCTTTTATCACAAGTTGAGGGGAAAAGGCTCCGTTACTACGACAAGAATTGTAATCAAAGACTTTAATCGAAGTAGGGATGTTCCGATTATTGATTGATAATTGATTGATCAAGATGATTCCATTTTTATAAATTAGGAACTACTATTTACGGATCTTCCATGAAGGAACATATCTGTAAGGGGAACATCGAAAAGAGAGAGGAGAGGGAAGAACAGGAGGCAGAAATAAAGGAAGAAGAAAAAGAAGTAAAAAAAGAAACGGGAGAGGAGAGATAAGAAGGAGTGAGAAGGGAAGAGGGATAAAGAGGAGAATAAAAACAGAGGAGGAAAAGTACGGAAATGAAGATGATGAAGAGGAGGAAAGTCAGGAAAAGACACAAAAGAGGAAGTAAATGAGAGAAAAGACAAAGAAGAATAGGGAAAAGAGGAAGAAGGAAAAGAAGAAAATGAGGAAGCAGCATTTGTCTAGCTGGTACCATTGGCAGTACATACGTATATTGGTTCTGAAATGAGCCAAAAATGACGGTTCCTACAAAATACAGTCTAAATTATTGGAACCTTCCGATCACCGATTAGTGCATGATCAACTGCTTCGTCCTCGGTTCATGGAACATTTGATTAACCCAGATTCGATGAATCGTAAAAAAGAAATCGAAAGTTTTTTAAAAACAACCCGAAAAAAAACCAAAATCTGGCCAACCAAGCTAAATTACACTGCTTAGTGATTTTATGCTTTCAATTGATAATGAATTAATCGAGTAGTAAAATAATTAACATTCCTATTTTTTGCGTAGAAAGGATACTGCCGCTATACTTACGTATCGGTTTCGCCACTTCGAAACCGGGCTAAATTTTGCAATAAGGAACAAAACTACAATTTCTGGCTTATCCAGAAAAAACACATATCTGTATAGGGGAACTTAAGAAACATACGCTGCTTTTAAAATGAGTCGGAAATACTATAGCTCCTTACTGCAAAATGTTGTCCACCTCACATTCAAGACCCGCAAAAGTACGAATTACGTGAGTCGATCACCAAAGATGCAACCGTTTAAACGAGTGAGATTATTTTTTGACCGACCGTTCAAGTGAAGGCGAACCGCACTCTGTTGCTCACTTAAAACTTTTCGAGCACGTGTTCCCCTTCACGAGAGCGAGTTATGCAAAAACAGATCCTGTGCGTCTCGATATTTGCATGCGCTCCTTGGGAGGTTGACCCAAGAGGGCCACGTTCTTAGGAAGATCCGGACAGCGGAAGCTCTTGACTCACCGTGACGGCAAGCGCAGTGAGAAGTGAGTTTCTCGCAAAACCCCATTCATTCTAAAATTCACTGCACGTTCCATGGTTGCCAGATTCTGTTGAAAATTAGCATCATTCCCATGAAACTTAATGTAAAAATGCTGATTTTTCAGCACGATTTGACAACCATGGCATATTCTCATAACTGACGGAATCGTCTTGGGTAAGGGCGCCTTGTTAATGTCGGAGGTAAAGAAGGTGGAGAAACTTGAGGAGAGTAGGACGTTGAAACAGTTAATATTTTTCGATTAGTAGTTTTAACCATGGGTATTTTATGCATACTCTCAGTCAGAATTCAAAAAAGGGCAAAAGTATTAAAGTATCAAATATTTTCGAGGTATTTTTGTTGATTTTTGAGGGAGAAAATAAAAGTAGCCGTACACTGAAAAAAAAATTTTAGTCAATCCGAGTCAAACAAAAGAGCCTGTCAAAAAAGTGTCCCTGGTAACTTAGGGATTTCTTTAGGATACATCTTTTGACGAGACAATCCTCACTCTAAATATTTTTGATTGAGCTCAAAGCTCGTTTTGGCAATACAACGTTATGAAATGTACATTCTTTGGATTTGGAAAATGCTAATATTTTGAGATTCCTCGTTCAAAAAACAAATTTAGTAGATCCTGTTCTATTTTTTGAGGCAAACACCTTCAGTTGATGTTACTAGTGGAACCAAATTTATATTTCATTATTTCACGATAAAAACAAATTTGCAAAGACTAAGGCAGTCTATGAGCGTGCATGTAACTGTGTTCAATTATAAGTTTACAATAAAAAAAAAAAAATAAAAAAAAAGTAAAAAAGTTGATGGCACTCTTTATGCCTCAGGAACTAAAAACAACGATACGAAATTGATCAACTAAAGTAGTTTTCTCAAGCGAGTGCGGTCGTTTAGTTTCCCGTGCAGGATCATATTTTAAAGTCTACGAAAATTCTGCGAAGGCAGAAGAGCGGTACTGCAAAAAGATAAAAAATCTTCTTACTCTGAGCTTCTGTACAAACATCATATCCTCCCCCCCCCCCGAAATACTTGTCGAGGATTCAGCAGTGGGTTTGAGAGTATTCAAAGCGGGGCGCAGAAAGGAACGTTAAAGGAAATATGAGGATCCTAACTTCGATATTAAAAATCTATACTTTCTTCATCGGGGAAAAAGCATGAAAACTAAGAAAAGACCAACTAACCCACAAAATGTCTTACTTCCAGCCTTGCTTTTCACGGAAAAAGCAGCAGAACTTCCTTTCCGAAATAAGTAGGTACGCGAAAACGCACAGAGCAGACGGAGGAAAATATATTTTCTCGAGCTCTTCGCCTGAATTCAAAAAACTTTGACTTCTTCGAAAGCTAAAGGAACTGCCGTCTGATCTGTTTTCGTAGAATCACTCTCCTACTATTGCGTTATTTACGAACACTTAAATGGACGATCTTTGGGAATAGGGATGTGAAAGAGCGAAATGAAGGGGGAGAAAATACGGAGATCGTATAAAAACTATACAGGGCGTTCCGAAGTTAAACGGGGATTTTTCAGAATCAATTCATGGGATCTAAGTAATACTTTTTTCTATGACGTTTTCCTGAAAAATATTCCCTTTCATAAGTCCAAGCCCTTCTCCCCTCCTCCTCCCAAAGCCTACCTTGAAATATCAGTGTTTTAGGTAAAATATGTTTTCAGTAGATAGAAGAACGTAAGAGTGCAAATGTTCATGCATTTTCATTCATATCTGTCGTCTCGATAAAGAAAAAATCATTTTTTGCCCCGAATTTAAGGGGCTATAACTCTGAAGGAGAAGAAGGGTTGGTAAAACGTTATAGAACAAAAGAGTCTTATTTTGATTCTAAGTATTGATTATGAAAATATTCACGTTCAACTTTGGGACATCCTGTATACCTACAACACAATGCGTCTACAAATCAGAAACTTGAAGCAGCAAAGTAAGTCAGTCCTTTTACGGGCTTCCATGAATAAAGTGATCATCCATATTTTAGGAATGGAATTTCAATGGATACAGAGCGCAGAATAAAATCAGACTACTCGAGTAATCTCCGGGGGAATTTGAAGACGTTTTCAAGTAAATACTTAAAATACATTTCTAAATAATGCTCAACGCAACGAGTGATTACTTCCTACATAAAACTAGTTTTTTTCCACTTGACAATACCCTCAAAATCTCCAAGTTAAAAATGACCACACATGTTCAATTAACTG
The DNA here is from genome assembly GCF_001854935.1 of Bemisia tabaci. Classification (NCBI taxonomy): domain Eukaryota; kingdom Metazoa; phylum Arthropoda; class Insecta; order Hemiptera; family Aleyrodidae; genus Bemisia; species Bemisia tabaci. The sequence goes on from NW_017547090.1 coordinate 1,786,685, forward strand.
ACTATTAATGAATGCAGCAATTGCAAAGTAGAGCCAGACTATAGAGCAAATCTTCGTGGACAATTTAAGTGAGTTTTCAAGTATATACGCTACATTGTAGGTCGGGAGTACTCGGTGAGTTGAACACTATTTAAAATTGGCAAAAATAAATCAAATGAAATAAATAAAATCCGCCGTAGCACATGCTAAACAAAGCGAAAAAGTCACTAAACTGAAAGTTTTTTCCTCATAAATCTACTTATTCCCAATTTGTCACGACGGAAAGATAGGGAAAAAATTGAAACAGCAGTTCACTAAGCATTTTTAGATGGAGTTGTACAATTTTCTCATGCATAGCTCCTATGAACCTGATAAAAATGTCTGGTTAAAATAAATACAAACCAGAATATGTACAGTTTCCCTTGAAATGACCGTCTTTTAAATCGCACGGGGTTAAAATACCGATTCACGATTGACTACCGAATGTAAACACGGCATTTTGAGGAAATCACCACGGGAATGAGAAGCATCGCAAAACTTATGACTAGAGCTGAAACGAGATCTGCAAAGTCAGGTGATAAGATTAGGATTCAAGAGTGTCTAAAAAATTCAGCTTGTTCCACTCCAACGGAAAAGTTTATCAACGGTCAGAATATAAAATACTGGATATCTTGATTCCTCTGTCATTTCCACTTCAACGATTTTGAAATCCGGCCGTCCGCTGATAAATCGCTGTCTGACAATGAGTTAATTACATCGAATTATAAAGTAGTACAAATTACACTTGTGATCGTAACAGTATTGATTAAATATTTCTCAAATGTGACCGATCGCGATGAGAGAAACGACAGTCCACGGAAGTAAAACTTTTGACATGTGGGTCAAAAAGTCATGTAGCTCTCTTTTGAACTTAAGCTGGAGCAAGAATTGGGGTTGTTTCTACAGGAAAATGGCTCGGAAATCAATATGACTGGATCGCAAAAGGCTGAAATGCACTTTTAAATGTAATTATCGCCCTCCTGTCGTATAGTTTGTAGCGCTTGCTCTATGCTCGGGAGGTCATGGGTTCGATTCCCGGCCGCGTGACCCGAATTTGATGGCCTCAAACAACGGTTATCTGGGGCTGGCTGGTTACTAGGATCGGTAAAGCACAGGATTATCCCTCTTGGGATATTTGAAGTAAAAAAAAAAAAAAAAAAAAAAAAAAAAAAAAAAAAAAAAAAAAAAAAAAAATCTGCCCCCACTCAACAAACAAAAAGAAGAAGGAGGCAATTTAAACCCTAGATGTTTTGATGTGGACCACATTTTGCAATAAGGAACCACTTTTTCTGGCTCATTTTTGAAACAACATATGTGACATTGGTTTCCCTGAGCAGAAAGGTGCTTTTATGGAGGAGCCAGAGACAGTGGTTCCTTATTGCAAAATGTGATCCATGTGATCCATGACGCGTACATTAATGGACACGATTTGCGCATATGTATTAAGGATAATTTGAATACTTTCTTTACAACCATATATTGTTCCTAGAGTTGATTCTTGTTGCTGTCGTCAACCTTTAACGAAGTAATCAGAATTTTAATACATATCGACGGAATCGGTATACAGCAAATATAAATAAAGGCTGCGTTAAATACACCACATACTGCTCGTACTGGAGAAGAAAGTATACAAAATTTCAAGTACACCAGTAAAATTACAGAGAACTTCAAGAAATGTCTAAAATTCTACGGGTTGTTCTTCTGCAGTGATAGTTTTACTGCGGACGCACTAAGTATGCAAACAATTGGAAAAGGGGCCGGGCAGTGGCGTGGCGTGAATGATCGATTATCGATATCTCGCCATTTGAAGCTATGGTAAAGAATCGAGTGATAAGGTGTTCGCTGCGAACACCCTGACAATCGATCTTTTTTCATAGGTTTGAGTGGCGTATCAATCGATATATCGCTAAGCAAGCCACGCCACTGGGCCGGAGGCGGTTCCCCAAAATTGAAAAAAAATCGCACGTTACCAAAGAGGTAAAATTATCAGAACGAAAGTCGGCATTGGTGACAAATTTGCCAAAAACGATTATGGTATCATGACTTGTTTCACAGCAAAGAGAATGCGTATTTTTGAGCTATTCCCTCTTTAAAACGTGCACATCCGCTAATTGCGAGACGAAATTGGACACATATGGGTCTACAGGAGGTCTAGGATACTAGAGATAATCGAATCCGGACCACTCGTTTGAACTTCATTTCATGCAACTCCTTTGCTTTTCTGCTCTGCAGCTACGGTCAAAATATTCGAAAATCTTTGGCATTGAAAGCACTGAGTCACTCATTTATTTCTACTCTCTTCACACTCTTGACCTACATTCACAGTTTCGACTGTAAAAGGAAGAAGAGGTAATGGCAAGAAGCATCGTCCTTCGACATTTTCTTCTTCCCTTGATTTCGGTAACGCTACCATCTCATTCTTTTAAAAACAGAGGAAAAAGAGGTCAGTTGACCCCATTGATAATATTTGCAGAGAGGCAATATTTCCCAACGACTATACACATTCATTCAATTAGTTATTTATTTGCTTGCCGAAGCATAATTTTCAGTTCCCGAGCAAGTCTCACTTTTAACTGGAGGGCTATCAATCTCAGGGCTTTAGTAATGTGGGAGCTTCGTTCTTTACTAAACCGAAATAAGATTCGAACCAAAGATTTGGTACAACCGTTGCAGAGGCTGGGTTGTCCTTAATATAACACTGGTAATTTACACAAATTCCAACAAGTTCTATAAAGGTTTTCCAGATTAAATGCGTGATAGTATACTTCATGAATGTTCTAAAAGCAAAGGATTCTGCACGGCAATTTATGATACAAATATTTAAACTCTGGTGTGAGCGGTGAAGTATCGCGCAAAACGGAAGGCGTTTTTGACTGGTGACAGCAGATAGACGTGGCTTACCACAGCGCGACGTAAACGGATCAAATAAGCTCGCATCATTACCGTCATTTCTTTGAAGAATTGAGTGAAATTCCAGCACGGAACAGTCGCGGATAATGCAAAAAGTTTCCGCAAGGGTTGATCCGATTACAAGACAGAATATACTTCATGACTGTTCGAAAAGCGGAAGATTGCACTAGGCAATTTTCTTCTTGCACTTTTCTAATGAAGTCTCTTTGTTTCAAACAGTAGTCCTATTCCTTCAAAGAAACGTCCTCTCGCTTTTAAAAATTTCCGGTTGGTGCAACCAGAATTCCTGCGGGCTGATTATTGAAATGGATAGACAAAGCGATAGACATAGAAAACAGTTGAAAATGGAGCGATCCAATCGGTAGAAATGGGTGGTTGCAATGGACAAAGGTGGCAAGTAGTAAGTAATGGACTAAAGTGTAGTAATGGACCCTGTAGCTAGTCCATCATTTTCTCCCTTAGTCTATGAGCAGCAACAGTTTCAACCAATAGGATCGCTCCACTTCTTCGTCTACGGCTTTGTCTATAAATTTGAATGATCAACCCGCTAAAGCGACATTTTAACAGGAACATTTTCCTCTATGTGGTTATTCATCTAGGATATACTTGCTTGAAAAACGATATGTCTATTGATTTTCCAACGCGCATACGTACTCTCATAAGAAAAAAACCTACACATGTAGTTCCTTTTTCTACGCGAACCCTGTCTGACCATATGTTGATTCGACGGCCGCAAAGGTCTCTCGTGTGATTGGACCTCGAGGTTATCACATACTCGCTGATAGACAATTACTGATTTATCTCAGCCAGCCGTCTGCCCCCGAGGTCATTTCGGCGAATTTTTTCACCAATTTTCCATTCAGAATTTGCGCGTACTTGTGGGAACCCCGACGGCTCCGAATGACTTTGAGAGCGACCTCACTGAGGCGCGGAGGCCGAGCTAAAGGAGGCGCGAGTCATAGACGTTGTTACGTCGCTCCGCTGACAAAAGGGCGTAACTACATTTAGAGATGGGCCCGGGAAAGCATTGAATTATATGGACAACAGGGTTCACTGCAGATTGTAACGAAGTGTAGGGACGTAACGCGTCCTCACGGAAGCGGGCTGATTATTGAAATTTATAGACAAAGCAATAGACAAAGGATAAAAGGAAAAATGGAGTGATCCTATCGGTTGAAATGACTCGTTCTTTCAGACTAAGATAGAAAATGGCGGGCTTACTGACGGGTCCCTCTTGGGTTGCTGTTAGTACAGTAGTCTCAGGGGTACTGGACAAAACAGTCTCAAAAAGTAACTTCATCGGCGCTCCAGTACATCGCGACGCTATGGTTATGGGTCAACGTTTAACATCAAATTTTAACTTAAAACTCAAGAATATCTGTCTTGGAACTTCAACTTTAATCGTCATACCTCCCTTTATTCATGAGCTATCAGGATCAACTTTGCGTCAAAATGTCCAAATATTACTCCTTAGGGGTGCAGAATCTTCCAAGCTTTCACATTTTCACGCGCCCGCCGGCCGGCTTTCCACATTTTCCTCATCAGTTTTTAACAAAATTTCCCATCAATCTACAGAAAGATGACGTCTTCTGTTTTCCTTTCATTTTCGACTCTTGGCCCCTCAAAATGTTCCCTCCTTCCACATTTTTGGGGCTTTTCAGGGGCGCGTGATCGGACATTTTCTGCACCCTTGCTCACCAGCATCTGCAGCACTGGAAAAAAAAGACATTGGATCTAGAGTCCAGGCTCTTAAAAACATCCACAAGAAAAAGTACTCTAGATTTAATACCTAGATGCCTAGATTTAGATACCTCTTAATTTAAGCGGATTTCGTTTTGATTCAAGCAAAAATCCGATTGAATCAAGAGTATTTTTTCTTGTCAATGTTTTCACGAGCCTGGACTCTATGCGTCTCAAAGTGGTTTTTTTTCCAGTGAGGGGCACCAATGACTCCATTTTGAATGGCTATAGTTCAGGGTGGGCATTTGAAGAGGGGCGCCTCGCTAGGGCTAGGCTTCTGGACAGACGGGACGGACGGTTTACTAACGGTGACCTTTGACCTCCATTAACCAGGGCCGTCGGTCGGCGATGGGGCCTCTTGTAATTATTGTTCGAAAGTTTAAAAGTCGGCCGGTGCGGTGGATAGATACAAGGGGATCGGATTTGCGCGCAGTTCCGATTGCGGGCCACGCACATTCGGTCGGAGCATGACTCCACACTCGAGAGCGGAGCCCGCGCAAAGAACAACGAAAACTTCGACGATAGCTTCAATGACCGCACCGAGACAGAGACTGATAACGCTCGTCCCGCTTTTATCAAAACGCACCTGGACGGAGTCATCGTTCTCTCCAAAAGCTCCGGCCTCTCAAAGCTCAAAGCTCTAAAGGTTGGGAAATTTAATCCAGGGTTTCCATAATTCTTCATTTTACAACTGAGGGACTTGGAGGACAAGGCGCATGAGTGAAGTTTTTGAAAAAATTGAGGTTAATGATTTCGAATAAAAGTAGTCTAAATGCATATTCTGTGAAAAATTCGCTCCCAAATGCCAATTTTTAAGCATCAAAAAGTCAGTTTGAACTTTTTTTCGGCCATGAGGATCCATGTAATTTCGCGCCTTGTCCTCCGAGCCCCTCAATTCCCTGACTCTTTTTGAATTTTCCTGCTTCAGAAATTTCCGAATTCCCTGGCTTTCCCTGGCCTTTGAATAGAACTTCCATTAAGCTTTTTTTCTTCTTTTTTTTCTCTTTTTTATGATTTTAAAGACAATGACAATGAATTTTGGCAGGGTTGTGAAGTCATCGTGTACAGTTAAAAATTGATTGACCAAGGCCTTCTTTGGAATGAAAGTTTTAGACGATGCACTATAGTGCGAAAAGCTTTGAAAAAATAGGTGCGTCCCTAACTTTGATTCCCAATAAGGCCTTGGTCAATTAAGTTTAAACTTTAAACTTTTTGCAGGGGTGCTGTATAAATTCACCCTTCGCAGAATTTTGTGAAAAAACCAAAAAGCTCATTAGAAGTCCTAATAATCATTTCTACAGGGTGAAAAAGCTAATTAAAACCAGACGGTAAAGGTAACAAGGCGATGCCTGACGCTGAATTCAACCAATCTGCGGATGCAGTTTTCCCCGCTGGCCACGACAACAAAGCCCGCCAAGAATATCGTTTCAAACGGGGTTTTTTTGGTCATTCAGTGTTAAATAAACAAATTCTGAATTTTTCAATTCTCTGAATTTCCCTAGTCCTAAATTAAACTTCTATATAACTATTGTTGACACTTGCTTCACCGACGCGACGGACGGTCCCACGGGAGCTATACCCCCAAATTTTAAGTGGTACACATCGCGAGAAATTGCAATGACCGCGACTTAGAGGCTAAGATCATCATCATAATCATCATAATCATCATCATCATCATCATCACCATTATCATTATCATCACCATCACCATCATCATCATCAAAATAATAGGTATCATATTATTTTCCTGCAGCGATTGGAAATTTTAGTAGCTATCTTTGGAAATAAGCCTACCTCTTCAGTAATATTCTATTGTTAGAATAGAATAATTTTATCTCTAGACAAATTATCAGGTTATTATGCGGATCGACGAGTGCTTATTTATCTGAAAAGTTTCAGGTCTGAAGCGCTCAATTAGAGCTTCCGCAAAAATTAATACGCGGATGGAATTGCAAGGGTGCCTATGCAAGTGTGATTTTCAGAAATCCACCTAAATGGATGAGGTCATCACACAACTTGATTCGTGTACTGCCGTGCTCATTGTCAGTTAAAGAAAAGTAAATCCACATTCTGTCGCAAGTGCACTAATTGAAAATTTGATTCTGTCATCTTTCAAGAATCGCCACTGTAGTCTTACCACGGCGATATATTGACATTAAAATCTCCAAAGCACGTACCGCGTCTGCTAGCGTCTCAAAATCTCCTCTTCTATTTCATCTTTTTAATGAGAAACGGATCAACATTATTCCTTGGAGGTTCACGCAATATAGAAAATTCATCCCGAAATATTTCAAAAAACGACGTTGAGTAATTTTCTAGGGTAAAAATAATGCATAACGAGAGGGTTGCAACGCCGCAAATTGAGTTGCGTGGTTTAGGAATTTCACCGTTTATATCCTTTATGACTCGCGTGTTCAAAACGGAGTCTGTGCTATTAC
>NW_017547090.1:1797105-1835508 GCF_001854935.1 Bemisia tabaci
AGACATCTGCATTATAAACATTGCACTGTCATTCAACTATAGCCAGTTAAACGATTACCGTTTTAAAATAGGTTTTACTGAGCATATGTTTTTCACTTCAAGTACTAAAGCTTCATTACTCCCTCAAAATTCAAATGATTTTTTCCTCCTAATCTCAATCAAGTTGGTGCTCATTGCATGAAAATGTAGGATTCATTGATCAGAATCTATTAATATTGATGCAATTTAATCAACTAACCGCTGGAGACATTTTCCAAAATCCCAGTTAAGATTTTATGAGAAAGTCATGGGGCTTCCATACAATCAAGAAAGAGAACACGATACAATAATTTTATTTGTGCACTAACTTACAATCAACATTTTCTGGAAACTGTAGATGAACGTCTTTATATGTTTGTAAGGCAAGTTGATAATTTCCTGAGTGGCGATGACAGGATCCAATCATCAACTTCCAGCGGGGTTCTAATGGCTGCAAAAGAGCAGCTCTTTCGTAATAGCCCACAGCTTTCTCTGGAACACGTAGCTCCAGATAGTAGGATCCTAACCAGTCTAGGACTCGGAGGTTCGAGGGGTAGTGACGATAGGACTGCAAGAGTAAATAGGTATCCAATTGAAAAAATGCATACAGGGTATTCTATATACTTATAAAATATGACCTTAATTTATCGGATTGCTATTTAATGAATACAGATGATAATGGACCAATTTTTCAATCCTGTGAAACCTGAGAATCGAGGTCTCACTAAACTACACACCAATACCTGAAGCGACCAAGAGCTTGTTACAATCTTCCACTGAAAGTCTTAGCTTGGGTTCAAAGCTCGTTTTGGGGATACAATGTTGCAAATTTTATATTTTAACCATTGAATATGAAGTTCCTCCGTTGAAAAAACAACTTCAGTTGATCCCTTTTAATTTTTAGAGGCACAGTGAGTCACTGTGATGTCACTATCAGTGTCATCAACAGATGATAAAACTTCTAGTGGTGTATTGTCTGATCAAAATATTTTGTTTAGAGCCACGTTTGAACAAAGTCCCTGAGTTTTCTAAAAAAGGGGGCACAAAAAAGCCCTTTTTTGACAGACTTTTCAGTTGAACGACAAAAGTTGGAAATGAATTGAATTCAGCTGATTCAATTGAAAAATGTAGTTAACGTAGTTAAGTTTGGCTGTTTTATGAATATTTGTAATGGGCTGTAATGATTAGCATCAATGATTTTCCATTTCCTCAGAAACTTACATTTCTAGATTTTTCAGTACGGCAATGTAACACATGTTCCTGATTTGTCGTGATGAAAACTCTGATATGATCTTGATTTTTCGATGCTGGAAAAATCTCTTTGTCACTCTTTTTAGGAGACAACAAAAATTAATATGGAATTTATAAATATATACGTATACAACTTATGATCAACTCTTCTTTAGTGGTACATTGGATTCTCTTTGTTGCTGCTATCATTGTTTCATTTAAGATCTGATGAAGCACTTGGTTTTTCTCCGATACTTAGCACTATACGATAGTATATTCTCTTTGCGTCATATTTTAGCAGTTCCACAAAAGTGGATACCATACCTCAAAGTAATAATGATACGCCTGCTGTTTGTCATTTTCAGCCTCAAAAATTTCTCCTAGTCTTAGCAAAACGGTTGGGTCAGTAGGAACGATTGATAAGAGTTGCAAATACCACTCTACGGCCTGATCTGGATCACGTAGCAACTGATGTAAATGACCCAGCTGATACAAAACCGGAGGATGATTGGACATGATTGCACTTAGTTTCATGAAACAATCAACAGCTTCACTGTAATCACCTGAAAGTCAAGCATAAATCAATTATTAGTGAATCGGAAGAAAAATGGTTGAAAACAGGCGGATATTTTTTCCCCCTCGCTCTTCTGTGAGCAGGTTTGAGCCACAAAACTTAGCCAACTCCTAATGGATCAGTTGCGCTGGTCAGAACATCGTGTTTTGATGCTTGGTTCTTGTAGATTAGCTAAAAATAATAAGATCTGTCCAAACAGCAACTTTCTACGTTGAATATTAACAGAGATATCTCACTTTGAAAAATTCGGTTTATGATGTCATCCACCGCCGCAGTGACACCTTTGGTTTCTTCCACCTTGCTTTCATCCGAGTTTCACGTTAAGTAATTTGTGCAAATGTGTGTAACACTAATTGAGGAAAGCAAGTCAGAAGAAACCAAGGATGTCACTTGCGCGGAGTATGATGTCCTAAACTGAATTTTTCAAAGCGCAATATCTTAGTTAATATTCAACGTAGAAAGTTGCTGTTTGGATGGATCTTAATATTTTTGGCTGATCAACAAGGATCAACTATCAAAACGCAATTTTAAGATCAGCGCAACTGACTCATTCTCTCAGTAATCCTAGCATTAGATTAGGAGCAGCAATCAGGAAACAATTTTTTTTGGGCGATAGTTGAAAGTCAATAATTCAAGTAATTTTTTGAGGTCTATTATAAACTGGAATAGACTTTTCAGATGAGAATTTGAAACCTACTAAATTAAAGTCTTTTCGCCTAAACTTTGAGAACAGTGAGACCTTTTCTTCACAAGAGAGAAAAAAATGGGGTCTCGATCGGAAGTGTTTGCTAATTTTGGGTCATTTTTTGGTTATCTATCCTCCCTTCTTTTTCATGTTATGTAACTTTTACAGAGTATTATTGTTTAAGGCTGAAAACTAGACTTACACACAAACAAACAAACAAACAAACAAAACAACACTCAGAACCAATAAATTTAAATTTTTATTCCGACTAAAGTAGGAGTAAAATTAGTGCTCACAACAACTAATAATGTGATGATGAAAAATGCTGAACTTTTATCAAGGTTCTGAAAACTACCTTTGGACACAATGCAGTGACATATAATGGAAAGTGATATTAAGAATTAAAAACATTGCATAAATTTATATTTCATTACACAAGTAGACTGATAGCAGTATGCAACGATTCTTTCACAACCTGGTTGCTTAAAAATTTCTAGTAGAGAGATGCATTAAAAAAAAAAACTGCTCTCTATCGCTAAGCTAAGTGAAGGTGCTTACGAGTTACACAGCCAAGGACACAAAGAGTAACTACCATTTTGCTTATGGATCAATCCCAAATTAAAAAGAGCTTGAATGCAAGTTGAATCATTCTCTAGGGCAGTAGCGTAAAGTTGCCTGGCTCGATTCATGTCATTTCGAGTCAACGCGCAGTTACCAAGATTGACATACGCATTGGCATTGTAACAATCTGCTTCGTAAGCAGCCTCACTCGATTTTTCTGCCTCTTCAACATTTCCTTGCTAAAATCAACAGGGCACATTAGAAATTAGTCCCATGTTTTTGCTCTTGGAGGATGCACAAACCTGTTTTCAGCGACAAGACGGTGCTTTCATTAAGTTTTATTATTAAGATAGTCTCATTATTCTGTGAGGGATCAATAAGGTCACACACAAAATAAAAATGTATAGGTACGTTCCTTCATGAATAATGGATCACTAGACAACGTACAAATTTCCAGGTCGAGAAAGGCAAGGTCAAGAAACTACATCGATTGATCAATTTTGAACCGACTGGATTTTACTACTCGTTCATTGAAATTGACACTTTTATATACAGTGGACTCTCGATAATTCGAACCTCGATAATTCGAAAACCTCGTTAATTCGAAGGAAAGTCTGTTTCCCTTGAAAATCTCTCGATAATTTGAGGAAAATCAATGTATTTTTCTCCCCTCATTAATTCGAAATTTTTAAGCCGGCGCGGCCCTCTATAATTCGAAATTGCGACGAAAATTCTCTCTGTAATTCGAAGTGTGGGAAGTAAATACGGCCCTCCCTCTATAATTCGAAAGAAGACGGTACAATCTCTCTACAATTCGAAGTCAACTGCTATACCTGGGTGTCTGAAAGAGCTTGACCTTTGACCTAAAGACCTTTTGGCGTAAATCCGTCCATTTGCCCCTCTATAATTCGAATTCAGACGACGCCTTCCCTCTATAATTCGAACCTCTCTAATTCGAAATTTCTCCACATGGAATCTCTTTAATTCAAACTCTCTTTATTTCGAAACCTCGCTAATTCTAAGAAAAAGCCGATTCCCTTCAATTTCGAATTATCAAGAGTCCACTGTATGATCACTTTGAATTTCTGAGAATTTTCTAAGGCAATGATTACATGCTTATGGATACATTATTGAGATCACAATTAATTTTCTAGGTAAATATAATTTGTACTTACAAGAAGATAGATGAAGGACAAATTGGTCAGCGCAGCACTGGCGACTTTACTTTCGCGTTTGTCAAAAAGTTTCAGTGAATCGATCGCTTGAGGGATTTCTCCTTGACATAAAAAACTGATGGCTTTGTTAATTTCTAGATCTCCAGCGAGTGGTGCATACAAGGAACTTTTGATGGCATCCAGACACCAGTTATAGCCTGTATAAAAAGGTAAAAAATAACTTTTCAAATGATAAAATGAGAGCGACCACCCTGTATTGAATCATATATGAGCAGGAATTTTATGAATCTAAGGACAAGATTTTTTGACAATTAGCAACCTTAGTTAGTCACCTTCCAGGCAAAGTATCACAAGCGCCATGCGACGTGTAAAAATTTCCGCCGCCATTTTATTTTTTTATAGAGAAATTGTTCAACGAAGCTGTCCGAAAATTTCACTGAATTTTCNGGACAAATTGGTCAGCGCAGCACTTGCAACTTTACTTTCCCGTTTGTCAAAAATTTTCAGTGAATCGATTGCTTGAGGTATTTCTCCTTGACATAAAAAACTGATGGCTTTGTTAATTTCTAGATCTCCAGCGAGTGGTGCATACAAGGAACTTTTGATGGCATCCAGACACCAGTTATAGCCTGTATGAAAAGGTAAAAAATAACTTTTCAAATGATAAAATGAGAGCGACCACCCTGTATTGAATCATATATGAGCAGGAATTTTACGAATATAAGGACAAGATTTTTTGACAATGAGCACATGTCGTCACCTTCCAGGCAAAGTATCACAAGCGCCATGCGACGTTTAAAAATTTCCGCCGCCATTTTATTTTTTTATAAAGAAATTGTTCAACGAAGCTGTCCGAAAATTTCACTGAATTTTCTTTGTGCTGCTGTTAAAATTTAGTGAAATTTCCAAACAGATTCAACCAACAATTTCTCAGTAAAGAAATAAAATGGCGGCGGAAATTTTTAAACGTCGCATGGCGCTTGTGATACTTTGCCTGGAAGGTGACGATGTATTGCACAAATATTGGAAGGAAGTTCTAAATGGAAGATAACATTACCGGCCGAATACGAATCTCCAATAACAGGCGAAATCAGTTTGGCAGCAGTTAAAATACATTTTTCAGCCTCTTGCTTCATTTGGCGTTCAAGAACCGTCAGTGAATCATTTCGTACTACTTCAGCAAGCAAACTGGCATTGACATCCTCGTTGTTGACTGCGTATTTGTCGTCATCATCTATGAGAAGCGGAACAGCTAGCAGCATTTGGAAAGCTTCTTTCATTCGCTCCTTATTCTCGACAGCATAATAGCATAGAATCACATGCAGACCAGCTTTGAAGTCAGGTTTCTCTTGCATTATGTATTCAAAACTTGTACAAGCATCATCAAACTGGCCCAATTTGACGAAGAGAATTCCAATATTATGCATTATTCTGACCCTACAATAGAAACAACAGAATTTGTGGTTGACAAAAAATTATGAAAATTGAAATCAAGTCAGCCAGACAAATGGGAACATTCCCTTAGAGGCCTCTGACAAAAGGTGCAGCACTTAAAGTGCAAATTTCTGCCACACAAATGCATGTTAACGTCTAACACATGGCGACTTGACTCAGTAAGTAAAGTTTAGAGACATTATTTTCTGTACATGAAGAAAAGTTTTAGGCGATCAATTTCTGTTGACTCGCCGACAGTACAAGTTCATGATTCTCAACAACAAATTAGGTGTACAATAATACAATTTTTTTTCTTTTACTTGCGAGCAGGGAATAATGATTGAACTATATGACTAAGGAAACATATGAACTGATTCTAATGTAAAATGCAACTGCTGAGGCCTCACTTGTAAGTTAATTTCAAACAGTTTGAATATGTTTCATGTGTTGTGTAAACTTTTGATGAAGAAACATATTTTGTGAAATTAAAATCCTCACTGTCTGGTGGTCAAATAAGACTGTATTATCATTCTTTATCGTAATTGAGTAATTATTTGCATAAATACTTGCGTTTTTTTTTTCATTCTGTTTATTTTTGACCTCTAAAATTTCTCATAAGTTTTGCATGAGTCAAATATTTTCAGCCGATTTCAGTGATAATAAACATGTTTCAATATTAAACATATCCTCAAGTTGAATCAGAATTTGTTTGTAGTTCACTTGAATTTCAATGCGTAGAAGCCAGTTTATATTTAAAATATCAATGATTATGAGCAAAAAATGCGTACCTTAATTGCAACATTTAAAAAAACTCCAAAAACGTTTTATTTCCTTCAGGGAAAACTTATCACCTTTTTTTTTGCGCAATTCTAAGTAATTTTTTTTATGGCAAAAGAAAAGAATTCACAGAAAATTTCAATGGGAGCTACTGGTTACCACTTCTTTCAAAGATATAAAACATGAGCGAAGGCTTACATTGTCACAATTCGGGACGCACCTTTTTTGGCTTTGGCTATTGATATAAGACTTTGCTTCAATTGATAAAGGCTTGAATTACCTGAGATCTTTGTGTGTGTTTGGAACCTGGTCAAGAGCCATTCGATACATTTTAATAGCCTTCTGATATTGTCCAAGGTGAACATAAATATTGCCCATATTGACTTTTAATCTATTGGCATTGGTGAACATACGATTTCTTGTGATTACTTGGTAGGTGTTTAGAGCCTCAGTATACATTTTATTTGAAGCATACTGACAAGCAAGATTGAACAGAACCTGAAAAAATAAAAAGAAAGAAATTGGAACAAAAAAGAAAACATTTTGGCCATGAACGTATCAAATGGAAAAACACAGTCAACCTACTATCTGTTCTTACACTACCATTTCTTTACAGAGACGGATAAACAAATAGGAGATGGCGGTCATCATTGCCGGCGCAGATAGATTTTTTGTAAAAAGAGGTATCAGAATTATCGGAACAAGAAATGTGTCAGGGTGGAGGACTAGAATTCACACCAAATAAGTTCAAACACTTTTAGACTGAGACAGGAGATTGCGTGACGTCAGTTTAGCATGGAAAGTGAATGCAAGAATCAAAATGACTGATCTTTTATCGCAGTCTAAAGGTGCGTTAACTTATTTGTTATGGACTCTAGCATAAGAGGAGAGAATTATTATTTATGTTTGCATGCTTTAAAGGTATAAAATTTGGAACAAGTTTTTTGTCCAAGCCACATACTGGTATAAATGATAAAAAAACAAGCTCGACTTTTAAAAATTGCGTACCAAAAAAGTAAGGTCCAAATTGTGTGAGTCACTAAGACCAGCTTGTTCTTGCATTCGAATGAGACTACGCTCACGCGCAGAGGCCTCCTTTGCTTTGGCTAAAGCGGTTTTGAAATCGTTCTTATTTTCTGCCAGACAAGCTTCATCAATCAACTCTGTGATGCGTCGCTCCATTTGTTTGATTTTGTCTTCAGGCCTGAAAATAAAATTAATTTTTTTAGATGTGAAGGTAAATTGCTGTCAAAAATTACAACTGTTTCCTCCTCAATGGGTGAAATCCTGAATCATGAGAAATGTCTTGAGATCCATCGATGATGAGAGTCATGTGAAACTTACAGAGCCTTACTATTCCAGTGCTTCTCAGGATTGACAATTGTGGCTTCCTGATTGGCCCTTGTTTACCCTGAAGAATAAAGAGGAGCCAGCACTATTCTAACACCTTGTTATTTATTTCTTTACATCCATTTCTTTTATACTTTGAATTTTTATGAGGAAATATTAATTTCCCCCTCCCTTTGAGAACTATCCTTGGGATTCAAGAGAGAACTTCTAGGATTATATACGTCAGAAAATCATTACCTGCTCATCTTCAAATTCGATAAACTCACCTGTCAGACTCTTCTTGTGCGATAGTAGGTTCAGTCATGGTTTGAGCTTGATTCAGGGGATCAAACATAGCTGTGCTTTGTCTCTGAGATGTGTATCCAGCACCTCTCACTGCTGTCATTGGTCGCATGATTGTTTCGGATAAAATACCGGCACCAACTGTGGACTGACGAGCTGTTGAAGTGATGGCAGTTTCAGTACGACCCTGAAAAATTGGACAGAATTTTGGTCAGGGAACACTTGGTTTTCATACTAAAAGGGCCAATGCATGACATTCAGTCTTGAGAAAAATAAATACTGAAAGCAACTACTTTTTGTAGTGATGACATTGTTCAGAGGACTTTTCGGCATTAAACCTCTAAAACCATGTATCTTGGTTTGAGACAATGCAGGCTTCCCATCATTTTTCATTTTTAAAATGGAGAAATACTGATAATCAACGTCAATTCTAAGAAGCTATTGTGCTTTTTCTTCTTTGCGCAAAGCAAATTCTGAAAAAATTAAAGGAATGATGTTGATTTGTTCTCCTTTAAAAAAATGAGATAGGAGTGAAGATTTTTAAACACCACTAAAGAGATACTTGGTTTGGGAGTTTCACCTTCATTATGACAAGAGAGAAATATAATTTTAGGGATAGTATCTTAAGGATTCATCAGAGAGTTGTGCTGCAATATTTGCTGGATAAAAATGAATTGTTGAGAGGAACAAAAAATTGAGGGTAGCAGTTGGATGATCTTGGGTGGTCACTCTTGTTGATAGGAACAACGTCACTGTATACTTTAGAGTATCGAAATTTGCTCTACATAAAAAGATCCTGATCACGTGATTAAACAAATACTATACGTATTCCTTTTACTTCTTAAGAAAAACTACAAAAAGAATATTGAAACCCAGTATTTTTCAGTTACAGCTGAGAGTACTTTTTGCAAATTAAAGTAAAACTGAACCATTTAATAACTAGAGACCACTGGTCCCAGGAGCCGGATTGTTGAAATTTATGTCCGCACGACAAGAATCAAAAATTGATGTATTAGGCCGCACAGATAGGGCTATGTCTTGTTTTATCTTGCCGACATAGCCAGTTAAAGTTTCAACAATCAGGTTGCTGGCAAAAGATTCTTGCACACAGTCAATTCTGTTCTTTACTACTACTAATCTCCATCATTTTGTTCTTTTCATGTTCTTCATTCATTCATTCATTTTCATTTGCTTTTCTTAAAAATTCAGCTCTATACTTACCAGTGCACTAGTGAGTCTTGAAGTTCCAAATCTCATAGCAGTGTTCGGTTTTGTGAGAATCTGATAAAAGAGAGGTAATAAAGTCTAAGGTCAGATTATACATGACACTTAATGCTAAGAATGTGCACAAATGTGCAAATGTGAGCCTGGTCAAGATTAGAAACTTGCACGGAAGAGATCTAGCATTAGCGAAGCTTTTTCGTGTACCTTTAACTTCAACCTATTGCGCATGTTTTTATTTTGAAATCAGACCTGGCTAAAGGTAATGAGGTGGCTCACGTAGACAACTGCTAGTGAAGTTAGACTTCAAGAGATAGTGGGACACTGACAGACAAAAAACTACTAGCAAAAAGAAAAGAAAAAACCCGCGAATTTCTTGTAAGTAATTCAAAATACTCCATCCTGACAATACGATCTAGCATGCTACACTTTAATCCTTTTTTTCCACCAACCATGACGGTTTGGCAAGTTACTACTTTTACAAGATTAATAATATCATTAGAACTCACACGAGTTAAGAAAGCATTGATTAATTTTGATTAAGACGTGTGGTACACTGCTGAAAATATCTGTGCACGGCTGCAGCAGCACCACTGTTCACATCTTCGATCACTATGTGGATCGCAATTAGCAAAAAGGAACCAGCACAATTACAGTGCTATATAGATGTTATTTCTTCATCATTTTCTAAAAAAAAAATCCCAGAATAGCAGACAGTTTTTACTTCCCATCAAAAAATTGTTCATTTTAAAGGAGAATAAAAATGATGTAAATTTTAATACTGTAGACGTATTAAGAATTTTTAAAAGAAAAAAAGAAGTTGTGTGATTTTGAAAACACTGTAATCACGCTGGTTCCTTTTTGCTGAATGGGCTCCATATGACAGTAGCAGCGCAGTTAATAGCAAACTGAAAATAAGAAATTGCCATTTTATCTGCCGTAAATTTTACATCAAAGTTCTATCAAGACTGGAACATTTGTGAGAAATTGAATTGCAGTTTTAATAAAAGGAATTTTTTTTTTATCTACTACGGATACTTTGTTGAACTGCGAGATGACATTACAGAAATATATTGGTGAACTTCCTGGGATATTGATGACCTAAGTGCAAAACCAAGTACCTTCGTTTGCAACATTGCAGACTTCCTGATGTACCAACTTCATTTGATTTTTTTTAAGAAAACTAGTTAACATAGTTTCTTGAAAACTTTCTCCGTTTTTCTCTTCTGTTATGTTAGCAGAATACTCTTTACGAATTTCAGGCTATAAGGCTGGCTTGTATCTCTTCAAAAAAATAAAATAGGAAGAGAAATTCTGAAACACTGCGACTAAGATACGTGGTTTTGCACTTTGATACTCAGAATATTAAGGGTTAAAACTTACTCCCGGTTTTTTTGCAAATGAAGACCTGAGAGCTTCCTGAAATATCTCATCTGTTTCTATATCTTTTGTGCTCAAAGCTGATGGATACTCATTGAATCCTGAGTACATGTCATCATCATCAGATGGATACATCTGCACCTGACTAGTCTCAAACGCCATTGATCCACAAGTTCAGCAAAACCTGCAAAATGAGTCAGTTCAGTATGAAACATTAGGTGTATAAACTGGGTGTGGTTAGCTCAAAACATCTTTCAGAAATTTGAGGGATACCCCAGATTAGTTGAAGAATACTATGACCATAGAAAACTTCATGATTCTCAACACATTTGATAAAGAATCTAATGATTCTCTGGGTGATGACAATGAATCGGAATCTTACGAAAAGAATCATTGTCTTTGAAACTCAGCATAAATCTCTCTTCATACTCAAGCACAAGATTCTCTGCTAAGCATGAGTTTGAAGTCAGCATGTTGAGAATGGGTGGATATCTGATGAATTTGTTTTAGATGTATTTGGGTAAAAAGACTGTGGGTAATTTGCCGCATGGGTGAACACAGTTCAGTGAAAGGGTCTCCCACCGACTGTCTGTTATGTGCTACCTAATTTTGGCTTGGAGCATGTGGCTCTCTTAGGCAGCTCAAACTTTAATGAAAACAACTAATTCTAAATAGTCTTAGAAATTTTTGCACTTAAAAAGCAATGTAACAAGTATTAAATGTTTTATTAACACAGGATGATTTTACTTGTTTCCTTAAAAACATGTTCCGACGGTGTGTGATATGTGCTTAAATTTTGACAATCCTAGAGCGCAAATCATCTGTAAGAGAAATTGCGAACCGTCAAGGAAAGGAACATACTTATGAAGTAGTAAAATTATGCGCTATCATAACAAGTTCCAAAAACAGTGCAGGAACATAAACTTGCATGAATGATCATACAGATGATTCAACTCAGATTGCAATTTGGGAGCAGAAAGAAAAACTTACATTCACAGCCAAAACCAAGCAGAAATTTCTAGTCTTGACTTAAGACGATATATTCAAATGATCCAGCACTAAAACTAACCACTTATTCTAAAGAAAAACTATAATCGGCATTAGTGTTTCATTTCATTCATCCCAAACTCCCTTATCACACACTTTTTGATTCTTATGAAAACAAAAATCACGTGACTGTTGTCAAGGAGGTAGAATTGCCACCTTTGAATGATTAGCGCATTATCAGTTTTCATTTCTTACATCAATTTACGATACATAAGTTTATTGATTAGATCGATGAAAAATTATTAACGGCCAAAAAAATTATTCTGAATGCCGTTGATATGTGATCTATCTTATGGAAAAATTATGATTTAAAAAAAAACCTTTTCCTCGACGCTGGTGCAGTGAAATTTTGTGAGCACTTATTCTCCAGTTGCAAAACTGGTTACATGAACACTGTTCTCTGATTGGTCCATTTGGACCCACATCCGTCATATTTGATAATCAACTTCAAGATTTTCAGTTAGTGACAACAACAAAGTGGTTTGGCATTTGTTTCTGTATTTTTAGTGAAAGTGATTTTTTTTTTCACACTTCGAATTCTTTCGTTTTCGTCTAAATTTCTTTCATCTTGAGATATAACAACTTTGCACACACCTACTTGTACACAATCAGTGCACAATGGACGGTGAACCATCAGCGAAGAGAACCAAAGTTGATGATGACGAAGTTCATCAGGCGCTTCAGTCCATCGAAGAAAACCAGAAAGTACTAGAGGAACTGAACAAGGAGGCTGCCGAAGAAATGATAAAGATCGAGCAGATTTACTCGAAGAAACGGCAGCCGGTGTTCAATCAACGGAGCGAGTGTATCGCCAAAGTTCCAAAGTTTTGGCTAAAAGTGGTATCCTTTGCAAATACATTGTTCTTTTTTAACTTTTTATTGACATTCTATCTTGTTTTGCATGACAGAAAGTTTTAGTAAAGCATACGATGTTGGAGAAGCTATTGTTTCAGTTTAATTATTGCACTAATTGCTCAAGTTGAAGTTCACTTAAGATAAGTTTTTTAGCGTCAAGAGAAAGACGAAAGATCTGTCGTTTAACTTCCACATTCAATAATCAAGCAGACGAATCATTTGCCTTTTTCTCTAAGGTGGGGAGCATGTTTTCTATGATCACAATATCACCATATTACTGTAAACAACTATAGGTACTTGTATTTCTCTGCTTTGAGGTTATGTTTTTGCGCAGCTTACCGAAACAAAAAATAATACCCGTAAATTGGCAAAAATTTTATACAAGGATAAACACATTAATTATCTGTAATTTTCACCAACATTTAGGTATGTTGTAGTACCCTTACCACTTCCTATGTCAAAAGGCCTTATTCCACGGTTGGTAAATTGCGCAGACGTTTTAGTAGCAATGTTGTCATAACAATTTTTGTTATATTGAATTTGATCATGATTGGATCCAGACAGTATCCATGACATGACCTCTTTCAATGTTTGTTACGAAGCTCACTTTTTCATTGTAAATCCAAGCAAGAAAAGAGGGCTGATTTTCCATGGTGGGGGGGGGGGGCAGAGGCAGAATCCCTTTAATCTGTTTTTTGCTAACTTTCCCTAGAGCTAAAAAAGTTAGATCTCGTAGGAAATGGCTTATGAATGACCATGAGCATATCATGAAAATTTTAAATTCACCCCTACATCCAAATCCATGCAAGTAATTGGTGTTTATTGCCTTAAAATATGTACCTATTTAATTTAAGACCTACTTTGATACAGACTAACAAATCCCTTTGGTTTCACATCTCAAAATAGTCACCACCCAAGTAGCAGTGATCGCGATGAATAACGATTTTATTGGTTGGTTATCGTGATTTTATCAGTGGCAATATATCGAGATATCATCGCATTAAAAATTGCGATATATGGCGATTTAATCACTATAAATCGCAATTTTTGGTTAGATAAAATCGTGATCAATCTTTGTCGATAAAACAGAGATTAAGTCGTTATTTGGATTACATTTTGCATTAAGGAACCACTATTTTTGTCCCATTTTAGAAACAACATACATGCCATTAGTTTCTCTATACAGATATGTGCTCTTGTGGGAGAGCCAGAGATAGTGGTTCCTCATTGCATAATGTATTCCATTTATTGCTATTTTTATTTCGAAAATATCGCGATAAATTGTCGGGCGATAAAAGCTCGATTTTATCGCGATAAGATCAAGGATAATTGCTCAGATGTTGATGATCCTGGCGATTTTATCGTGGATGAAATTGTAATACATAACGATTTTTCCACTGATAAACGCTACTTGGGTAGTGCTTGATGCAGTTGTTTTATTAAAAATTTGGTTTCCTTGAATTACTTGGTTCCTTAACGTATCTCATTAGTTCAACAATCATCACATTATGCGAAGACTTATGCCTCCTGATGAAAAGGAATGCCTCAGTTACTTGACAAATGTAGATGTGGAAGAGTTTGAAGATATCAGAACAGGATATCGGTATGTTAAAATTTTACGTATATATCTTTTTTTCAATGGCATCATTCTTGTGTATTATAACAGGATGCACTTAAGATTGGAGGCTCAATGTGGAATAATGCGTATCTCAATCGCAATTTTTAAAAATCTCTGACTACGTATACGTTAGTTTCTTCCAAGAGGACCAATCAAAATGCTTCCTTGGAATTTCATGTGGTATTTTTAGAATAAGTAAAAAAATTAAAAAAAATTCAATTGGAACTGTTGATCAGTTTTCCTTCCGAAAAATAAAACTCGAGTGGAGACTTACAAGATTGCAATCTGAGATATGCTTTTGGGACTTTCGTCATTGTATGTAATCATGAAAAGGCTGTTACCAAGCAATCTTCTTTTGAAAAAAATGTGAGAGATCACTAAACACTTACATGTGTAACTTAATAAACCGAAAGTAACAAAATGAAACAAACTGGAAATCGAGGTAACAAACTGTCAGCTAAGTAATGAAATAAAGAAAGCCAAAACTAAGAAACTCAAACTCACAAAAATAAATTAAAATTGCCGACGCGTTTCAGGGCTCCGCGTCCCCTTCTTCAAGGCTACCTAAATTTCAAAATGTGTTGGAATTTTTAATTTAGTTTTGTGAGTTTGAGTTTTTTAGTTTTGGCTTTCTTTATTTCACTTAAATGTGACTCTATATTGAAAAAATCATGAAAAAAGAAACTGCGCAAGTCAGAATCTGAAGCTGGTCTCTTTAATAGTTTGTTATGAATTTCTTCAGTGGAAAAAGTATATAATAAGAAAGTAGGAGAGCAGAAATCTTTTTTCATTCAGGTACAGAAAATCTCAAAACATTAGCATCTGTTTTGGAACTTGGATGTCCGTGTTTTTGTTCTTAAGAACTGCTCAGAGGTCTTGCAAACTTTTGACATGACATATTCAATGTCTCTTCAATTCTCTTGTCGACGAGTCTACTCATGTGGTAGTTTTTATATTTGTTTTTACTGGTACCCTCTTTCCTGAGGTAGATACCTTCATATTTTGATTTGCTTGATGTTGAAAGGGAAACGTCTCCTCCAGAATTTTTTCTCCTGCTATTTTGATTTTTGCTATGGTGGATTTGTTATTCAAAAATGAGTATTAAAACTGTGAGAACCCCTACTCAAGACCAATCCACAGTATGCCTATTATTGTAGGTATTTATTCTATAAATGTGTGTATTATATTTTTTCATTCTTCTTCTTTTTTTTCACAGGTTCAAATTTACTTTTGATGAAAATCCGTACTTTACAAACCGGGTCCTTATTAAAGGCTTCTACAATGACAAAACAAGTAAGATTTTTGTTTTTAATTTATTTAATCCACAGCAAAATTTCTATATTTGCAGCTGCATCTCTACATTCAAACTTACTAATTTCACCATTTTGAGCAAGCAGCATTTTACCAAAAAAAAAAAAAAAAAATTTCATTGGACTGTAGATCTTGTAGGTGTACACATACTTACAGTAGATTCTGTTTTGGAAAAGCTTTTCCATCTCAGTCTACAAATGTCAAGCTCTGACAGTGTCAGTGAGAACTTAAGATAGGTCTTTTGCATCTAAATGTGTTCGAGGATTTGTGCCATTCCTGTTCTTCCTGGAACAGGACTGAAAAAAAGATCACAGGGGGTTACAAGTAAATAGAAAAATTTCCGTCTGAACAATTTACAGTTTTGAAAGTTTTAGAAAAATTAGAATTTTTCAAAACTCATAAATACAAATTAGGAAGATTCAGAAATCATGAACTAATTAAGAAAATTTCAAAATAAATACCTATCCCAAAAAAATCTAAGAAATTCCAAATTTCAAGATTTTACAATTTGTTTGAAAAATTCCATTAATTTTTTTTTAATTTTTTTAAATTTTAAATATTGTTTCTTTCCTACATATTTTAAAAGGCTTTCTTATTTTGGTGCAGACTCAGTGCCCCACATTTTTTGCAAATCTTGATCAAAAGTTCTGGCACGAAACTGCAGCAGTCATATTTTGAAATTGAAGAGCGTAGGCATGTCTCTCAGTTCCAGGCATTTTGTATTACCTCCTTAAATTCTAGACAAAAAAATAGGTTTCAAAACATGGCCTAACCTGTTTATGTGGGTTGCTCATACTCTTCTGCAAATGAGTTAATCTATTTTATTATGTTTTATCCCCACCATTATTATTTAATTCTGCTCTATTATACAGAACTATATTCTATTCTATTATATATTCTATATATTCTATTCTATTATATTATTATCGAGGGAGAGTAGCTTATTTTATATGATTGCTTTGCTTCAGGAGGCCCAACATCCACTGCCACTCACATCAATTGGTTGGATGGGAAAAGTCTGCTCAATAATTTTTCCAACAACCGGAAGCAAAACTATAAAATGACTTTCTTCAAATGGTTTTCCGATGAAAGTAACACATCAGCCAATCATATTTCAGAGGTAATTATTATTTACCTTATATATATTATAAATATTATTTCTTTTTCACTATGCTTCCTGCTTCTTTCACTTTATCATTAACTCATCTCTTTTAGTGGCTGCACTTAGAACTCACATCAGATATGTTGGCAGTTATTTACTTTTGACTGTCATGCACAGTAGATGGATTTACATTTCAGTGTCGTTGCCCACGGTTATACCTCGAAGACTATTGCTCAATTGCAATGCAGTTGCTTTGCATATTGAAAGCGGAAAACTGCAAACTTATCAGACTTGAGTTTGGAGCACCCACTTATGAAATGCCTCTGTGTGTCCGGCGTAAAATTGTTCCGTATTTACTTGTAAAGTTGTAAATTTTTACTGCTTTCAAAATATTATTTTTCAATGAGGGAAAGTATTGAAAAGACTCTATTAGCTGAATACAAGAGCCATTTTAAAGTGCTTTCTTTGGACTCGAGAGATCTTTTTGCAGATATTAGGAACCATCCATTTTTGCTCCTGCAAGCTCTACTAATGATAAGAAAACAATTTCCAAATTAAAAAATGAATTGAAATTTAGCTTGATAACCTTTATGAAGCAATTTGTCTCCTAAACACTCAAGTAATTAATTTGGTTTTTTTCAGGCTTTAAAAGAAGACATCTGGCCAAACCCTATACTGTATTATACAAAAAGAGACATCAGCAGTGCGAATGGAATCCTCACTGACAGCGATGTCGGAAGGTAATATTTTAATGAAACTTGCAGAGCACTCTTCCTGAATTTTTTAGCCTGCGCCTTTTCAGTCTAAGTGATGAAAAGTTAATCTCACTATCAACTTACACCAAAAGTAGCAAAAAGCTACTTTATTCATCATATTTGGCCATCGAGTTGCATGAGTTGTGCTGCAAAATAAATCGAACAATGCTCATTTGTTTGAAAAATAATCAGAAGTGATTTTGTTCAATAACTGCTAACTCCATGTTTATCAACTTTAGTAGAGTTCTAAAAATATGAAAAGTTTATGTCAAAAGACGGCTTGTTCTCAAAAGTAATCGATGCGATAAAACGCAACCTCAACTCATTTTGTCACCATCTGATGAATGTATCACAAGTGTCATTTGTCCATAGGTACTATGTTGCAAAATTGTTTAAACTTGCTCTATTTTTTCTGGAGTAACTAATCAGCCGAATATCTTGAAGATTTTTCCCAATATTTCTTCTGTCATTGAAATCAATCCCTGAAATTTTCATGGAAAGTACATATTTGCAAACACTCTAAAGAAATAATCAAAACAATATTGAGACGTTCCACAACATAGTGTTCAAGCGTAAATGGAGCTTGTAATGTTTTGGCCAGAAGGTGACAATTTTAGCATCAAAGAGTTTTGCAAGGGGGTCGAGAATATTGTGAGTTCTAAAAATAAAGTCAGCATGGGATGTAAAAATTCGGACTGGATCTTAAAATGAAGCACATACCATCATCAAAAAGGGTTATTTTTCTTTTTTTCCTACCTAATGTTCCTGCAGGTTCTGCTGTAAAGTTTAGTGCCGTATTGCTCAATAAAGTGCTGTCCTTTTTGCCAACTTTGTTGGATGTTTTGACTAAAATTGTAATAAACCTAAGTAAAATGTTTTTTGATGCTCTTCATTTTGACACATACATGCAACTTTTCTGCGCCATGCTGTCTTGCTTTTTGATCAATGTGGGTTTTATTGCCTATTCTAGTGTGTTCAAAAATCATTTACTGTTCGGGTAACTTTTTTTTTTCTCTCTCTCGTAATGCATCATTCCAAAAACTTGTAGGGGAAAGATACCTTGCAAAAAGAACAGGACTTTTTCATCTGAACAAGATTTCAAAAATAGTGTGGGTAGTGAGGTACTTTTTGTCTTAATGTCGGTTTTTGTATTTGTTTTCTTGCAGTGTGATTGAGATTGATGACAGCAACTCAAGTGACGATAGTGATGATGACAATGACATTCAGTTTAATTACAACGACAGTGAAGGTGAAGGTGATTCATTCCATCCTGATTTATCGAGTGATGAAGAGGACGGAATTTATGACGGAGAACTGAATGATTCTTCGAGCGGCGTTGAAGAGAGAGTTGGTAGTGGTCAACCAGAAAGTGTCGAAGACTTAGACTCAAGTTTTAACTCTGACGAACCCTCTGCTGTCAATGCCAGCGAATCCTCTGAAAACCCGGGTAGTCAACCGAGTGACAACGTTAAAAACTCTGAAGGCACATAAAAAGGTACTCCCCTCATCATGTAAATAAGTTACATGAGGAAATATCCAGAAGATAGATAAAAATTATGCTTGAGAACCTGTTCATTAAACTAAGGCAATCTACTTCTATGCTTTTTTAGGCGCTGTGGTACTTAAATGGCATCCATAGATGTCAGCTTTTTTACTGTCGTGATAAAGTGACTCTTAATGATATAACTTTTTCCTTTCTTTTTGATATTGGTATTTGTTTTTTCTTTCCTCTTTCACTGTTCTCCTGTAAATCAGGTACCTTCCCACCTCACAGTTTCTCCTCTGACTGAAGTACATGGCCACGTTTTATGATGAGCCCTTTTATATCTAAATCTCCATGTTGTGGAGGATTCAAGTGAAAATGTAGATTCGCTCTCTTTCCAGCAGAAGAATGTCATGTATAAACCTTGAAATGAAAGGTCCGTATCTTCTGAAGCCTAAAAAATCATTTTATAATTCAAATTAAGTCATTTTCAACTCATCGGATTAAATTGATTTTAGTCTTCAAACAAGTTTATAAGTTGCGCTTGTTTTTAATCTATTGTGTAAGAACTGTCTTCTCTTTAATCAAATTGATTTTGCTTAGTTTGTACCTAGAAACATACTTAAATTACAAAACATACCGTATAAAAATACGTCCATACATATTTTTATCATCTAGAGAGACTCTGACCAAGAGATATCGCTCACCTTGCTAACTTTTTTATACACTTGAATGTGATCTAAAATTGTATCCCATCAAAATTTCCTTTTTTCTAATTACTGAGATTCTTTTGGCTTCATGAAGATAAGGCCCTCTTTCCTCCCTCAAAATATTGAGACTAAAATATTTAAAACATTTTTTTACTTCAACAAGAATTTTATTCTTACAATTAAGTTCATATTCATTTACTATTAAAAGATACACAATCTCTCTGAAGACCTGTCGATCGTTTCGAATTTTTTAAGATATCTGCTTGAAAACATACTCTAATGGGCAAGCTACTTTATAAAGACAGGGTGAGAGGAGGCAACCACTCTTTTTATCATTGGCTCCTCAAAAATTGCAAAATTTTAAACATTTCATAGAAATCTCTAAATCCACAGTGAATCATTTAATGTGCCAAAAATTCTTGTAATTTGTAATGCCTCCTTTAATTTTTCCTATAATTTTTCAATATTGACATTTTTCTTAGCTCTTTCATTTGCACAGAACTTCCATTTTGTTACTTGTAAAGATTATTTTTATTCTTAAATTTAGATTTCTTCTCAAAATTTCACAATCCGCAAATCAGTCAATTCTCATGCAAGTATTAATTTAAGCGATGAAACCTTTGATTCTTCATTGTTTCCCTTTTATATCTTCCTGATTATAATATGATTGTATTATGTACTCACAATTTCTTCAGTTTTACCAAACGATGATACTAAATTGTGTACTTAAGTGAAATCATGTTCCTGTACTTTGAGTATTATTATACTAAGAATTGTTCAACATTGAACACATTGTGTGCCACTCCAGACTCAAAAAGCAGTCTCTGACAAACTAAGGGTGTCTGTATTGAAACCTTGAGCCAAACTTAATTCTGATTCTAGAATTAGAATTTTCTCAGTTGTTTTATCATGTCAGCCCATTTTTCAAGTGTTTTTTTGGCGCTATGAGGATGTATTTGCAAAAACTGGTCGGCATGGAAAGTGTTAATGCTTGAATTAGCAATGTTAGCTGAATTGGGGTAAATATTACATTGATAAGTTTATTTCTAAGTATTTAAGGTTTATAATATTTTGCTGGTCAGCAATCCTTCTTCTTAACATGAGAAGCTATCGCAACTGAAGCAACTCAACACATTTGCAAAAAAAATTAAGTATTTATCGTTGTGTTTATTAATCAACTTCTACCGTCTGATTGTTCTGATGTTAAGGGGCACAAGTACAAGTACAAGGGGCAGTGATGTACAAGTTTCAAAAGCTTATCCTTAAACTGAATACTCTACGGACCTCAATATTGCTAATTGCTCTTTAATTTTTTTTAAGCTTTAATTTTCATTTCATCATTGTGAAACTTTGAAATAACTTACAACTTTTTTGAAAAATTTTTTAAGTGAGTTCTCTCTCTTTTCTGCATCTATCTTTTTTCTTTGAGGAAAAATATAGTTACTCCTTGAGCCCTCTTTAACTTGATAAAATGTAAAAAATAAGTTGCTAGAAGTCAATGATTTATTTTGAGAGCAATGTTTCTTTTGTTTGCANTCGTAATGCATCATTCCAAAAACTTGTAGGGGAAAGATACCTTGCAAAAAGAACAGGACTTTTTCATCTGAACAAGATTTCAAAAATAGTGTGGGTAGTGAGGTACTTTTTGTCTTAATGTCGGTTTTTGTATTTGTTTTCTTGCAGTGTGATTGAGATTGATGACAGCAACTCAAGTGACGATAGTGATGATGACAATGACATTCAGTTTAATTACAACGACAGTGAAGGTGAAGGTGATTCATTCCATCCTGATTTATCGAGTGATGAAGAGGACGGAATTTATGACGGAGAACTGAATGATTCTTCAAGCGGCGTTGAAGAGAGAGTTGGTAGTGGTCAACCAGAAAGTGTAGAAGACTTAGACTCAAGTTTTAACTCTGACGAACCCTCTGCTGTCAATGCCAGCGAATCCTCTGAAAACCCGGGTAGTCAACCGAGTGACAACGTTAAAAACTCTGAAGGCACATAAAAAGGTACTCCCCTCATAATGTAAATAAGTTACATGAGGAAATCTCCAGAAGATAGATAAAAATTATGCTTGAGAACCTGTTCATTAAACTAAGGCAATCTACTTCTATGCTTTTTTAGGCGCTGTGGTACTTAAATGGCATCCATAGATGTCAGCTTTTTTACTGTCGTGATAAAGTGACTCTTAATGATATAACTTTTTCCTTTCTTTTTGATATTGGTATTTGTTTTTTCTTTCCTCTTTCACTGTTCTCCTGTAAATCAGGTACCTTCCCACCTTACAGTTTCTCCTCTGACTGGAGTACATAGCCACGTTTTATGATGAGCCCTTTTGTATCTAAATCTCCATGTTGTGGAGGATTCAAGTGAAAATGTAGATTCGCTCTCTTTCCAGCAGAAGAATGTCATGTATAAACCTTGAAATGAAAGGTCCGTACCTTCTGAAGCCTAAAAAATAATTGTATAATTCAAATTAAGTCATTTTCAACTCATCGGATCAGATTTATTTTAGTCTTCAAACAAGTTTATAAGTTGCGCTTGTTTTTAATTTATTGTGTAAGAACTGTCTTCTCTTTAATCAAATCGATTTTGCTTAGTTTGTACCTAGAAACATACTTAAATTACAAAACATACCGTATAAAAATACGTCCATACATATTTTTATCATCTAGAGAGACTCTGACCAAGAGATATCGCTCCCCTTGCTAACTTTTTTATACACTTGAATGTGATCTAAAATTGTATCCCATCAAAATTTCCTTTTTTCTAATTACTGAGATTATTTTGGCTTCATGAAGATAAGGCCCTCTTTCCTCCCTCAAAATATTGAGACTAAAATATTGATAACATTTTCTTACTTCAACAAGAATTTTATTCTTACAATTAAGTTCATATTCATTTACTATTAAAAGTTACACAACCTCTCTGAAGACCTGTCGATCGTTTCGAATTTTTTGAGATATCTTCTTGAAAACATACTCTAATTGGTAAGCTACTTTATAAAGACAGGGTGAGAGGAAGCAACCACTCTTTTTATCATTGGCTCCTCAAAAATTGCAAAATTTTAAACATTTTATAGAAATCTCTAAATCCACAGTGAATCATTTAATGTGCCAAAAATTCTTGTAATATGTAATGCCTCCTTTAATTTTTCCTATAATTTTTCAATATTGATATTTTTCTTAGCTCTTTCATCTGCACAGAACTTCCATTTTGTTACTTGTAAAGATTATTTTTATTCTTAAATTCAGATTTCACCTCAAAATTTCACAATCCGCAAATCAGTCAATTCTCATGCAAGTATAATTTAAGTGATGAAACCTATGATTCTTCATCGTCTCCCTTTTATATCTTCTTGATTATAATAGTATTATGTACTCACAATTTCTTCAGTTTTACCAAACGATGATACTAAATTGTGTACTTAAGTGAAATTATGTTCCTGTACTTTGAGTATTATTATACTAAGAATTGTTCAACATTGAACACATTGTGTGCCACTCCAGACTCAAAAAGCAGTCTCTGACAAACTAAGGGTGTCTGTATTGAAACCTTGAGCCAAACTTAATTCTGATTCTAGAATTAGAATTTTCTCAGTTGTTTGATCATGTCAGCCCCTTTTTCAAGTGTTTCTTTGGCGCTATGAGGATGTATTTGCAAAAACTGGTCGGCATGGAAAGTGTTAATGCTTGAATTATTAATGTTAGCTGAATTGGGGTAAATATTACATTGATAAGTTTATTTCTAAGTATTTAAGGTTTATAATATTTTGCTGGTCAGCAATCCTTCTTCTTAACATGAGAAGCTATCGCAACTGAAGCAACTCAACACATTTGCAAAAAAAATTAAGTATTTATCTTTGTGTTTATTAATCAACTTCTACCGTCTAATTGTTCTGATGTTAAGGGGCTAACAAGTTTCAAAAGCTTATCCTTAAACTGAACACTCTACGGA
This sequence comes from Bemisia tabaci, assembly GCF_001854935.1. Classification (NCBI taxonomy): domain Eukaryota; kingdom Metazoa; phylum Arthropoda; class Insecta; order Hemiptera; family Aleyrodidae; genus Bemisia; species Bemisia tabaci. The sequence continues at coordinate 1,820,634 of NW_017547090.1, forward strand.
CCTCAATATTGCTAATTGGTCTCCAATTGTTTTTCAAGCTTTAATTTTCATGTCATCATTGTGAAACTTTGAAATAACTTACAACTTTTTTGAAAATTTTTATAAGTTAGTTCTCTCTTTTTTCTGCATCTATATTTTTTCTTTGAGGGAAAAAATCGTTACTCCTTGAGCCCTCTTTAACTTGATAAAATGTAAAAAATAAGTTGCTAGAAGTCAATGATTTATTTTGAGAGCAACGTTTCTTTTGTTTGCAAGTTAGACTGTGCCAATCTTTATAATTATTTCAAAATAGATGTTGCTGAAATTAAAACAGATACATTTGGTTCCTTACAAGACTTTCATACATGATTTTGTGAATGGGAAATTAAAAAAAATGTTTTTAACTCTTGCCCCGGTTCTCTAACTTCAGAGTTGTAATTTTTTCTTTTTGTTGTTTCCTTTGTATAGTATATTTGTCATGTTTAAATGACCTAAAACGTGTTTCAATAACTTAAAAAGCTCATTAATTTTAGGTTTTTGCAAATTATTTTATCTAAATAAAATTGATTTGTAAGCCTCTAATGTCTATTTTCCGACCACAAACTTAATACTTTTTATTTGACTTACCTCGCAAGTCAACAAATGAGGTTAGCAAGAGGCTATGCTTCCATCTGAGAGTTGGAGCTGGATCCTAACAAGGATTTTGCAAAGTGTAAATATTATCAAGTGATGAATCTCATAGATTGTAGGCTGGTATTTTTAGTTTTATTCATTCGTGCAAAATTACACGGAACAACATGGTTATACAGGTCTCTTCTTGAGCTATTTCTTTTACAGGTATAACCCCAAAAAGTAATAAAATTCCCCTGTGTGCATTCAATAGTAACAAAAACTATCTGTGTTGAAACTACAAAAACATATATCTTGTTTGCAGCAGTTCAAAATTAACGCTGACATGTTATTGTATCAATAGAGAACTACCTAACATAGCTGCTTGAATTTTTTACAAAGTTTTCTTCTCTTGCTAAGCATCAGTTGTTTTTCTTTCATATCCATAAGCTTGAGTTTCAATCTAATTTGTTTCAAAAAAGACACACAAAAATGTAAATTATCAGTATTACACAATTATTTTACTTTCTTAAGTTTTTTTTTTTTCTTTTTTTTTCTTTTTTTTTATAATCTTATTTATGTTCTTTTTATGATGAGTATGTATTAGTAATAGAAGTGATTGTGAGTTGAAGTGTATAAATTCTTTCTGAGGGTATTTTATCTTTAGTCTCAATTAAGTTTGTTTGCTGTTGTATCAAAAGTACTGTTGATATTTCAAGTCCAAGTCCACACATAAACTAATACTTACGCACATGTGTGTGTAGATCACAAAATAATGAAACTGTCATTGAAGAAATGAATCCCATGTGCAGTCTGTGTCGATCCTCAACCATTCTATTGCTTCCATATGAGCTAATCTACGACATTACAAGGCAATTTTAGACAGAAAGATTTTTAGTTTTATTCCGCTGGAGGTTGCACACAGAAAAAAAGGTTAATGTCAGAGATACAGGAAGAGCAGATAAATTGGCACCAGCTAACCTTTTTTGCGCTCCTTTTCTGCTGGTTTAAGGTCGCAACATACCCCAAGTTTAGTCTCAGCCCTAAACCAGCAGGTATGGGACGCTTTACCTGTCTGTCTTGTGTCTTCGACACGAACTTGCTTTTTCAATGTATCCTGCAAGTGTATTTTTACACCCGAACTTTTCTTTTATTTCTTTTTGATCAGTGTCAAAGAAAAAAGCTCATATTCTCAGGGGTTTGTTATTATTAGCTTTTGGAATTACCATGTAAAGCTGTTTTTTTTTTCTCCTTTTTTCTTTCAAAGAAACTCCTACAAAAATAGAATGTAAATAGGTACACATATATATACATATAATGAAAGTATTGTGTCTTTCAGAGTCCGGATCTCAATTTTTCTCTGATTTCTCTAGTTCTTAACATGTTTTGTATTCCCCTTCCATCCACTCTCTTTCTGGGACATGAGAATATCTTATCATTTTAGTTGATAAGAATGATTCAACTGTCTCGATCTATAAAAAGTTAAAATCCCGTATATTGTGATCAATAATGTGCCCTCCTATTGAGTATCATTAAATGATACTCAATAGGAGGGCAATTTTTTACAAATTTTGTACTACTTACATTTTGCTATTGGAAACTACAATTCCTGGCTAATTCGTAAAAACGCTTATGTGCATAGGGAAACTGATGGTATATATGCACGTTGTTCTGAAACTGTCAATGAGCCAGAAATTGTAGTTTCCAATTGCAAAATGCAGTCCATTTAGTTTAAACGGCATTTGCCATGTGAAACTGGAGCTTGAATGATGCAGTACCTATTGCTAAAGACAATTCGATCAATGACTTCCATTGACTAATTTTACCTGACAATAGCCGGTAAGATTATCCGCAGCTTTTGCAATGACATATAACTTATACTCCATAAAGCAATTATTTAGAACATCAATAAAATGTAAAACTAAAAAAAAAATACTCAGAAGTATTTGAAAATAAGTCTCCTATTATTTTTTTCACCCGTTATAATCATTGGATTGCCATCAAATATCTTGCTTTGAATATTTATCAGTTCTTTTTATTATTCTTTAATTAGCTCATCTTATGTTGGCTCTTTTATACTCATTCGAACAGATGGCGTTTCAACTCCTGTACCAAGTTTCAAGAAGACTGCTTTCGTGTTTTTGAATCCATATACTCAAAAAACCTGTAGTAAATATCTCTCTGTATTATTAAGTAACAGTTTGGTACCTGATTTATCATTAGTTATTTTTTTTTCTTCTTTTTTTTCCCCCTGAAATTCCAATGGTTTTTGGTTTTACCTTAATTCGTGTTCTTATGTTACTTGATTTTGTAAAGTTGTGTGTAAGAATGTGATTTTAATAAAAAGAAAAAATTAACATCCAATCAAACTTGTAATGTCTTTTGTCCAATGAAAGCCTTATCACATGATGGAAATGCTCCATACTAGCGCTGGGAATAATCAAAAATACCTAATAATAACAACCTAGGTAGCCTTAGTGCTATGCATGTAGTACTTTGGTATTCAAAGCTCAGATTTGGTTATCAATACAATTTTATTTGTCGGTAGAATCACGCAAAATAAAAATATCAAAGGTTGGCACCACCAATCTGTAAACATATTACAAGTAGGTATGAGAAAATATAAATCCTGACGATTTTAGTTGCACGATTTTAGTGACCCAATGATAATAAAATTAATTGGTTTTAGATTTTTTGGAGTGTCTCGTAGGTATTACAATGCGCCGAAATGCTCTAATCTTTAAATGAATAGAGATGCACGATTGCTAAGTCCAAGAGACGTCCATGCAACCGTGGTAAAAATTGGCATTAGAATCTGTGTTCCAAAATACCATAAACCTACAGCTGGCTGTAAGATTTCCTATAGCTTCTATAGCCGGCTACACAATTTCTTATAGCCTTTTATAGCCGATGGCGATTAAGCAACAGCCAGGCGATAAAGTGTATGCTAAACGTTACTAATTGACTTAGTGAGTTTTTGGAATACTGCTCTCTTTTTGGAACGTAGTATCTTGATTCATTTTGCGAGGAAAGCTCCGTACTTTTGATGGATGCCTGCCATTACTAATATATTAGAGCGCCTTCAGTTTCGTATGATACTGTGCAATACCTCTGGTGTGAAATAGTTGCTTCAAGCGCCGTGGCAGGCGGGCAGCCAGCGCGAAACACGCATTGGCGCCTACAAACCTAACAGGGATACTTCACGCGTTGCGCAATGCGTGAAGTATCCCTGTTAGGTTTGTAGGCGCCAGTGCGTCGCCGCTCCGCTTTGTGTGCTCTAATATTTAATCTGGCGGAGTCAGCGTTATTCAACTCATGATTTTGAAACGTTTGCACATCCTGTATGGATTATTCTCATTTTAATTGATAAAAAAAATATATGCCTATTAAAGGAAAATATAATGTCGACTGTGCAAGTCGGCAATCGCATAACTCGGAAAACGCGATTTTTCAGGAGAGGGAAAAAACTCTCTACATTCCTCATCTTTGAAGGTAGAGGGGAAAGAAATTCTTAGAGACAGCAAGAATAAGATGCTTCATAAGACTCCATCATCATTTTGAATAATATTCTCGTCTGTCAGGAGAAATGACCGAAAAACCGAGTTATGTGTTTGTAGAAGTAAGGTCCAATACTGAATTCCAAGATACATGATTGGCGAATTACTGATTCAAACCTATTCTTTGCCGATGTTGACTGAATAAAGACTAAATAAGACTCCTCTCACTTTAAAAGTAGCCTAAAGTTCCTTTTAACAAACTTTAATTGGTAGCGAATCTTTAGAATGACACTGGAAAACGATTCGACGGCGTAAGTCGGCAATCACATAACATCGGTTTACGACGTCGCAGACTTCCTGTCACACTTCATATTTTAAACGGAAAACTATACTCAACGGCAATTCTTTAAAACTGCCGTGAGTTTTCTTCCCTCATGCGAAGAAAATTCTGTATAAACTGCAAGGAATGATGTCAAATGTGTCGTAGAAGCGGAGCTTTTCAGACACCATGAACGAGATAATTATATGTGATTGCGGACTTACGCCGTCGAATTACGAATTAAAATGAAATGAAGATAAAAATAAGCGGACGATTACTTACTCAGTTATCCGTCGGATTAGATTGTTAGATGTTAAAACAATAATAATATTTTTGTTGTTTGAAGATTCCGTGACGTACTAACTTTTAATTTTCCCTCCTAAATTGCTCACGGTTCTTCCCGGGAGAGCGGGCGTTGTGTAAAAATGCGGCGCGACGGCACGAGTTATGTGTTACTGGAATTAACGCCGAGATAGGTATGTGTTTTGAGTTCTACGTTTTTAGGTGACCTCCAGATTTTTTTCGACTGAAATATTTTGATAGCAGGTAAAGGGCATCTTCTACACTTCATTTCTGCAGCTAACTCAAAACCGCCAAAAATCGAGTTATGTGATTGCCGACTTACACCGTCGATGTGCGTTTTGTAAATATTAAGGTGGTTCCGTATCAAACCAACTTAATGATTTCCAAAGCACACGAATTTCTAAACAATTTATAGCCTTTTATAATCGATGGCGAAAAAGCAACAGCCAGGCAATAAAGTGTAAAGCCCGGCGATAGGAACTATAGCCCGGCTGCATAATTTTTTATCGCTTCGTATAGCCCGGCCGTATGATTTTCTCCGCATTCTACAGCCAGCTACATGATTTTCTGTAGCCTTCTTTAGCCGGCTATAAGAATTCCTATGGTATTTTGAAACGCAGCTCTTATCGCCAATTTTTACCACGGAATAGTGAAATTCCATAGTTTTTGAATGCCTAGAAACATGATCAATTCATCTCCTCGAGAAATCAATTAGTTTCAGGGTAAGGTCAGTCACTAAATCAAATTCAGAGTAGAATAATCGAAGTTATTTTCAAATGAATCTCTAAATATATCAGCAAAGAAAGAACTTAATTTTTTCAAAAAGCGCGGTACCCGCAAGTCACGAGACGCAGTACCGACTGACAAATGATGTCAAAATTGGAAAAGTTGATCTACAATCGAGGAAATGAGGTTCATAATCCAGTTTTTTTCTTTTTGACGCGTCATTTATCAAAGAATTAGGTTTATGAAGTGACCGAATATCTATTATGTCCTGTGGCCTTTCAGGGAGGTATAACATGCAGCATATGCCATAGTCACAGTTCAAGAAGTTCAATAGTTAAAAAAAAAGATTTTCTGAAATGTAGTGCACGAAAAATTGAGTGGAAACGCTCAATTATGTGATTGGAGTAAATAGCACGTTACTACGAGAAGCAAATAAAACTTTCATAAAGTCCGCTGGATTTGATAGAGAGCGTCGCTATGGGCTGAGCGATAACTATTCGAACACGGCGGTTGAAGGAGTTGCATACTCACAACCTTGAAGGCGATTTTTACTGGCGCGTTAAACATCACGACTTGTTGGAACTGGACTTCAAAAATGCACACTTTGAATCAATTACAAATAGGTACCTACGCAACCTCCGCTATTTTCTGGGAAGGATTCTCTAGTGGTCAACGCTAATCTCACCTCTATTTTTATCCATTTACTCAGGTAATCAATAGTATATTGCACAGCAATATGTGCGTTAAAAGCACATATAGTTCAAGCCATGCAATGGGATTTTTGATCTGCAAAAATTCGGGGAAGCTATTTTTTTAGCGACCGATTCGTATATATTTTCGCAGTAGTGGCCAAAGCTCCTCTGCGAACACAGCCACTTAATTTTATTTCAATATCGACGGCCAAGGTGCAAAACCACGTAGGTATCTCTGTTTGCGACGTAGCAGACCTCCCGTCATACTTTATTTTTTCTTTGGAAAAATAGTCAACGAAGTTTATTGGAATGTTTCATGATGTTTCTTAACTGTCAGCGAAGTATTCTTCATGAATTTTGAACCATACAAAAACGGTTTGCTTCTCTTTGAAAAAATAAATTGGGGGCAGAAATTCTGAAACCTCGCAATAGAGATACGTGGTTCTTCACTTCGGTCATCCAGGGCCGGGTTAAGGGGGTGGCCACATGGGCCGCTGCCCACGGCGGCAAATTTTGCAATATTTTTAAATGTAGGTATAAAAAAAATGGGATTCAGAAAAAAAATTATCAATGAGAAAAGGGGACAAAATCTCTCTTTCCTGAGAGTATAGTAATTTAGTACAGTAATATAGTGAGAGTAACTTAATTTTGTTGTTTTTCGGTGATACAAGAGACAGCATCTTTAATTAGTCGAGTCAAGAGAGGGACTAAACACGCAATTTGGCCTGGAGCTCAGCGCAGAGAGGAATGATGACGAGGACTTGAGATGAAAAGAAGAAGCCCTCGGCGCGGCGGTCGGCATGTAACACATATTAGCGCCTACAAGATTGCATGAATACTTCACGCATTGCGTCAGACACAGTGCGGTCAGAAGCGGTCGGCGTGAAACGCATAGCGCCTACAAGACTGTAGGAATACCTCCCGCATTGCGACAAATACAGTGCGGTCAGCGCGGAGCGGCGGCGGAAGTTAAAATTATTAAACCACATTTATGTTTGTTCTTTCTTCATTTTTTCGTTCAATGCATATAAATGGAAGGCCTTGTCCACAAAGAGATAGGTTTAGGGGACTTAACTTTCGCGCAAAGTTCCGTGAACTTTTGCTAGTAGTGTTGACAGGGCTTTCGAAAAAAATGTGTCTAACACGAGTAAACGCGTTTCATGCATCCCGCTACCTCCGGCACGTTCACTTGATGGTTTTATTAATGTTTCAAAACGAATGAGGAGGGGGCGGCAAAATACAGGCGGCCCATGGGCGGCAAGTAGGTAAATCCGACCCTGCGGTCATCGATATTAAAGTTAATATGATAGTGATATTGCACAGTAATAGTCGCGTTAAACTCTCATTTAGTCCAAGCGAATGGGTATTTCGACCTTCAAAAATTTGAGATAGCTATTTTTCTAGCGATTCTTATGCACTTTTGACGCTGAATCTGAACTCGAATTTTGCACCAAAAATTTCGAGCCAGAAAGTTACCGAATTTAGCAATCGTAGAGTGCCTCGGGAAAGAAAATTCAGAGGGCTGCGAATCTGAACAAAATAATTAAATAATCATAATACCCTACGAATAAGGCTGAGACGAGGTGCGCGTAAGCGAGCTGTACAGGAAGTCCAAAACTGCGACTCACCCCTTGTAGTTGCCACATAGCGCTGAAAATCATAACTCTTCCCCATTCAAACCCATATAAACTACCTATACTCCTTTTATCGTACAGCCTGGCAACCTGGCAAAAGGGGCCCTTATCCATGTTCAATTAAGCGAGAACGACGCCTCGGCGACGCGACGACGTGGCGTGTCCTTTATTTTGATTAATTGTCGAAGAATCCGATGAGTTGATCATCCACCCTTTTTCGAGCTGCCAATGGATCCCCAGAGACAAAATCTGGCAAAAACGCAAGCAACTGCAGAGGCGGACCCACCAGGTTGGCAGCAACTGGTATTCCTCCATTTAAACATATGCTTAGTAATCGATTCTTGTCATGGCAGTTCTGCCGTGCTATGGAAGAACGCCGTATGAACCTTCAGGCGTCGCCAAATTTCCTTGGATAAAACACGAATTTACTGGTAAACTTATGAATATTTTCCTTCTAATTTTTTAGATAATTTTGTTCGCAATTTCACCTGAAGTTCCTGAAAATTTCAAGGAAAAATATTCATAATTTTCCTCATAAATGAACATTTTATCGAAGGAAATTTGGCAACTCTCGAATGTTCATACGGCGTTTTTCCTTAGCACGGCAGAGTTGGTCCCTCCGAGAATCGATACCTACATCTCCATAGGTTTAAATGGAGCGGAGACAACTTTGCCAATTTGCTGAAATTGCAATATGAACGAGTGATACGACCGTTTACTCTGTAGAACACATCGTACAAATTTCAAACTATACTTTGCATTATGCGCATTTGTAGGAGAATTCACATGCAAATTTTTTACTGCTTCATCTGAGAGTGCTTAAAGAGCAAATTTCACAGTAATTTTTATGGATTTTTCTAATATGGGACGTAGTATAAAAATAGATTTAAAAGTGAGAAAATGTGACGTCATCTGACGGCATTTCCCATTTAAGCACGTGTATTTTAGCAAATTTGGTCATTTCTTCATATCTTCTCCCATAATTGTTCAATTCATGAACCCAGGGCATCCTCGTGTTCAGTTCACTCAGCAGTTTCCACTTAAACACGAAATTCATCAAATTTCAGATAGGTACCTGCAAATTCTCTAACAGAGACGACCTTTTATTCCTATCAAGACAAAACGACTGTCCCCGGCATTTGGGTGAACTTTATCTTACAATCAGTTATTTTCAAACTCACACATTATCGACCCGAAAAACTAGCGTAAAAAATACCGTAGAAATGTGAACATTCAAGAGATGACAACAGGACAAGGCTCTCGAACTCACACGGCGCTTTGATACCACTATTCGTGCTTCATGGATGTGCTTGAAGTATCATCAAAATTGAAGGCGAAATGGGACACTTTGTCTTGACTCCGACTTTGATGTCGCGTTTAGAGACGACCTCTGTCGATAAAGACGCAATAACTATCTGTGATATCCGATAGTGCATCTACGGCAAAATTGCAAAACCTCGCAACTCACTTTGCGACGTTGCAGATTTCCTATCGATTTTTTATCAGCCGAAAGATAACTAAACATGGCTGACAATTCGTCCAGCCATTTTGTGTTTTTCTGCGGTTTTGAGAGCGGAACTTTTTTTCTCATAGGATTTCTCACCAATAATAAAGGGCTCTTAACGAGAATCTAAATCTGCCTCCCTTTAAATTATGGAGCCCCCAAAATCGATGAAGAAGCAGATAAAAAACTAAAAACAAACGAAGTCTTTTTGGCATCGCAACGCAAATTTCCCAACATAGACAGTTTCACCGAATCTCGAGTCGGCTCATACGTCATTTGATGATTTCCCTTCGCGAAATACCGTTGCACAGAGATGCTGTATTAAGGATGAGGAACACCGTATTAGCCTGAAGTTGCCAAATTAGCCTCGATAAATTCACAATTCTCAGGGAAACTTAAGAATACTTTTTCTCCAATTTGTCGGAGAATTTTTTTTGAAATACACTATTAAGTATCTTAAATCTTCACGGGAAACTATTCATAACTTTACTGAAACAGGAATATTTTATCCAGATTTGGCAACATTTGAATGTCCATGCTGCGTTCTCCCCTGGACCCTGGCACGGACCGCACGGAAGTACTTCACGCAGAAAAGCATCCCACGCCTGCCGTGTTCCGGAAGAGGACTGTAATGGGATGAACCCTAAGACGCAACAGAGCACGTGTCAACCATGGCTCATACAGAGGTGCACTTACTTCCCTCTTCTGGAATATGGCAGACGTGGTGAGTCCCATCCTCTCATCTTCCACGGCGAGACAATAGCGAAATTGCTTGTCGTTATTGATGGCCGCGGCAGCCAGAGAGCGGGCAATCCCCAATTATTCCGCATAGAATATTTCAGGAAATGCCGATATCATGAAATCGTGACAATCTGTATGGACGTACACTGTAGCAATCCGAGGTCCTCATCTTTCGACCTTAGCAATCGATATATAGTAAAATTGGATTGCATTTTGCAAAAAGGAACCATTGCAATGATGCTAAGATTGTGTAACTTCATCTTTTGCAATAAAATTGCGGAAATCGTGAAAAACTATGAAATTTAGATGGTAATTTTTGTCTTAAATTTACAGTTTTTAGCGAGTAAAATAGAAACTATTAATGAATAATCGGGTTTTTCCTCCAAGACAAAAGAAGTTGCACAATCTTAGCAACATTGCAATGCTAGTGGTTCCTTTTTGCAAAATGCAATCCAATTATGGTTTGGACTGTAAAATTGCTGTGTTAAGGAAGAACGCCGCGCCGTATGATAATTCGAGACATCCCAAATTTCCCTGGATCAACATGTATGTTTGAGGATATTTGAGCCGTGTTAAACAGAAAGGAACAAAGCCAGATCAATTATATTGGCAAATTTAATTTTACATGAAAACGCTTGTGTGATTTTGTGTGCAAATAGTGAATTTTCTGCATAGTGGGAAGCAAATTCCTTAAAATTTTCAAAGGAGCTCGCGCATTAACGTTCTCTTGTAAAAAATGAAATTGCCCAGTTGAGGCTGATGTTGCTTGGTTCCTTTCTGCTGAACGCGGTCCATTTCTGCATGTTTTGCCTTAAAATTTGTGCAAATTTTAGATTAAATTGTGGACATAATGGTTAGAAAATTTTGAAAAAAAAATATTCACAATTTGTCCAGAGAATTCGTTTTTTATTGAGGGAAACATGACATTGAAGGCTCATCAGACGTTCTTTCTTAACATGGCAGAATGATTAGTTATAATGTTATAGTTATTATGCAGTTAGTATGGGTTCGTTGGGGAAGGAATGAACCTCAGTTTTTGTAAAATTTCAAAATGTAGAAATCAGAGTGACTTTTTGTTCAATTGGACGTATTTATGCTAAAAGGAACTGTGTGCGCAGAGTTTGCCTGTAACATAGTTCCTTTTAGCATAAATACGTCCAATTGAAAAAAAAAGTCACTCTGATTTCTACATTTTGAAATTTTACAAAAACTGAGGTTCATTCCTTCCCCAACGAACTGTGTGCGTAGAGTTTGGCTTTAACATAGTTCCTTTTAGCATAAATACATCCAATTGGTGTGAATATAATAATAACAGCCCTTGGGCCACGACTCGATTTGAGAAGTATAAAACGGAACACATGCTCAACCATAACAAACACAAAAGGTGTGATGACACCAGCATAAGCGACTGAAGGGGAGGATGAGCAGAGTTTATCATACCAGAACGTAACAAGTGATTTGTCCGGCGGAGAGAGCGGCGCAGTTAAATCAGGCGGAGTGACAAACAATAAAATAATAAAAGGGTTTAATAGAATAATGATTGTACATATGACGACGGACAATGAGCGGAAGGGGTCAGATGTTTATTGACTCGACAATGGATTTTGATAATCATATCAAAATCGACCCCAATCATAAACTCGGAGGGTTGTTGTCCTCCGCCCCTCCGCGCCCTCCCCTCGCGCCCTCCGAGACGGAGATGATATCGCCAATCGCCCCGGCTTCTATTATCAAGCTACTGTCTCTGACTTTGGACTTTCGCTGTTGCCACATCCACCATCATTTTTTTATTTTTATAGGAAATGGACCATTAGACAATGGTAAAATTAGACGGTACAAATTTATTAATTCTAATGGATGTTCTCTCTTCAAAATTTCACCTAAAGCATGATTCAAGCAACAAGAAAGATTAAAATTAACTTCCAAGTAAGATTTAAACGTCTATTTTTTTTAGTATTGGTATTAGAATTATTATTATCATTATTTTTTTTTTTACGAATAATTTAAACGAATAATTTGACTGTCTCACCGATATGAAAAACCATATTTTAGGGCAGATCCAGACACTTCTAACGGAGGGCGGAAGGAGGGTCGGCGAGGCTCCCCTTAAAAATTTGTCAAATTTTAAAGCATTTAATATGCAAATGAATTTCATCAGTAATTCCAAATGATAAGCGTCCTTACTTCTTCTTTCCTACGTCTCTTCTTTCTTTCCTTTTTCTTCCTCCTATTTTTCGACCGAACGAGGGGGAGGGGGTGCACGCCCCCTATAACCACAGTCCACCGAATCAAATCGCGGACTACGACGGTTTTGGCAGGATTCTCAGTAAGCAGTATTCCTCCCCCACCTTACGTCGCTCAAAGTGTAAACAACGTCCAACAGCTGAGCCGAGGCGCCGATATTGAGGCTGCTGTCATATTTTGATTTAAAAAAAGTTTTAGAATGCAAAGACTGTCACGATATAACATTAAAAATACGATTTAATTCAGGTAGATTAAGGTTTTTTCATGAGAGGAAAGCTTCAATTTATGCATCGAAAAACGTACGTATCTTTTCTCGGAATTACTTGCAGTCATTCTTGCAGTACAAATCGTATTTCACTAAAATTTTGATGAGGAAACATAAATTATTATGCTTATATTCGCACCGTGTCTAATGCTCGATTTCTCAATAATTCTGGTGACTAATTTTTGGAATCTTACGAGATGTTCCGGTCGGATTTACAAGAGAGTCGTTAAAACCAATGCCATAAAACTCCAACTATCACAATATCGTATTAAGGTTTTATTTCCGATACCTACTGAATGCTCTCTAAATTTGATTTTCTCAAAATTGTATGTAAAGTTGACGATCAGGTATACAGTTTTTCGTCTCTCCTGTAAAATTTGGTTTTGTGGACATGTATTCAGGAATTCATTTGGCAACCCTTTAAAGTATAAAACAGGCTCGTGTCTGTGTTTTTGCTCGGACCAGGGCGGAAGATTTATAGAACGATTTGTCATGTAGTTTAAGTTTGCCACCCAATTATCAGTAAATTAAATCTGAATTATAGGAGCGGGGCAAAAACTAATTCTCTCTTCCTCCCCCTCGACCACCCCTCTGATTTCACTGTCTGTGCAGTTGCGCATCTTGTCACGCCGAGACACATCGCCGCCCCTTCATCCCTCCATCCCTTCATCCAGCCATCCCTCCATCCCTTGGAGCCTGAAGGAGCCAAGCTCAATTTCAGCGCTCCACCCCTTGTCGCACGCCCTTATTTTGGATCTTCTTATTTCTCTTCTCGACTCTCGTATCTTTTCTCGGTTCTCGTCTCGAAATCAAAAGTTTATCTTTGCAGTGGTGTAGGTGGAAGGGGAGGTGGGCTAAAACCTTCCCTATTTCTAAAAAATGTCTTCAAAAGTCGTCATTATATGCGATTTTAAGGACTTTTTATTTTTAAACCGACGATTTGAGAAGCTAATTGCCTTTGTTTTAAAAACCACGGTGTACAAGAGGAGATGGGCATTCTTCTGTGTACAGCCTTCATATTAAATCCAAACTTTTTATCCTGGTCTTGTGAAGTGGTTTTATAATGTATGCAGGCTGATTATTGGCATTATGGATTATACAGGCTGGAAAAAAAAGACAGACAAAGGACAGAAAGAGAATAGGGCGGCCCTGTTGGTGGAAGCAGTTGGTTGAAATGGATAATAAATTGAGGTGAGGAATAGACTAGCTAACGTCAACCCACGGGCGACTCTATATCTTAGTCTATAACAACCACCCATTTCAACCAACAGGAGCGCTCCATTTTCCTTTTGCCTCTTTCATCTGACGCTTTGTCCATCACTTTCAATAATCACCTAGCTGGTCAAACCGACTTCCACTCTAACATTCTACATACTGCACTGTTATACAACTAGTTAAATATAACATGAAAATAAATTATACCCGCCTCATTTTATTTCGCTAATTTTGCACAGTATGTATTTTCAAATTTACAAAACAATATTCACATCTACAGATTGCAACATCATTATAAAGTTCTATGTACACGAAAAGAATGTAAGGAACCCTTAGAAAAAATAAATCAGATGCAGTTCCGAGGCCGTCCTGCGGTAGCCCTAAAATAGATCCTTTTCCCTCTTTTCTTTTCTCCCTTTTTTTGTGTGTTTTCGACTCGCGTAGTATCTAAAAACGAGTTTGCTAATAACCCAATCAGTCGGGGCCCAAATCCTGAACCTTAGTTTGCCATGAGAGAAAGCACTAAGCACATCTGCCGTGCAAGATACACCTACTTATAACATATTACATGATACATGTTTTTCATCAGGATTGCAAGCTGAATCTCAATCCGTTGAAATGAGGTAAGATTTTATGCACATTAAAAAAATTGGTTGACGAATTTTCCTCAAAGTAGAAAGAGAGCGAGTCAATTTGCGGCCGCCCAGGACAGCCCCGGAACTGCCCCTTATTTATTTTTTCTACGGACTTAGGTACGTCTGCAGAACGATTCACGTCTTTGAGATTGAAAGTGTAAAAATCCATTGCGAGAGAGGATTGACATCATTCGTAATTTCGCTACGACTTTAATTTATATGCACATAACACATTCCGTTCATGTTTTAGTATACAGGGTGTTTCAGACCACCCGTACCAGGCCTTTTTCTCGGTTGGTATAGGTCGCACGAAGTCGGAGACCGCGGGGTTGAATAGGGAATTGACCCCAAGGAATCCGAATTTTGTGGTCCCGAAACCCCCCCACCCCCCCTTGGGGGGTATAGGGGGGGTCACGATGGTAAAAGTCACGGTTCCCGATCGAATTGCGGATTGATCGCATCAGAATTGAAAAGCACGGAAAATTTCACGTGGAATTGACCCCTAAAAATCC
>NW_017547090.1:1836061-1898077 GCF_001854935.1 Bemisia tabaci
ATGGTAAAGAATCGATTATTAAGGTGTTCGCTGCGAACACCCTGTTTATCGATCCTTTCCATAGGTTTAAACGGCATAACAATCGATAAATCGCAAAGCACGCCACGCCACTGCTTACTTCCCTCTCCCGGAATATGATGGCAGACGTGGTAAGTCCCGTCCTCTCATCTTCCACGGCGAGACAATAGCGAAATTGCTTGTCGTTATTGATGGCCGGGGCAGCCAGGGAGAGGGCAATCCCCAATTATTCCGCATAGAATATTTCGGGAAATGCCGATATCGTGAAATCGTGACAATCTGTCTGGACGTACACCGTTGCAATCTGAGGTCCTCATTTTTCGACCTTAGCAATCGATATTTAGTAAAAGTGGATTGCATTTCGCAAAAAGGAACCACTGACTCTCCCATAAAAGCACATAACTGCCTAGGGAAACCAATGGCATGTATGTTGTTTCTAAAATGGGCCAGAGATAGTGGTTCCTTATTGCAAAATGTAATTCAATTATGGTTTGGACTGTTAAATTGCGCGTGTTAAGGAAGAACGCCGCGCCGTATGATAATTCGAGACACCCAAATTTCCCTGGATCAATATGTATGTTTGAGGATATTTGGACCGTGTTAAACAGAAAGGAACAAAGCCGGATCAACTATATTGCCAAATTTAATTTTACATGAAAACGCTTGTGTAATTTAGTGTGCAAATAGTGAATTTTCTGCATAGTGGGAAGCAAATTCCTTAAAATTTTCAAAGGAACTCGCATTAACGTTCTCTTGTAAAAAATGAAATTGCCCAGTTAGGGTTGATGTCGCTTGGTTCCTTTCTGCTAAACGCGGTCCATTTCTGCATATTTTGCCTTAAACTTTGTGCAAATTTTAGATTAAATTGTGGACATTATTGTTTGAAAAATTTGAAAAAAAAAAATATTCACAATTTGTCCAGAAAATGCGTTTTTTATTGAAGGAAACATGGCATTGAAGGCTCATACCACGTTCCTTCTTAACATGGCAGAATAGTTAAATATAATGTTGTAGTTATTATGCAGTTAGTACGAGCTCGTTGGGGAAGGAATGAACCTCAGTTTTTGTAAAATTTCAAAACGAAGAAATCAGAGTGATTTTTTGTTCAAGTGGACGTATTTATGCTAAAAGGAACTGTGTGCGTAGAGTTTGCTTGTAACATAGTTCCTTATAGCATAAATACATCCCATTGGTGTGAATATAATAATAACAGCCCTTGGGCCACGACTCGATTTGAGAAGTATAAAACGGAACACATGTTCAACCATAACAAACACAAAAGGTGTGATGACTCCAGCATAAGCGGCTGAAGGGGAGGATGAGCAGAGTTTATCATACCAGAACGTAACAAGTGATTTGTCCGGCGGAGAGAGCGGCGCAGTTAAATCAGGCGGAGTGACAAACAATAAAATAATAAAAGGGTTTAATAGAATAATGATTGTACATATGACGACGGACAATGAGCGGAAGGGGTCAGATGTTTATTGACTTGACAATGGATTTTGATAATCATATCAAAATCGACCCCAATCATAAACTCGGAGGGTTGTTGTCCTCCGCCTCTCCGCGCCCTCCCCTCGCGCCCTCCGAGACGGAGATGATATCGCCAATCGCCCCGGCTTCTATTATCAAGCTACTGTCTCTGACTTTGGACTTTCGCTGTTGCCAGATCCACCATCATTTTTTTATTTTTATCAGAAACTACCATCAGACAAGGTACTTTATTCATTCTGATGTATATTTTCTCTTCATAATTTCACGTAGAACATAATTCGAGCAATAAAAATTACTACAATTAACTTCCAAGTAAGATTTTAACGTTTATTTTTTAGTAATATTTTTATCTTTATTTTTTTTTTTAGCAATAGTTACAATAATGTGAATGCTCCGTCGATATGAAAAACCGCAGTCAGGGACGGATCCAGACACTTCGAACGTTTCAATTTATGCATCAAAAAAGTACGTATCTTTTTTCGGAGTTACTTACAGTAATTTTTGAGGTACAAATCGTATTTCACGTTAAATTTTGATGACGAAACATAAATTAGCGTGCTGTATTCGCACCTTGTCTAATGGTCAATTTCTCAATTATTCTGGTGACAAACCACTGGAATCTTACGTATGGTATTCCGGTCGGATTTACTAGAAAGTCATTAAAACCAATGTCATAAAACTCAAACTATCACAATGTCGCACTGGGCTTTGCTTCTGGTACTGAATGCTCTCTTTTTATTTTTTCAAAATTTTTCATCGAGTTGACGGTCAGGTATACAGTTTTACGTCTTTGCTGAAAAATTTGGATTTGTGAACAAGTTCCCTCTCTGCATTCAGGGATTGATTTGGCAACCCTTTAAAGTATAAAACAGGCTCGTGTCTGTGTTTTTGCTCGGACCAGGGCGGAAGATTTATAGAACGATTTGTCATGTAGTTTAAGTTTGCCACCCAATTATCAGTAAATTAAATCTGAATTATAGGAGCGGGGCAAAAACTAATTCTCTCTCCCTCCCCCTCTACCACCCCTCTGATTTCACTGTCTGTGCAGTTGCGCATCTTGTCACGCCGAGACACATCGCCGCCCCTTCATCCCTCCATCCCTTCATCCGACCATCCCTCCATCCCTTGGAGCTCGAAGGAGCCGAGCTCAATTCCACCGCTCCACCCCTTGTCGCACGCCCTTATTTTGGATCTTCTTATTTCTCTCCTCGACTTTCGTATCTTTTCCCGGTCCTCGTCTCGAAATCAAAAGTTTTTCTTTGCAGGGGTGCAGCTTGAAGGGGAGGTGGGCTAAAACCTCCCCTCATATCTAAAAAATTTCTTCAAAAGTCGTCATTATCTGGGATTTTAAGGACTTTTTATTTTTAAACCGACGATTTGAGAAGCTAATTACCTTAATTTTAACAACCGTAGTGTACAAGAGGTTTTGGGCTTTATTCTGCATAAAGCCTTTATACTAAATCTCAACTTTTTATCCTGATCTTGTATAGTGATTTTATAATGTCTGCAGGCTGATTATTGAACTTAGTGGAAAAAGAGACAGACGAAGGAAAAAAAGAGAATAAAGTGGCCTTGTTGGTGGAAGCAGGGGGTTGCAATGGACAATAAATTGACGGGAGACTCTATCTTAGTCTATAACAACCACTCGTTTCAACCAACAGGATCGCTACATTTTCCTTTTGCCTCCTTCATCGTCAGCTTTGTCTATCACTTTCAATAATGACCCCACTGGTCAAACAGACCTCTACTCTTATATTCTACATACTGCACTGTTATAGGGCTAGTTAATTATTGCACTGTTATAGGGCTAGTTAAATATATCATGAAAATAAATTATATCTCCTCATTTTATTTCGCTAATTTTGCACAATGTGTATTTTCAAATTTACAAAACAATATTCACATCTACAGATTGCAACATTATTATAATGTTCTATGTACACGCAAAGAATTCAAGGGACCCTTAGAAAAAATAAATCAGATGTAGTTCCAAGGCTGCCCTGCGGCAGCTCTGAAGGAACCTTTCCCATTTTCTTTTCTTCTTTTTTTTTGGTGTTTCTCTACCCGAGAAGTATCTAAAAACGAGTTTGCTCATAACCCAATCAGTCGGAGCCCAAATCCTGTACCTTAATTCAACATAAGAGAAAGCACTGAGGACATCTCCCATGCAAGATACGTCTACTTATAACATGTCTCCTGATACATGTTTTTCATCAGAATTGTAAGCTGAATCCCAATCCGTTGAAATGAGGTAAGATTTTATGAAAATTAAAAAATCGGTTGACAAATTTTCTCCTGCCAACAGTAGATAGAGAGCAAGTCTACCTTCGGCCGCCTAGGACAGCCCCGGAACTGTCCCTTCTTTATTTTTACTTGGGACTTAAACATATCTGAAGACGGATTCACTTCTTTGAGAGTGTAAAAATCCATCGCAGAAGAGGATCGACACCATACATAATTTCGCTACGACTTAATTTATATGCATATAACACATTCCGTTCATTTTTTAGTATATGAATATATTATAAGGATGGATTTATAATAAGGTATGAAGATATAAGATTGTATTAAGTTCGTGGTAGTGCTTTTTCAGAAAGTTCTAACAAACTAACGCTGCATATAATTTCTGGATTTTAAGACTCAGAGTTTGAGGGAAGAAAAATTTTCAATATTCCTTTTCCATACCGTTGTGTCTTTCTTCTGTCTACGTTCGTGAAATTTCTACTTCTTATTTTCAAAATGAAGTAATTTCTCGGAGTTCTCAGGATTATTTTCCTATACACATATACCATTAAACATTATCATCATTTACACAAAATTCAGAGCAACAATGAAATCTTTGAATAATCTCTTAAATACTAGTTTGGCAAATGGAGAGCGCTGAGGAAATCAGTCATATCGACACTGGGTCTATTCAAAATAGTTCATCTGTTCAGCGGAAGAATTTTGGTTAGATTTAGTCGTATCGGGGTAGAGTTTGGGGTAATTATATACAATAAGCCATGCTCAGTGGAAGATGAAAGTTGGAATAACCTCTTGGATGGTTTTTAGCAGCTAGAGCGTTATTATTTTGACATTTTTACAAATTGAACTGCACTTTCATACCACTTTTGAGTAAATATTAAACTAGACGAAAGAATGATACAAACATTTACAATAGGTGGTTCTGTGCAAGAGTTTTCCTTGCTCTAGACGTCGCGCTAAGAGACAATACACTCTGTAGATCCCTCAATTACAATCTGTCGCAGGCAGTAAGTAATCGCCTGTTCAGATAGGTAACTAAACTAACTGCCTGGCAAAGCGGAGAGTATCACCAGGATTTGAAGGTGCTCCAAGCCGAGGTTAAGCTTTTGAAGCTTTTTTTGCCCATGAAATATTTACAATGACGATGCGTATCATTACGATTTGACAAATTTACACGATTGCCGCTTGCAAATTTCCGACGATGACTGACAGTCTGCGACTTAAGCAATTTAATCGGGTGAGACAAAAGTAAAGTTTGGAGGTCAAAGCTACTTTTCGTTTGATGACGATTCATGAGCAACTTGTTGAGCTTAAAATTCGCCCCATGATGGCTGGTGAATGTAGAGGTGAGTACTTTGGCTGGTGAGCTTTTGTATGAATTACGTTCGAATTTTTAAACCAGTTTCTCAACGCTTTGGTCAACATCGTTGACTTTAAGTAACTTTTGGGCTCTGAAGGATAGCAGTTCGGGCTCTCTAAAATATCTTGTCAATGGTCACGGCGTTACTCTTCCAATTTCGTATACGTCTCTATAACTCGCATATCGATGGCAAAAGTACGAAACCACGTATCTCCATTGCGCTGTCTAAAAATGTCCGCTGTTATTCTAATTTTTTTAAAAGAGAAACAACCCAACTTTAATACTTGAGATTTATACAGAATATATATTCAACTAACAAAAAAAAAAAGTTTTCAAGAAATTATGTTGATTGGTTTTCCGAAAAAAAAAGTAAAGTATGGCAGGAAGTCTACAACGTTGAAAACGGAGATGCGTCGTTCCGCTTTTTGGCCGTCGATATGTTACTAGTCCTACACTATTGCACATATATTGTTTTCAACAACAGAACAATTTTAGAAGCAAACCAACCGGTCATAAATGAATGGTTATTTGAAGAGAGGCCTAACCGCCAAATTAATCAAATTATCAGAATTTAAGATTTTGATGGAGTACTTTTCTTTGAGGGTACTTTACCACCGAGCGATTCCACTAATTGCTCTTGAAACGCCTTTTTCTAATATTTGAAGATCTACTTTAGTGGAAAAAGGGCGTAAGCTCCAAGTCACCTCCCCCAGGGCCCGGGTTCTTTCTAATAATAAAAACTAAGTATGTGTAAGTGCACGAACTATGATTTATAAAATTGTCATTAAACACGCATGTTATTTGACTGTCATAATACTTATTACGGATCTTATTACGGTCTCATTGCGAATGGTATGTGGAGCGATTCTCAAAAATATGAAGACTCGTTGAGGAAATTGAGTTTTTTTCATGTTATCTCGAAACTTTGACATTTAGCAGTTACGAACCTCTTTTAAGACCCATTCAAGTACAGACTGGTTAGTGGAACGTGAAGTAACGTGATAGAGAAAGTATTGCCATAAAAGGGCCGTTTTTGATCGGCTTCTCCATATTGGACTTCATGGAGCTCTTAGGACTCAAGTTCAGCGGACGTTGTAAGCAGATGCAGTTACAGCATGACTTAAATTGTGGTTTTATTCGCATAATGCACCGGGCCCTTGACTCAAATTAACTTAATTAACTTTACAATAACTTTGCGTCAAAATAATCATTTTGGCGTGTTAGCAAAGTTATACGGTCAATCGTGTGTTATTTCCGAAAAAAAAACTTATCTTGGATATGATAAGATTGGCAACGAGTGTGGCTGGTGATAACCCGTCAACAATTAGAAATAATTCCACCTCCACCATAAAAAAAACCTAAACAAAGCGCAGCCATTTTCGGGTCCTAAGGCGTCCATGAAAATTGGAGAGGCGTCATGTCCATACTATTTCTATCAAATTACCGTACAGATTAACGCTGTTCGACCGACTTAAAGTATTCCTCTACGAAGTATGGAAAACGCCGCGATTCTAATGAACCAAGAAGGGCTTATCGGCCGGGTCAACACGGTACGGCTGGAACAACTTCTTGAGCCCCGGTTCGGCGACCGGTTTCTTCGGCGAGGACTCCATCCTCGCGTTGAACGTCGGGGACCCAGGGGCCGGGTCGTTCTTTGCCGGGGAGGAAGAGCCCGGCCTGGACATCGGCGGGGAGTAGCGCGGGTTGCTCGTCGGCGGCGGGAACCTGGGTGACGTCACGGTGGTGACGCAGTTGACGATCCCGCAGAGGCAGCTCACGGAGCCGTCGCAGTTCCCGGTCGGGGGTGGCCCCCCCGGGGGGCTGGCGCGGGGCTCCGAGTGGGTGGGGCTCGGCTGGCAGATGAAGGGCATCCCGGGGGGCGGCGGTGGGGGCGGGTGCGGCGGCGGGGGCTCCGCTCCGGGGGGCCGCGGCATGGAGTACGGGGTGAAGCGGGGGTGGAGGGGGTAGCAGAGGGTGGAGTAGGGGTAGGTGCTCGCGGCCATGGCGGCGATGCCCCCGGCGCCCGCGGCTGAGGCGGCTGCTGCCTGGAGGATGCTCGCGGCGATCGCAGGGTCTGTGTACAGGGCGTAGGGCCACGCCATCGCCAGCCGTTGACGCTTGTCCTTCATCCGCCGGTTCTGGAACCATACCTGTCGGACAAAGAAACAATGCAGAATTTGTAGTCAAGAGCTTCATAGGCGGATTCTAGCACTTTGAATGGGAGGAGGGGGGATCCAAAGGGGGACTTCCTAAAATTTTTTCGAAATTTTAAAGCATGTAATATGCAGTTTGAGTCAATTTCTTCATGATAAATGTCAAGTATAAGCGCCCTTCCTTCTCTCTTCCTACATTCCTTTCACTTTCTTTTTTCCCCTTCTTTTTTTGGGCGAAGGGGTGGGAGCACGCACCCCTTACTAGAGTACCTTTATAGACAGAGTATGGCCATTCGTATCTTTTTACTAGAGGAAAACTGTTCCGCTTTTTGATTGGTCAACGAGTTTTTAGGCTTCATGATGCTCTTAGGGCCGTAAATAAACAAACAAGATGACGGCTCACCGTAACATCGATAAGAAGCTAAAATTTGACAAAAATTTCAATTACACGGCAGTAACAATTTAAATTAGCATATCTACGAATAACACATAAAAAACACATGAAAACACTGTTAAATCGCCTTTCGCCTATATCACAGGAGGATGTAAGATGTGCATAACCTCAAACCAAGACCAATCCACACAGGTCAGTCATTCCCGTGGACGAGTTTTGGTACTCTACTGCGCAGTGACGTACTATTGAGTGCTTGCAATGTATTTCTTATGGGAGCACCCATTGTGACGTACTATTGAGTGCAGCCGAGTTAGGGCCGGGCGGGGAAGTGACTTTCAAAAAGATGCGCAATGACTGACCTGTGTGGATTGGTCTTGCCTCAAACTTGCTTGCTGATAACAGTCATCTTGTTTGTTTATTTACGGCCCTAAGAGCATCGTGTCAGCCTATTCGCTCGCGACCAATGAAAAACCGGAACAGAAATGGCCATACTCATATAAAGGTACTCTATCCCTTACCGCCAGCAACAAAGCAATAGCTTTATCGAATAAATTTTCATTCGGTTAGCTGTGGAAGTCTACTTAAGTGCTATTTTGCAAATGAGCAAGAGAACAATTTGGTTTTAACAGCTATCGATTACTTAAGCATTTAATGTGCATATTTTGAAACGGTAAATTTTCAAAATAACAACCTGTACCCTGGGATACCTATTAGCGGCTGATTGTTGAAATTTATAGACATAGCTATAGGCAAAGATGACAAACGGGATATGGAAGGTTGGTGGAAGCGGGTGGTTACAATAGACAACGGAGGTAGGTAATAGACGAACTAACGACAACCCACGAGAGACCCCATAGTTCGTCCAATATTTCCCCCTTAGTCTGTGAGAACCACCGATTGTAATCAATAGGAGAGCGCCATACTTGTAAAACTGTTAAACTTGTTAAATTGGAGAGATTTTTAAATAAATAAATCTTTAGATATAATAAAATGATCTAACTCAAATTAAATTATCCAAGTATGAAATAAAACAAGTTACCTAAGGGATAACAGCGCAAAATTTTGCATTTCTTCTCTGTCTATAACTTTGTCTATCAATTTCAACAATCAGCTCGCTGAGTAAATCAGCATTTAATGCTGAATTCGAGAATGAAAAATCATGTGTGTTGATTATGTATACACGGCACAGCATTGTTCTCTGTAGCATGGTACTGGTACGAGTAGCACAGCACCAATAAATGATAGTGCTTTGATAGTACCTTAATAGTTGATTCCGGGAGACTAAGCTGAGCAGCTAATTCGCATCTTCTTGGTCTTGAGACATAATTTTCCCTGTAGAATTCCTTCTCAAGGCGGGCAAGTTGATCTCGCGTGAATGCTGTCCTATACCTCCTTATGCCGGGGTCTAAATTATTTTCAACTTCACCTGAGGAGAAAAAAAGGCTCAGATTAGTAATTCTCATGGTACTACGTACTACTGCGTATTATTTTCATATATAGCACTGTAAATCCCATAACACTATTTCTATTGAAATATACATAACAGCCCTGAAACAAAAGAGCTAAAAAAATTAGGTGAGTATTCCCGATAATGTCTCCCTACGTTTTCTAAATTTAAGGCTTTAGGGGCCCTTTCAGGTTTCGTAAATACGCTATCAAGAATTTTGAGATCTCAAAAAGACTAAGAAAGACTCAAAAATAATAAAATTACGGCGAAATAAGTACTAATTGGGGAGGGGGGGTGAGGGAACCCTTCGGGCCCCGCAGCAGATCCTAGGGAGGCGATCGTCTCCTAACTTCCCTAACCAATCCGCCCTTCGTTGGTAAGTATTTTATTTTTATTCCCCTTCAAGTCAACCCCTTGGCTAAAAGCAAAAATGAGAACCCCAACTTCAACCTATTTGGCCATATGAACGCACCCTTATAGGCTCCGATCAGGGCATTTACTCACATTTTTTTAAAAAAAACTTCATTGAAAGAAATAAAAAAAATTAAAAAAAAAATGTTTACATTAACTCAATTTCAAGGGGTAGTATGCATATGAGTGCCAATTCTATTCGCGTGAGACTGTATAAATGCGATTTTTACAGTCCCTCTAAATTAAGGGTGGCCTTATTTGCCTCGCGTATGTATATGTATCGATGATACCGTATAATATCTTCGGCGTATATAATAATAAGTTGACAAATCATTGCTATCTCTATCTAGTTCACCCCCAGCATTGTTCACGCGAACGCCGCGCCAATTGGTCGAACGCTGCGGTCATTAAGACAAGTCTATTGACACCCGCGCCAAACAGACGTAATGAGAGGGGAAGGGCGCGCTAAATGGCATTTAATTTGATGATTGTCGCTTGGATCGACAAACACGGCCAACATTTCCATGGACTTATAAGCTTTATCCGTCAACACGGTGCAAGGTTGCCGGTTGGTGCGAAAAAATACCGTACTCGTTGCACAGTTTAAAGTGGCACAATGGATCACAAAACAGGGTATGAATCTATCCCCCCAAATACATTATAAATTAGAGAAAACGGCGGACGTATTAAAACTTTTCAAACTTAACGTGAGAAAATGAGATTCTTTTTCAGATTTGATCAGGTTTATTCATACTTCCCGCTCACAGGGAAAAAAAATCGAGTTGAGTAAATTATGTAAAATGTGAACGTTTATTTCTCACTAAACTTATGAGTTAATTTTGGGAGCTTTCGATAGGTTTTTAACGTCTTCTTCGCGAGTTGTCGATGAAAAAACATGTGCGGTGTAGAGCTTAGTTGGTCAATTATTGAAAGTTTAAAGCAGCCCGATAAGACATCGAAATGGGATGTGTTGCATGTTTAAGATGGGGCTATGTCCTGTCTTGTCCTGCCGACATAGTTACAATAGCCGTATTTCCTTACTCCTATGACTTAAGGTGAATCTTCAGAAATGCAATCTGAAAGTATTGATCGATATATTTTAAATTTTGACAATTCGGGGAAAATCGAAAGTTCAGTCTATAGATAAAGTATTGAGGAATGTTCGCGCCGAAAATCATCCTCTGAAGTCTTAAAACAAAGTTAAAAGTATTGTTCCAAATTAATCATCGATAGCGATACATCAAAATCCGTTGCAATCTGAAAACAGTACTTCGGGCTTTATTTTAAGATTTTTGATTTCCAGCAAAAGCTTTAGATCTAAAGTTTGAAATTTCGATTTTCTCAAAATAATCTGCGCCAAAGCTGAAGATCCACCTTGAGTCCATATATATACTCTGTCGATTGGTCCATCTGGCACCCGCGTGTCATCCCTGTATCGACGGGGGAGGGGGGGGGAGCGCGGGCACGCGGCGACAGTGGCTCACCCCTCGTGTCTTGTGCTGACCTCTGGTCACTAATCATGATTTACGTCGCCGAAATAAAGGATCGGAGCAATTTGCGGGATCCGTGTCATCCTGGTTAACAGGCGTCTCAAATTGATTGGAGCCGCAGCGGCTGTGATTGCGGTCGCGGGTCGCGGTAATTGCTCGAGGAGTCACGCTGCAGTTCGGCGCGCCCCCGTCTCGCGCCCCAATCGACCGGCATCCACCACCGATGCAATAAAATCCACAATGGTCTCCCGTCGCGTTGGCAGCGATGTCACAACATATCGCGCTAAAGCGGCAGCTGCCCGCCCATGCGGCAGGTAGGGGTGCGAATTTTTAATTGATCTTTCCAAAGAATCGATAAAATCAAATTGATCTTCATCCCTGATTTTTCAGCTGAATCGATGTTTCCCTCAAGTTGATGCTCTTTTTAATTTTTTCCGAGTTTTCGGCTATTTCTGTATAAATTGTCTACATGATCGCGGTGCGCGGAACTGCGGGAGAACTTCTTTCAGGAACTTACATGGAGAATTCGCACGCAAAATTTTTAGTGCTTCATCTGAGAGTGCTCGAACAGCTGGTTTTGTAGTATCTTATGTAATTTTCTTCTGATACGGGAAATAATGTAAAAATATATTTTAAAGTGAGAAAATGCACAGCCCACCGACGTCATCTGATGGTATTTTCCACTCCAACACATGTATTTTAGCAGATTCGGTTATATTGTTATATCTCCTCTAATAACTGCTCAATTTATTAACCGAGGGTATCCTCGTATTCAATTCACTCGTTCCCTTTGAAACACGACATTTTTATCACTTTTCAGACACCTGCAAATTCTCAATTCACGCAAACTGCGCTTGTGTGGACTGGACCCAACACATTTGATCGTTAAAAGAAAGTGCATAATAATCTTTAATTGGAAAAAATTATTTTTAAACCTAACTGGAAGCAGCTGTAAAGAATCTCTGGATCAAAATCTAATTTTCCCCTAAAAATTGCATTTTGGTCACAGAAAACCTAAATAGAGAATAGGGAAGACTCTCCCGCGTTTTCGAGGAGAGCCGTTAGGTTTAAAAATAAAGTTTTGAAATAAAGGGCTTTGTCCTCGTGTTCTAATATATTTGTGGCAGGGGAGAGTTATGGATTTGAGGCGCACCTGGGGTTTGCGCTTCTTACCAGTCCGTACTTTGTGCCTCTCGTGTAGAACCTGTGTTTATAACTTTCAATAACTATATACCTAGATGTATGTAAACATTTTTGAACTTTCAGTTTTTTGGCGGTTTTTTTTGCCTCATTCATAATGCAGTAGATTTTATTTTACCGATTGATAAAGCGGCTGTTCAGCCCCAAGACGTCTCGGATTTTTCCCCCAACAGTTTAGCCTTGTTTCCCCATTTTGTTTGTTTTGCTTCCTATATATGTAAAATATATGTTATAAGTAATATGTATATTATACATTATTCCTCCTTTATACATTTTTCCTACTCCGGGTAAAAATGAACTGTCGTGTACGATGCACCTCGCCGCCCCGTATCCCGTTTCGTCGCTGAGGAAATAGAATGCGAGCCCCCCAGGCTAATTAGACTTGTAAAACAGGCTATCTCCTTGATGGGGCGCAGCGAGGTTTAAACCCGGAGAGATTATGAGGCTGTAAACCGGAGAAAGACGCCGAGGAGAGTGCGCGAGGCTCGGATAGGCCCGGCCCTTTTCTTTGGCTCCTCCTCTTTCAAGACGGAGCGCAGGGTCCTCCCTCCGTCCACCATTTTCGCCCCCTCCCGGACCGCGCGCTCCCGCGGGGGAGGGGGAGGGAAAAAGCTGGCGCCCTCTCCCCCACCGCCGACTCATTACCCGCGGAAATGCGCGCATTAGCCAAGCCTTATAGTATGAGTCACTAAAATTATGATCAATTTTCTCCCTGCTCATCGCTTGTTATCTGTGCAGCACTTGAAGCGCGGCGCCCTATTTATTAAACTTTTCATACCACCCTCCCCCCACCCACCCCCGCCCTTTTCTTTTTTTCTACGCGGCGCTTTGCATTGAACTTGAACACCCATTCGAAGAGGAAGAGCGTATATTGTAGAGTGGCGATTCCAGCATGTTGGTAACACTGTTTTTTTTTTTTTTTTTTTTTTTTTTTTTTTTTTTTTTTTCTCCACTAAAGCGTATGTTGAACAATCGATTCTATTTTTACATGTGAATAGGTTACAAATTGCACGGTAGTTTATATACTCCACTTTAATTTACCTCTAGAACAATGTATATAATTATTGTTAGAAAAACGCTTCTTAAAAGGAGACCGCACCATTCACGTCATGACTCGAAATTTTGACGGAGTATCCTTCGCTGGAAGGAAAAAACTCATCAAAGTTTTCAAAAAATGTCGGCGAGCATGTTTCTGATTGAAAAACGCAGTACTGTAGACTCTGGATTATCCGGCTTCGTATTATCCGGACTCTGGATTATCCGGATCGATTTTGCAGCCATGTAACTACGTACGCATTCCGATAAGTGAGCGGATCCGCGGAGAAGCGGTCGCAAGGCATATTGGCGCCTGCAAGGCTGAAGGAATACTTCACGCATTGCGCCAAAAAGTGAGGTCGGCGTGAAACGCATTAGCGCCTACTAGATTGCATAAATACTTCTCGCATTACGCCAAACGCAGTGCAGTCGGTTAGTTAGCCTCAAACGCACATTAGCGGCTACAAGACTGCATGAATACTTCACGCATTGCGCGCTTTAATCGTTGTATTGTAATTTATCGTTGTCGGCTACCATTCACAATCACCATTGAGTCGTTCAGGTTGGCGTTAACCTTTTAAATTCGTGTTGGTATGTACATGATGTATACATAATAAGAATACTGTGGTGTTGGTTGGTAGTGTTTGTGTTTACTATTATTATCCGGATTTCTTTTTCATCCGGATCGGGCCCGGCACCAATTAATCCCGATAATCCAGAGTCTACTGTATATATTAGAGGAAGTCACTATACGTCTGCAATGTCGCAAACCAAGACACGCGTTTTTGAAATTACATTGTTGATATACTGTAATTTAGACTGCACGAGAAGTTTACGTTACGTGAAGTTGATTTTTAAAAACTATACATTTTTTTAAGTTCACGAAATAAACTAGATTTTCCAAAATTTCGTTTCCGCGGTATATCAAGGGGCTTTATTCTTGTATGAGTGGACATGTCCTCAAAATCATAGATCAAGAGTATTTCCATCCATGACAGCTGCCGCAATATTTCGGCTGCAAATTTTTCGAGGAGTGAAAGTTTCCGGAGGGAGAAAAGTTTATCTGGGAGTTTACAATAAACCTACTAAAATTAAACCTCTCAGAAAAATACTAGAGGCAACGAAACTCGCCGAGAAATTCAAAAGTCGAGGTAAAAGACGAATATGCCCATCCATCCACCAGCATGTTACCTTTGAATGAGTTGAAACTTATTGTATTATAGTTACGTTACGCTAATGCTGAAGGCGCAGTGACAAAACTATTTCCAATGGAAGGATCAGACGTATACAGCGTACACGTTCATACATTGGAGTGCACTTTATAAATGAATCAAGTGAGTTCGAAAACACACCAACTCGGGTTGTTTTTCGATTTTCACTTTTTTACGGTTTAGTAACACTTATGGATAGAGAAGCATCTGCACGCAAAAGAAAATTTCGAATTTGCAATCGGAAGTGCTCGAAACAGCGACGGGAATAGAGAAGAATCGAAGTATTTCATTGGAAATACCAATTTTTGGCCATTTCTAGGGAAACGGGTGACCATCCGATTTTGCGGTTATCTTTTCTCGGTTCAGTATACCTTATTGTACCAACAAGTTATATAAATATTCAAGCGTTATTCAGGTCGAAAAATATAATTTTTTTAGGGCAGACTATGAAAAATCAGTATCTGAAAGTCGGTGAGAACGAAAACACACCAACTCGGAAATTTTTAAACGCTTAAATCTCTGTCATCAAACATGGTGTATCGATTCCAACTTGATGCTTTACAAAGTCTCTAAGTACTTGGTCTTTGGCACCAAAAAGGTTTTTCTTGAACTAACTTCTTTGCCCGCTCCGCAGTTTTAGGTGTTTTCTGAACAATTTTTTTTCCGCGTTGGTGTGTTTTCGAACTCACTGATTCAAATACCTATGGAAATTGTGGTGTCATGCCATATTCTATTGAGTGAGGTATTCGATTGTTTTCGATGAATATTTCCCTGAATTCAAGAAAAATCTAGAAACATTTCCTCAGGATTCCTCAAAAATTAAACCGTTCCGAGTAAGATTGGATTCTTTGGAAAACTGGCGCAAAATACTCAATAATTAAAGTCATTTTTGGGTTCGGCACTCAAGACCCTTTTATCCACTTTTTTCATCACGAATTTCCTTCGATCATACGACCAAATCTGCCGATTTACCCAAGGTAAAACTCTTTTGTGGAGTTTTTCCCGTCTGAAATAAGGGAGGATATAGACTTCCATATATTTTATTTCCCTCTAAGCGTCAAAAAGGATGAGTTCTTAATAATTTATCCATAGTCGTATCATCATACAGAGTTTGAGTCTATTTTCAAACGTATAACAAACTATGGAGAATGAGACAAGGAGGCATGTTCGGTTCATCCATGATCCGAAACCATCCTCCTGAATAATACGGCTGAGAAACGCTTCAATGATGACTCCATTTTCGATTTCCATTTTGCAAATGTTAAAGATGCGCCGGAAAATGTGGTCGGAACATGTTGAGAGGATGGAGGGGGAAAGGCTTGCCAAGATTTGTATGGTAGGACGACCTCATAGCCAAAGGCAACCCGGACGACCGCCCAAGAGATGGGCACAGAGCTGCCTTTCATCCCCGGAGAATTAAGTGATCTCTCTCATCGGCATCATATTACTGTTTTAGAGGCTAGACAAACAGGGTCACGGCCCTAGTCAGAAGGCAGAAGAAGAAGAAGAAGAAGAAATGTTAAAGAGCAAAAATCCTTAATTTCAGGAATGCATGCGTGTTGATGCAAGATTCTCCATTTATTTGCAAGACAGTGATTTCGTCCTGGGTAAGACCATTTCTCCAGCAAATCAAAAAGCGTTTTCTGTCGAAATCTTGAAATCCAACTTCAATTCTCCCCAACGAAAATATAGCTCTATTAAAATATCCATGGACTAAGGCCCCTCTTTCCATGAATAGTAACATGCAGGAAAAAAAAAGAGAGATGAAAACCTGAAAATTTATGGAAAGACATAGCCATTTATTCCTCTTTTAAAACATACGAAGCGCGGCGGCAGCGGGAAATTTTGAACGTCGCATAACAAATAA
Source organism: Bemisia tabaci (assembly GCF_001854935.1). Classification (NCBI taxonomy): domain Eukaryota; kingdom Metazoa; phylum Arthropoda; class Insecta; order Hemiptera; family Aleyrodidae; genus Bemisia; species Bemisia tabaci. The sequence goes on from NW_017547090.1 coordinate 1,852,386, forward strand.
TCCAGCAATTCACATAGAGCCACGGTACCGCGTTTTCCTATCCATCGGTAAACCTGGTCGGCCTTTAACTAGCATCATAGATATGATGCTAGTTAAAGGCTTCTTTTAGTAATCATAGTCGTTTTCTGAACAGCTCCTTTTCTAAGATGCTCTATATATCGACGGTGTAAGTTCGCAGCCACGTATCTCGGCTTGCGATGTTGCAGACTTCCTTTTTTACTCTCTTTCTGAAATGGACGCAAGGTCAATTATTCTTGAGAGCTTTCAAGAGTGTTCTTTACTGTGCGAAATCTTAAAATTTGTGAAAATCGTCGATTTTTTTCTATTAATGATTCCTTTTTTTTATTTAAAAAAAAATTGTCCTTTTTAGAAAGCTACGTTACATTTTAAACTGCAAACAATATAGGGCCTCTTAAGGAAAGAAGTTGATTGAGGAAAGGAATAAGAATACGATCCTATAAGGCGTTCTTCCCTAACACGACAACACGCATGTTTTCAAAAAGCGACACAACGCGGTGCGTTCCGCACACCCCTGTTTTCTGCTATGCGCTAAGGAAAACCACCGTAAGAAGATTCAAATGTTGCCAAATTTCTATTCAAAGGGTGTTCATTTTTGAAGAGAATCATGAATATGTATCTTCGTTTACAGACAGTTTATATGAAATTACAATTAAAATTCTCAGAAAAATCGGAAGAAAAATTTTCATAAATATCACCAAAAATGCGTTGTTCGTAAAGAGGAGGGTTGGCAACGTCCAAAGGCTCATACGACGTTCTTCCTTAACACACCCATGTAAACCTACATCAAACACGACCGCCACCCCTGTGCCACACCGCTTAGCGGGGCGACGCGACGTGAGAGACATTAAGACGATGAAAATTAATAACACCGATGATGACACCAATAAAGAGGTCAACAGATCGGAAGACGGGAGCCCGGCACAACAAGGAATCTAAAAAGCCCTGCGCCGCGCGCCTCAGACTCAGTCTTGTCACGGGGCACAAACTCAACAATAATAATCAACAAGGCACTTAACACTTGTTACCGGTAAGACACTGTTGTCAGATTAAATATTTCTGAGATTTTTTGAAAAAACTAATCCTTCGCTGGGAAAACGTATTTTTTTTTCTTTTTCTCAATTTAAAATATGTATATCGTCACCTTCCGGCTAAAGTATCACTTACAAGCGCCATGCGACGTTTAAAAATTTCCGCCACCTTTTCATTGGTTTACAGAGATATTGTTCAACAAAGCTGTCCGAAAATTTCACTGAATTTTATCGGCAGCATAAAGGAAATTCAGAGAAATTTTTGGACAGCTTTGTTGAACAATTTCTCTGTAAAAAAATAAAATGGCGGTGGAAATTTTTAAACGTCGCATGGTACTTGCGATACTTTGGCCGGAAGGTGACGATATTTAGATTTATACATTTATTTTAATAATTTATTCATTTTTTTTATTTTTCTTATTTTTTTTAGTTCAATGTGTGCCTCAAGTTGCATCGATTTTTGCGGTTTAATTTGCGTCAGTGTTTCAGAGTCGCTTTTTTTCAACTTGCACCAATGTCCTAGCATAGCCTCTTGGAAGTCGGAACCTCTTATATACAAATGACATATCGACGATGAAACTACCATATACCACGTATCTCGTTTGCGATGTTTAAAAATCTCCGTTTCCATTTTATTTTCTTGAATGAGAACAAATCAATATCATACCTCATAGTTTTCACAGGGTTTCCCTCGTACATCGAGGGAATTTCTCGTAAGTTTTCAAGAATTGACGTCGAGCAGTTTTCCGTCTAAAAAATAACAGGGATAAGTATGATAGGAAGCCTGCAACGTTGTAAACCGAGATGCAGGATCTGGAAGTTTAACCGTCGATATAAATCAATTAATGTTTTGTGACCGCATCTATGAAAATGTACCTTATATCTTCCGGGAGAAAATTGTCCTTAGCGTGTTTCAAATGCATGGAGATAGAGAATCGGGAAATTTTGGCGCAAGTTGTGACCCTGCATGAAAGCTCAAAGATTGGAGGAGGTAACAGTCCTGGAAATCCGAAACCAAATTTTAAAGTCGGAGATAACGTGGTTTAAGATTTTGAAAAAAGGTAAGGAAAATTTCCTCCCGGAAGATAAGATCCCATTTCACAAATCCGGTCACGTAGTTGAAGAAATTTTTTTTTTTCGCACTTCAGAAGTTTCATCAATTTAAATGATGCATGAATAAGTAAATAAGAAATGAGAAGTAATCAAGACACCACTGATCTCCAAAGCGTCACGGAAATATGCATATGAAGTTCCGCTGGATGTCTCCTTGATTTTGACACAACGATTTCCATCAGGAATACCCTCGTCCCTCAGGAATTCACCAGGTTTTAATACGCCGTGATTTTCGATGCGCAATCTCCGTTCGCATTGGACGTAGAATTTTGGCGTTTGAACATATCTCATTACTTTTTCTTAATCTGTATAAACTTAAACCATCACAACACGATTCTGTGACTAGTGCAACTGACCTATTACCGCCCCTAAACCGCTTACCTGAACGGACCAATTTGCGTAGATACTGAGGGAAAAACAATCCTATGCATGAAAAATGGCAACACCGCGTCCAACCCTTAACACTGTGACTGGCAGATAAAGAGCATGTACGGCTAATACCGCCACACCGCGCCGCGCCGCTTCCTTCCTCCGTTGAAAAAACGCACTTCCGGTACAGTAGTGCAACCGGTGCGTCCCTCCTTGGCGCCACCACCCCCGCACTATGAGTCGAAGCTCCGGCATTAAGTGCATGAGGGTAGGCAAAATAAACCTCTGCATCTTTGGAACTGCATTTTGAAAATAGAAATTGCAACTCTCTGCTCATCCGTAAAACACTCACGTGAACACAGGGAAACTATATTCATACCACGTATTTAAACTGGGCCAGGAATTGTAGTTCGTAATTGCAAAATGTAGTCCGTTCCTTCGCTCCTCCAGCGTAAGGGCGTACCTCGATTTCCGCATGACCCCCAGAAAGCATACATTTACATGTAAAACAGGACTCACGTGGGAATTGAGATATGCCCCTACGCCCGAGGGGTGAGGATTTGCGCCGAGTTCAACAAAAACATACCAAGTCGCATCGTGGAAAAGAATATAGTTAAGAGTAGTAGAATCCCGGATAGCGCGTTCTGTCAAACGGAACTAAGCGTCATAGGAAAGCATTGCGAGTATAGGACGGAACGAGTATCACGTTCCGCAACACCCGCCAAGCCCCCCTCTCCCTTCCGATGGCGCTTAGTTCCGTTTGATAGAAATACGTCCATTTAGCAAATTTTGGAACAATTATTTCCGTTTTCTTTTCAAAAATCCTGATCTTCCACAAAGTTAGCTTTTTTGGCCTTTGAGCTGAAATTTGAAGGGACTTTGTACTGATTTATTGGAATTTGATCTGGGAACAAGGCATTTTAGTCATAATGGTCATTTTCGGACATTTTAAAGACATTTCACGGTCCATAATACTCTCTTTTGAATGGCTAATTCATCGATCCATTAGAAAGCGCATATAGCTACGAACATACAAAAATCTGCGTATAGCTTTTAAATAAATAGGAAAAATACAAAAAATATGTTTTCTTACCTACAAATGTTGACTGTGTTTTCCTCTAAATTTACAAGTGCTTTAAAAAAATGTCTAACTGTCATCGTCACTATCTGGGGTTTGAACAATAGGATCACATTTTGCTGCAAGGAACTACTATCTCTGGCTCTTCCATAAAAGCACCTTTCTATATGAGAAAACCAATGGCATAATTATATAAATTGGATTTTGCAAAAAGGAACCAAGAGCATTCCAGTGTTGCTAGGATTGTGCGACTTGCATTCATTGCATAAAATTACTGAAATCATGGAAAAAATTAAAATTATAAAGGTGATTTTCGTCTTGAAATCATAGTTTATCGGAAGTACTATTACGACTTGTTTAGATGATCAGTTTATATTTTCAAGGTAAAAAAAGTTGCCCAATCTTAGCAACATTGGAATGCTCTTGGTTCCCTTTGCATAATGCAATCCATATGTTGTTTCTAAAATGAGCCCANTCAGGAATACCCTCAGGAATTCACCAGGTTTTAATACGCCGTGATTTTCGATGCGCAATCTCCGTTCGCATTGGACGTAGAATTTTGGCGTTTGAACATATCTCATTACTTTTTCTTAATCTGTATAAACTTAAACCATCACAACACGATTCTGTGACTAGTGCAACTGACCTATTACTGCCCCTACACCGCTTACCCGAACGGACCAATTTGCGAAGATGCTGAGGGAAAAACAATCCTATGCATGAAAAATGGCAACACCGCGTCCAACCCTTAACACTGTGACTGGCAGATGAAGAGCATGTACGGCTAATACCGCCACACCGCGCCGCGCCGCTTCCTTCCTCCGTTGAAAAAACGCACTTCCGGTACAGTAGTGCAACCGGTGCGTCCCTCCTTGGCGCCACCACCCCCGCACTATGAGTCGAAGCTCCGGCATTAAGTGCACGAGGGTAGGCAAAATAAACCTCTGCATCTTTGGAACTGCATTTTGAAAATAGAAATTGCAACTCTCTGCTCATCCGTAAAACACTCACGTGAACACAGGGGACAGGGAAACTAATAATTCATACCTTGTATTTAAACTGGACCAGGAATTGTAGGTAGTTTTTAATTGCACAATTTAATCCGTTTCTACGCTCCTCTAGCGTAAGGGCGTACCTCGATTTCCGCATGAGCCCCATCAGAAAGCATGAATTTACATGCAAAACAGGACTTACATGGGAATTGAGATATGCCCCTACGCCCGAGGGGTGAGGATTTGCGCCGAGTTCAACAAAAACATACCAAGTCGCATCGTGGAAAAGAATATAGTTAAGAGTAGTTTTGATGCTAGTTTTACAATTAGGTGATTAGCCGATTGTTGGGACCGTCGATTGACAATCTCAGAAACCTATTAGTAATCGAATCGAATCAAAACTAACAGCTCGGTCGAACATAATTATTTTGAAACCGTGAATTTTCAAAATATCAACTTGTGTCCCGGGGTGCCTGCTAGGAAGGATTTCCAAGTGTAAAACAGCATTTTTGCTGAATTTGAGAATAAAAAATCATGCTCGCTAACATTTCTAATGGTAATGTGGACGTATTTCTGTTAAACTTAAGAAAGAGCCAAATTGAGTTCCTTTTAAGGTTTTTAGAATCCCGGATAGCGCGTTCTGTCAAACGGAACTAAGCGTCATAGGAAAGCATTGCGAGTATAGGACGGAACGAGTATCACGTTCCGCAACACCCGCCAAGCCCCCCTCTCCCTTCCGATGGCGCTTAGTTCCGTTTGTTAGAAATACGTCCATTTAGCAAATTTTGGCACAATTATTTCCGTTTTCTTTTCAAAAATCCTGATCTTCCACAAAGTTAGCTTTTTTGGCCTTTGAGCTGAAATTTGAAGGGACTTTGTACTGATTTATTGGAATTTGATCTGGGAACAAGGCATTTTAGTCATAATGGTCATTTTCGGACAGTTTAAAGACATTTCACGGTCCATAATACTCTCTTTTGAATGGCTAATTCATCGATCCATTAGAAAGCGCATAGCTACGAACATACAAAAATCTGCGTATAGCTTTTAAATAAATAGGGAAAATACAAAAAATATGTTTTCTTACCTACAAATGTTAACGGTGTTTTCCTCTAAATTCACAAGTGGTTTAAAAAAATGTCTAACTGTCATCGTCACTATCTGAGGTTTGAACAATAGGATCACATTTTGCTGCAAGGAAAATACTAACTCTGGCTCGTCCGTAAAAGCACCTTTCTACACGAGGAAACCAATGACATTTATGGGTTGGATTTTGCAAAATGGAACCAAGAGCATTCCAGTATTGCTAGGATTGTGCGACTTAGATTCATTGCATAAAATTACTGAAATCATGGAAAAAATTAAAATTATAAAGGTGATTTTCGTCTTGAAATCATAGTTTATCGGAAGTACTGTTACGACTTGTTTAGATGATCAGTTTATATTTTCAAGGTAAAAAAAGTTGCCCAATCTCAGCAACATTGGAATGCTCTTGGTTCCCTTTGCATAATGCAATCCATATGTTGTTTCTAAAATGAGCCCAAAATAGTGGTTCCTTTTTCCAAAACGTGATCCAATACATGATAATCAAAACGTACCTTTCTCATTGCGAGAGGACTTCGAGGAGAAAATTCCACTGTTGGGCGGTGTCCGTCTTTCGGGAGGGCTATCGATGGGTGCTGAGACTGTGACGGGATGTTGATGCGAGAAGTCGGAAGAATAATTTTCAAACGTCTTCTTGCAGCTACTTGAGAGGATATCCACCATTGACTCGTGGTACGGCACCCGCTGTTTCAAATTCCCATTCGTCTCGTCCCCCAATTTATTAAGCTCCCCGTGCATAAGTTTGTTGTTCGGCAGTACCCGGAACGGGTGCATCGTGTCCAGACAAATTCAACTTTTTTTCATTTAAAGATTTCCGGAATTTTTAAATGCGTCATTTTAGTCTAACTCTCACCTATAAGCACAGCTAGATATAAATTTGATTTTCGACTGCAGGATTTTTATTTATGTTGTTGAGAACTGCGATTAAATAAAATTTCTCCGCAGTTTTGAAAATTGATTGTTGGACTCGAGATGATTCTCTTGAAAATTCAGAGTGATTGTTTAATTAAGACTGCGTGTTTTAGTAATTTAAGCAGAGAAATAATCCATTTTCGTTGTGTTGATGAAGGTGTCTGCCCAGTTTCCAAGACTGCACAGTACGATTTGGTGTCATTCCAAAAAATGTCCTGTTGGAAAAAAAACAAAATAAAGTCTAAATTTTTAAAATTCTAATTTAGGTGGTCGTCAAATACCGTCCGCGTTCCGGGTTCAGAGACCGAAAGTTCCGGGCGTAACACACGGAGCAATCTAAGCTACGGCTGCAGTACCCGTAAGTTTCGGCATCTGAGCCCGGAACGGGCGGAATGGCTCTATAGCTCGTAACTTTTGTTCCATGTATTAATTACGTTCCTAAGTTACAAATCTAAAGAAGCCCCTTGACAGTTTTAATTTACACACCTAAGAAAATTTAAAAAAAAAGATATCTTTACACGTTGTAGCGTTTTTCATAGACGACTCTGCGGAATGAGGAATGAAGTACTTACACCTTTTTCTAAATTTTAGAATTTTTGAGATATGTTGAGTATGACATCCTTTAAGACATTTTGTAACCATCTTGAAAGGAGCTAAACATCGGAGGGACGTCTTGCTTCTCATATTACAGCCAGAAGTTCATAAACATTCAACTCAAACTCGACGTTGCATATTTTTAAACATAATATGGAGAGAGAATGAAGCGATCCTATTGGTTTAAGCGGGTGATTGCAATTAACGAAGGAGTGCAGTAATAGTCTGACTAACGTCAACTCACCAGCGGGTCGATTGTTGAATCGTTATCGAATGACCTTGATCGATAAAAAGCATTGCTAAGATAGGGATTTATCGATCGAGTTCAATCGATAACGATTCAACAATCGACCCGCAGGGCGCCTATTGTTAGTCCAACATTTCCTCCCGTGCTCTATACTGTCGTGCTGAGGGAAAACGTCTTATAAACATTCAGATGTTGCCAAATTTACTCTTAGAAAATACTCATATTGGAGGAAAGTTATTAATATTTTTCGTTGAAATTCTTAGAGACTTTAGATCAAATTACGAATAACTTTCTCTGAAAATTCTGAAAAAAAAAAATACTTACAAGTTTGCACAAAAATTCTTGATTTGTCCTAAGAAGTATGGCAACGTCTGGAGGTTAATACGGCGTTTTACCTTAGCACGGTAGTATACCAACCACTCGTTTCAACCAATATGATCGCACTATTTTCCCTTTGTCATTGTTCTGCCCATCAATTTCGGTAATCAGACTGCAGTGTCTCCTATAACTTCATAATCCCTAACCAACATAGAAGGGAAATATTTTTTTTTTCACTGAGGAATTTTGAATTAGGGTCCCAGAGCCTTCGTGGGCTTCTAATCGACTGATCTCATTTCTCCTTTTTGGGGGCAAGAAATTCCAATTTAATATTTTTTTGTTGAGACTCTCTATTTTCAAAAATTTTATACATGATCATTTCTCTGCTGTCGAAAAGTGAAAAATAGTGGAAATGGCAGNAGCTGTACAGCGCTTAGACGCCAGCCCTCAACTACTCCCCACTAAACGGCCAGTAGTGCTCAACACTAGTCTTGTTTTTTCCGTGTATTTTTAAACATAATATGGAGAGAAAATGAAGCGATCCTATTGGTTTAAGCGGGTGATTGCAATTAACGAAGGAGTGCAGTAATAGTCTGACTAACGTCAACTCACCAGGGCGCCTATTGTTAGTCCAACATTTCCTCCCGTGGTCTATACTGTCGTGCTGAGGAAAACCGTCTTATAAACATTCAGATGTTGCCAAATTTACTCTTAGAAAATACTCATATTGGAGGAAAGGTATTAATATTTTTCGTTGAAATTCTTAGAGACTTTAGATCAAATTACGAATAACTTTCTCTGAAAATTCTGAAAAAAAAAAATACTTACAAGTTTGCTCAAAAATTCTTGGTTTGTCCTAAGAAGTATGGCAACGTCTGGAGGTTAATACGGCGTTTTACCTTAGCACGGTAGTATACCAACCACTCGTTTCAACCAATATGATCGCACTATTTTCCCTTTGTCATTGTTCTGCCCATCAATTTCGGTAATCAGACTGCAGTGTCTCCTATAACTTCATAATCCCTAACCAACATAGAAGGGAAATATTTTTTTTTTCACTGAGGAATTTTGAATTAGGGTCCCAGAGCCTTCGTGGGCTTCTAATCGACTGATCTCATTTCTCCTTTTTGGGGGCAAGAAATTCCAATTTAATATTTTTTTGTTGAGACTCTCTATTTTCAAAAATTTTATACATGATCATTTCTCTGCTGTCGAAAAGTGAAAAATAGTGGAAATGGCAGTAGTAGTGATGATGCAATTTTATTCAAAGGTACCCAAACATCAAAAGGACAGTATCCCCATGTCTTCTTTTAAAGTTTTTCCTGCTCAGTATGAGTCTGTTTGAGTCCTCCACAGAACACTAGCTTTCATAAGCTATCGCCAGTTATGTTTTAAGCATATAAAAAAATCATGAATTTTATATGAACGCCACTAACTGATGAAGTCAACTGTCCAATTTCTTCTCTCATAATATTTAAACAGATTGGGAGTAATCGGCTCTTATCAAAATTGAATTTAGAAAGAACACTGTGAAATTTTTTAGAAATGTCTAGGTGTATGATTGAGAACTCAAGTTATCATCCAATTTCGCAGTTTTTCATTCTTATTTGTTAATCTTAGTTTTTATTCATTCATTTATTCAATTTTTCATCTTTTTTATTGATACATGTTTATTCAATTATTTTTATGATGTCCTTTTTTTATCTTTTTTGGCCGAGGCATTTTTTAAATTGAATATTCCAGTTGTTGCATAGTTTTGGCGAGATTTTGTTTTATTAATTTTTTTAAATAAATTTCAAACAAATCATAAAAAACCCCGCTTTAATAACTGCAGCAACTAGAGTCGTTGAAAAAAGCGCATCAAAATGTATCCACAAAATCCTAGAAAAGCGCAACATAATACTACACTTCAGAGCGACGTCCATCAAAAGTCCCTTATGCCAGATGCATTATTCAAAAAGTTTTTAAAATACACTTTCGAGACATATTTCATAAGAAAAATTGATTTTTTGAAAAAAGAAAAAAAATACATAATTTTTGGTATCACGATTCAACGGGTCATATCTTTCCTTCAGAGTATTCAGCTTGGTTGCGACTAGAAATTCTTATACAGGGGCCGAAAATGCAGGTATACACACCTTACTTAATAGGTGCCACCTTACGTAATTGATATTATTCTTACCCAATTCAAGATGGTGCCACCAAAATATAGTTATGTTAAAATGGTTCACCAAATAAACCGTTCATGCCAATTTTCTTGTCTCTTTTTGGTGGAAAAGAAAATAATAAGAAAACAATTAAGCAAGCGTGGAACCTTAGAGCAACATCGAGGGTTCTTTTGTAACGATGTATAGTGCTCACTGTATTACCTTTGCAAAATTGTTTAGATTTGGCAACTTAGTAAAAGCTTTTTGGCAGACCCAACTAAGATATAATCATCTATAGTATCTTAACAGAAAAATGATGAAAACTGATTATCGGAGGAGGTTTAGGGTGAAACATACCGAAGGGGCTTTCAAAATGTTTAACTGAAAATTATGTTGAAAGTCGCATACAATTTTACCAGCATCAGAGGGTTGATAGTGCTTATTGCGAGTATTTCCTCAAGGGAGAATTTGCAGGCGTCTGAAATTTCATGAATTTCATGTTCAAGATGAACTGAGCACGAGGATTTCCTTGGTTACACAATTAACAACAACACAACAACGATTAAACAATTATTGGAGGTGATATGACGAAACGAACTAATCTGCCAAAAAAAGTGTTTTTGAGTGAGAATTCCATCAGATGATGACATTGATGACGTCACAAGGAAGTAAATATTCCATTTTGAAATACGCTTTTCTACGATTTCTAAAATCAGCCAAAAATTTAAAATAATACTGGGAATTCAGCTTAATAAACACTCTCAAAAGAAGACTACAATTTTTTGCAAATTCTTCACTAATAGAAAAAGCAACCGTTATATTCCGAGTGACAAATTTTATTCACCTCAACATGAGCTCAGTCCAATTTAGTAAATGAAAATCTCGCACTTTTTCTGCAATTTCCCAAATCAGCCAAAAATTAAAAGTAATACTTGGAACTCAGCTTAATAAGCACTCTCAAATGGAGAAGACAATTTTTTCATGCAAATTCTCCACCAATAGAAAAAGCAACCGTAAAATTTTACTTACTAACTTTACTCTTCTCAACGTGAGCTCAATCCATTCATTAAATAAAGATCTCGCACTTTTCCTACGATTTTCCAAAATCAGCCAAAATTTAAAAATAATACTGGGAACTCAGCTTAATAAGCACTCTCAAATGAATAATACAATTTTTTCGTGCAAATCCTTCACTAATAGAAGAAGCAACCGTGAAATTCCGAGTGACAAATTTTACTCACCTCAACGTGAACTTAGTCCATCTATTAAGAAAAAAAAAACTTGCACTTCATAAAGTTTCCAAGGCGTTTTTCCACGCGGACAAATCCCCAAAAAAGCAACTGGACCGCACGAGGGAACCAATGGAATACGGCGTGGCGCACAACCCGTTGACCGAAAGCGACGCGAAACGGGGAACAAGGAAGGACTAAGTGAAATGATACGGAGCGGCACTGAGCTTAATCATGGGGAACAGGGCAGTCGAGTTTACGGAGCGGAGGGATGGAACGGAGCCGTGCCGTAATAAAGAGCGGTAATAGCGGAGGAAGGAAAAAATTAAAGGGGGAGAGGGAAAGAAAAATAAAAGGACTCGCAGCCCCCGAGCCAGAGCAAGCCGCACCGGCATAATATCGTATTATTGTCTGGCTCTAAGCTAGCTCATCGATCCCCAGGGGGTGCGCGCCGGGGGTGCCACACCGTGCTTAAATTGGTGATATTTAACACGGGGTTAAATGAATGGGCTATTTGAAGAGAGGCGTAACTGCCGTAACATGAAGCAACTTGATTTTTTCGCAACACATCATATTTCTATTCGGAAAGTCAACCAGTTTTTCACATACGACAAGATTACAATCACTCAAAGAAGATAGGATGAATAGCAGTTTTTTTTATATTTTTTTATTTTAAAGAAAATCCCAGCGGTTACGCTCATTTTTCACCAAGCCGTTTAGTACCGTCTTTCGAGAAAAATGTAAATTCTTGAAATCTTGGACAATTCTTCATATTTTTGCTCGAAAAAATCAAGTCAAAGTTTTGCATACCAAAGAGTACGGTCACACTATGGGCGGTTGGAAAAATTGGACAAGAAATACATTTTGTTGGAATTTTGGTAGACACGCACTTCTTCCACGAAACTGCCATTTTCTGCAGCACTATGACAATCAAATAGCAGGCGATGACAATATTAAAAATTACAGTTGGTGCCCTTACTTATGATTCTTATCATGAGGAGTACCCATACTCTTTTTCCACCAGTTTAGATTTTAAAACGATACGTTTTGACGTTTAAAGTACAATTTTGGTAGAATCGCTCGGCAGTAACGTGCGTCTGCCCTTAAAAAATAATATCCCGTCGAAAACTCAATTTATAAACATTTGGTGGTCACGCTCCTCTTCAAACAACCCGTTCAAATCCGTGAAAATCGATGATTTTCCAGGACCACACGGCAACTATGCTGCGCTCCCCGAAACGAGCCGCGGCTCCTTCGCTATTGGTCCGTCGCCACGCACCCCCATTGGCTGTCTCGCCGGCGAGGACGGGTCCCCGTGACAACCCTCCCCTTTTTCCCCTCCCCCGCGCCCCCTTCCGCCCCCTGGCTCCTAATTTGTTTTCTTCGGCTAAGTTGGCCCGAGTAAAATACAAGACGGGGGCGAAGAGATTATGCGAGTTGCCTGCTCGTATATAAGAGACGCTGCTGTAACATTCACCCCCTCCCCACCCCCCGACCCGCGGCGCCCCCGCAACTTCATCCCCGGCCCGGCGATCAATCTCAGATTATAATCTAACTTCCGATTATTATATCTAATTTCCGTTCAGGACCTATTAAACTTCTCGTTTATTCCTCCGCGGTATGTCCGCTCTGCTCGTCCGTTTTATGCGAATCCCGGCTTGTAAACTTTGATTGCTTTTTCCGCCGGGTCCTGCATGGAACTTGCGCCGACTTCCCGCGAGCGGTAAGTATGCATATCGTTGTTCCTCAGATGAAAGGACGTAACTACATCTCACCGTTGCAAAATTTCCATTTGAAAAGTTTAATTTTCATTAGAAAACTGTTCGGAGTTTCTAACCGGAAATTTCGCAGAATTTTCTTCGAATTATTTGCAGTGAACTGAGTATCAAAATTGATAGACAATGCGATGGACAAGGAAAACAACGGGAAAATAGAGCGACCCTACTGGGGGCTGCTTCTGGAAATTGATAGACAAAGCGATAGACAAAGAAAATTTAGATGGTATGGAGCGATCCTATTGGTTGAAATGGGTGGTTCCTATAGACTAAGCGAGAAAATGATGGACTAACCATTGGGTCTCTCGTGGGTTGCCGTCAGTCAGTCTATTACCTACTTCCTTTGTCCATTGCAATCACCCGCTTCCACAAAGAAGATCCGTTCATATATTTATTGTCTTCTTTGTCTATAGCTTTGTGTGTCAATTTCCATAATCGGCCCGAGGGTTGAAAGTGGTGGTTGTTATAGACAATATGTATAGGGGGGGGGAATTGCTAACTATGGAGTCTCTCGTAAGTTGCCGTTAGTTAATCTATTACTTACCTCATTTTTCTATTGCAACCACCTGCTTCCACCAATAGAATCACTCCATTTTCCTTTATCTCCCTTGTCTATCGTATTGTCATGCAATTTCAACAATCAGCCCGCGGTAATCAGCAAAATTTTAGACTTGAATGGCATGTTTGTGTTCTTGTAGAAAAACTGAATTGTTCAAGTCAATTTTGCAACAAAAGAATGGAGTCACGCTCCTTTGAATTTGCAAATACTGCATATGTGTGGCACAGAGTGAAATGAGATGAGGTCCTTATCTTCGTCGTGAAATATTTTCTGCGGAGTGAAATTGGAGCACTTTTCCAACGGAACTATGCACGGTTGATGAGGGGATCAGATTTTGTTTTTGTCGAGACTTTAGCTTAATTCTAATTTTTGACGATTTCTGTTGGGCTCGTGAATCCCAATTCTTCCTGCAATCAAGGGTTGTATTTATAGTCGTCCCTTGAATAACTCCTTTTCATAGGTGACCCCATTTGGTTTACACTTGTGATTAAGGGAATAAGTTTCAGGAAGACCTTCTAAGAGCATCATAAAATGGACAATTTTTGCTAACCTCGAGTCAAACTCAGCAGTATGACTTAAAAAATGGAACTTCGAAAAGATATAAAAATGAGTCGCCACTGCAAGAAATGCATAATACGGAAGAAAATCTTCAAACATTAAATGGATTGCATTTTGTAAAAAGGAACCAGGAGCGTTGCAATGTTGCTAAAATTGTGCATCTTCTTTTGTCTTGAAAGAAAAACCTGATTATCCATTAACAGTTCCTATTTTACTCGATAAAAACTATAGATTTAAGACAAAAATTATTATGCAAATTTCATATTTTTTCATGGTTTCAGTAATTTTATTGCAAAGGATGAAGTTGCACAATCTTAGCACCATTGCAATGCCTCTGGTTCTTTTTTGCAAAATGTAATCCAAATTAGGTGCACCTACCCTAACATTTACAAAAATCTCAATACATTTCTGCTGTATTTTGTAAGAACCTTTTTTACTAACTGCTAGATTTTCCTCAAAGTTTGCAAAAATTGTTCTTTCTATTATGTTACACTCATGATATCGTTGAATAACATCTCGGTAGTCCTCACTCTCGCTCCAGTTAAAGGTTTGAGTAAATAGCCAACTATACATCTTATCCACTAAACTAAAGCCATCATCCACGTTGAAGCAAAATGTATATGAATGTACGAGCTTGCGAAACCTCCACTTACTTTTTATTATTTATTTTGTATTAAAGGAAATGTTTTTCACTCTGTTTGAGTATCTATGATTTTTTTTTTAAAAAGACAGGCAATTTTCACTGATTCTCAATCGATAAATCAAACATTCAGTTATATGATTCCGCAAGAATGCTGATGGGAATTAAATCCATAATATAAGAGAATTGATGTGACGTTGTTCTTCAAACGGTCAATTGACGCAATTGATTGCTGCTTCATTTTTCTCTTGATTTGTCTCAGTTGAAAATCTATTAACATGGAAACAGAGCAAGGAAAAGGACGCGCGCTGATGACGGCGCAGAGATACATCTATTCGTACTTGATGGATGTCCGTGTTGCATCTGCAAAATTGAAGGCGCGATGGCGCGAGGCATGAACTCGCAATGCTCTGTTTTATGCTGCTAATGAGGTGTCATGTCGCTCAGATTCGAAAGAAAATTTCAAATCGAGGCCCGGTAACGTCTCTCATCACACGATTATTATCATTTTCTTCAATTTGATGTCTGATTCTATTAAGCGCTCAGTCGATAGGCAGGCGCTTCTTGTTTTCGTTTTGCCACTAGAATGCATCTACAGCTCTCAATCGATTGAATGGCTCACCAACTCACCAAAATATGACCGACGAGATTCTCAGAATTTTCTTTTTACTATCTAAAAATATGCCCTTCAAAATTATAAAATATAAATTAGCGGATGAAATAAATGACATTCTCAAAATTTTCTTGGCAGGGAAGTTTATAGTTATTTTATCAAGTCTGAAAGTCCAGGTATTGAGTTGTTTTCATCCGAGCTTTTTTCCACCTCTGATAACTTTTTCGGAACCTTTTAAAATTCGCCACCATAAGAAACAGCTGTTGCGTTACCGTTGCCATAGAAATGCAGCTTTTGAGCGGTGTCTTTTTATTTCAATCCTGTCCTTGTGCTTTGTGTAACTGCTGAGCGCTTCTCTCAGACATTGAATCACTGTTTTTGGCGCTTCTCTAATACATACATATTTTATAGCTTTTTCGCTTGTTTTTACGTTGTATATTTTGTAGACCTTTGTCTAAAATTCGTATGTTCTGGCCCCATGCAACCCTCAGAACACTTGTTTTAAGCAAGCCTCGGGTCAATTGGACCCACCTTGGGCATATCAGGGTTAAGTATTATTTCATTTAATGCACGTGAGTGAATAATTTTTTTTATAAGAAAATTTCAACTTCGAAGCCATTTTACATGACAAAAAGTTGCCGATTCTACATTTTCCCTCTCCTATTCTATGTTATTCTCCTATCCTCCTATTCATCGATATGCTGCATGGTATGGTTCACACTTTCGGCGAACAGGAAGCTATAAGAAAATTACTTAAAGGAATGCACCGTTCAAGGATTGACTTCGGCGGCACTTCACCGCATACCTAGCGACTCTATTATACTCTATGCACTGAAAAACAAAGTTATACGGTCTATATAGACATACCATTCGCTCCAGGCTCAGAGACCGCGGAACTTCCGGGTGCTGGAGCCGTATGGCTTCGGTTGCTCCGGGCGCTACGACCGGAACTTTCGGCCCCTGAACCCGGAATGTGGACGGTATGTCTATATAGTCCGCAAGCAGGGCTCTCAGTAAGTGTAAAGATATACACTAAACTTCCATTATTATTATTTCACCTCATTTTGATTGAGTCGTCGGAGGAAACTGCTGATGCACGGTATTACGAAAATCCCTTCGACCAGATTCGAATTCCGTAGGCGGGATGGGACGAGAGCCAGGGACCCAGGGTCGAAGAGGTCGAAGCGAGGGGGCGCGAAGGGTTGGGTGGCTGCGTAAGTTGTCGACAGGGATCGGGGTGAGAAGGCTCATTAATCTTGGTACATTGTAACTAGAGAAAGAAGGGCAATAAACAGAGATTGATCGCGCGTGGGCCCAGGTGCGTGCGGAAGTTAATTCTCCGCCACTCACCCCTTCTTGGGAGCTACCTTCGTCCGCCACCGCCGCAGCCGCCCCTGCGCCGCGATGGGGGTGCGGAGGGGGGCTCCGTTCAAATACATTTTGGCAACTCCATGAAACTGTCTTTAAACGGACAGATTTATGGTTATAGTACCGCGCTGTTATGGTTGAAATACCGGAGTCTTCTTTATCACTCATGGCTCCACCTCCCGCCCGTGCCGACTTTGCGTATGGGGTGTGCCACCGTTCTTGCCCTAATGGAAGTATGACCGGATTAATACAAAAGCTAAATTATTAGACATATGCTGTCAAGGCCGCGGCCTAGGAAAAAAAAATTGCGAAGAGGAAGATTAAGGTGATTCGATGGACACCATTTTTTGTGTCAGAGCGACGTGCGATATATCGCACCGATTTGTTCCATAAATTCAGCTACTTGTCATTTTTTTCGAATTTTGAGATCGCACCTCTGTTGTCATGAGACAGAAGAACTCATGTACCATATTTGACGAAGAAATTCAACGTAATAAAGGCGTGGTTTTTTTAGAGGAAAAATATTGCATTCGATATTGATATCGAAACTGCACTCGAATGTGATATTTTTCCTCTAAAAAACCACGCCGTTATTACGTTGAATTTCTTAGTCAAATTTGGTACAAGAGTTCTTCTGTCTCATGACAACAGAAGTGCGATCTCAAAATTCGAAAAAAATGACAAGTAGCTGAATTTATGGAACAAATCGGTGCGATATATCGCACGTCGTTCTGACACAAAAAATGGCGTCCATCGAATCACCTTAAGATGAGAGTACTCTCATTCCATGACCGTCAAAAGTTTCGGGATTCTTTTTAGATATTTTCTAAGGTTCCGAGAAAGTGCCGGAAAATACAAAAGATCCGGAACCTTTCGGGAATTTCAAAAGCTCCGGGAAAAACACAGGAAAATCTCAAAAGTTCCGAAATTCGGTACTGGCTCCGGAAAACAGGAGCACTAGAAGATAGGGTGCCGCCGGAAGGGTGGCGCGGCTAGTGCTAGATACGAGGCCACTAAATTGTTTTCTTTACACGGGATGGATACTGGAAATCTCCAAAGCGCCTTTCAATAAATTTTAAAGTTCGACTTTTTCCCCTTTCGACCAAAACAGTGATGTGTTACATCCATAAATTAAGGCTCCTTCCCCTTTCCCGCTGAACTGCAACAAATTATGTTCCAAAGTGCCAAAAAGTTTATCAAATCTAAAATTTTCACCCTGTTTTGAAAAACTATACCAACGTTAAAAAAATATAAGTTTGATTGAGTCTATAGTGCTTACAGTTTCAATAAACTTAAATTCTGAGAGGAGTAGAACACTGACACTGTGTTGTTCCTCGTACCTATAATATCTACCAACGCTGCAATCATCGATAGCAAGTGTAGATAATTCCATGAGATAAGTACTTGGTAGAATATACCGATTGAGGACCAATCTGAATTGAAAATGTGCGAGTGTGTTTGCATATATTGTCGAATGAAGGCTGCTTATACCGCTTCATGAAACCTGAACAAACTTGAGAGCGCAAAACTGCCGTGTTACCAAGAAGAGCAGTGTAATGATCGAGTTTTTGAAATCAAGATCTCTTCGTCGCATTCTATGAACTAAATAATTCTGCTTCAGCGGTGAAATCCCTCCTAACTGCAAAAACAGCCGTAAGTCCGGAATTTTTAAGATACATTCCAATTTTCTCCGAACATTATTAATGTGATATTTTTTGGAAGTTTTTCTCGAACTTTGTGCTAAAGAAATAAGTCATTCAGGTAATCTCTCAAAAGATAACATGTCCTATTAGCAGAATTGTGTCAGTATCGAAGATTTATGGCTGACGTAAAGAAGGAATATTCTTGAATGCGCCGACGCAAATATCTGGGAATGATTCAGTTTTTTATTATTCTTTTTGAGAAAATTGAGAAACGCTTTTACTTGGAATTTACTTTGAATGTTTCTCTCATATTAAAAGATACACAGGAGAGATACTGATCCAAGCCTAACTGTTGGTCGTTCCTAATTAATGAAGGCTAAAGCAATGGTTTACTGAGATTTCGTCATGATGCGTTACCGTTGTGATGCAAAGAGTTGTGGTCCAGCTCCAGCTAATAAGAGCAGATCATTTAAACTAAAAAATATTCGTTGAGCCTTGAAAATTAGAGCTTAGCTAAAGTAAGCCATAATGTATGAGTTTCATTCATTCAACAACATTTTGATAGGATATTTCGGTTGGTTTTCGTTTAGAAAAATAACATGCAATCGGAGATAGGTACGCATTTTCCGAGCATGGGGCCTTTCAAGTACTATGCCAGGCATTTTGACCAACTTTTTGATCCCCTCTGCCCCCCTGTTGTAAAGCAAGTAAGGCAACCTCCCATCTCCTTCCTGCATCGACCAGTATGATTGGCCAGCTGACTTCCCCTCCCTGAACTTTCAGGGAACAACGAAGAAAGCCGAAATAATAGTTGTAAAAAATGTTTTCATGCGCAATATCATTTTTCAAAAGTGAAAGGAATACATAGGCCTAAGGACTAAGGGCTAAGGAATGGCCCGTAACTTAGGCCCCTCCTCCTCTGAAGCAGATGCAAAAATTTCAGAAAATGGCTAGTTTGGTAGAATCGCTCGGTCAGTATTTCTTCAAAAACTGAATTTCTGAGAAAGCGATTTGGTACACTGGAAAAAAAAACACATTGGATCTATAGAGTCCAGACTGTTAAAAACATCGACAAGAAAAAATACTCTTGATTCAATCGGATTTTTGCTTAAATCAAGAACCAAGCCTCTTAATTTGAGCGGATTTCCTTTCGATTCGAGCAAAAATCTGATAGAATCAAGAGTATTTTTTCTTGTCAATGTTTTCAAGAGTCTGGACTCTAGATCCAATGTGTTTTTTTTCCCCCCCAGTGTATTACTCCTTTCTTCAAGTAACCCGTTCAATAATATTTTGAGGCTCCAAGAGCGGGTTAATTGGCCAGCGCGCAGTACAGCGGGGCACCGTCTATGCAACACTCCGTAGAGTCGGGATTTGTGTCTGAAGCTGGAGCTGAAGTAATTTATTTACTCATTGACTCCGTCACATGGCGCTCAGCACTTTATCCTGGGGCGGAGGCTCTTTAATTTAGCGCATCAAATTCAGGTGGAGCGTTGGCATTTCACCGCCCCCGCGAAAAAAAGGGCGCCAATGACGATAATTTAACCTAGTTCAACGGAGTCCAATTAACTCAATCAAGCGGGCTCCGTTTCGCGCGCGCGGTAAATTAACCCTGCTGCACCCCTCACTTAGTGAATATGCGTATCCATCGAATGAAACGTTTAATCGGTGTCAAACCTCCAACCCATTTTGCCTCTCAACGCACTTTCATCGTGTTGTAACGCTCCGTGGGGATTCCGGTGTGATGACGTCAGTGTGTAATTAGCCGATTTCACGATAACGGGGAAAGTGGTGTCGCCAGGACAGTTTTTAGCGTTTTCAAGGACTTGGAACAAATTAATTGAAAGAGAATACAAGTGCCTTTGGAGATCGTTCACACTGATGACCCTGTATGAAAGGAAAGTATCGATGGCCAAAGTGTGAAACGAATCTCCATTTCGACGGTGTAAGTCGGCAATCACATAACTCGGTTTGCGACGTTGCAGACTTCCTATTATACTTTATTTTTTAAACG
Organism: Bemisia tabaci; assembly: GCF_001854935.1. Classification (NCBI taxonomy): domain Eukaryota; kingdom Metazoa; phylum Arthropoda; class Insecta; order Hemiptera; family Aleyrodidae; genus Bemisia; species Bemisia tabaci. The sequence continues at coordinate 1,872,705 of NW_017547090.1, forward strand.
GAAAACTACTCAACGGCAAATCTTTAAAACTGCCGTGGTTTTTCTTCTCTGAAAAAAAATTCTGCAAAAACTTCAAGGAATTAAATGATGTCAATTTGTTCTCCCTTAAAAAATAACATAGAGGCGGAGATTTTCAGACACCGCAAACGAGTTATATGATTGCCGTCTTACACCGTCGATTTACATTGCAGATGTCCTGTGATACTTTATTTTGTCTTTGGAAGAAACAGTCAACGTAATTTCTAGAAAACTTCCTTTATTTTTCTCTTCTGTTAACAGAATATTCTGTATTAATTTGAGGGTGCGAAATTGGCTTGTTTCTCCTCAAAAATTAAAATAGTAGCAGAAATTTTGAAACACCGCAATGGAGATACGTGGCTTCGCACTTTGGCGATCGATATCGACGGTGAAACTGAAAAAATAGTTTGCGAGGCTGTAGAATTCTGGTTATAATTTATTTTTTACGAGAAAAAATACTAAACGTTATTTCTTAAAAACTCTAATGATTTTTCTTCCCTGTTTGGAGAGTATTCTGTATAAATTTCAAGGTGTAAAATTGGCTTGTTGCTCTTCGAAAATATAAAGAAGAAGCGAAAATTTTGAAACACTGCAAACAAGATACATGCTGTCGATATGAGAAGTCATTATTACTGACAGATTGAGATTCACAAAATGCCGCGTCAGTCACGTAACCGACAGGATATCGTTTTCCCTGTCCATTACGCATAACGGATATGCCATTTTGTGGTCTATGAGACACAATAGTTTAATTTCTCATATTTTGTTGCGTTGAATGGAAAAATTCAATTAAGATATCCAGCTTTAATCTATATAGAAATGCAAAAGTTCAAAAATGAAGAATCACTTGGGAAGGAATGGCTAGGCGGATTTCTCATTCAAATTTCAGGCAGATATGAAAGACATTAAAAGAAACATTTCAAATATTGGAACATCACCTCAAGCAGATATATTATCAAAACGTTGCAAAAATAGAATAGAGGCAATGCTTTACTCGTTTTTATCTCTCGTGTTTCTCATGCGACAAAAAAATGTACGGATCCAAACTTTGATAAAAAAATTAAGGATTATCTGTAATATTTTGTTTTCATAGTACGGGTTGCATATCCCGCCCCTGAAATGAATTCATCATATTCTTCAAAAAGTTCCGCAACCTCGTGAAGTATCAAAATTTCCAATGTTTCGTAAGTTTAATTTGTTTCATGCTACCCTGTTCGGATCAAAAAGTACTTGTATTTCAGTTATAGCGTCATACTGGAAAAGAGTAACTGAAAGAATAGTATCTACGGAAGTAGCACAATCCGGAGCAAAGTGTGAGTAAGTAGAATTCTCCTTGACTCCGATCAAAAGACAAAGCCACGAAGGTCGAAGGAGACAGAATCGAGCTATAAAATGTGGTGAACCAAGACACAGAAAAGAGCTCAATGGACATCGTCGCACACGTGCTTTCTTTCACTTTAAAACTGACCAAGGAACTCTGTTAAAAAATGTCTGAGCATTCAGGCTGCTCTTGGTTTGGATATAAATATGAGCTTGCGTGAATAGTGGCTAGATTAAAATAAATTAGATAAGTCATTTTTTGTCATCCTTCAGATCGCTGTTATTCAATTTGTTTAACGCGCTAGAGGAGAAGCTGATCTGAACACCAATTTGACAAAATTATTTTTCTCTTTCGATGTAGATGTGACGGATCTATTAACTTCGGGGGTTTCTTGCGAATCTTGCGTTTTATGCGTTTGGGGGAGGGGATAATGTGTAATAGTAACTTGATATGGACTGCATTTTGCAATTTGGAACTATAAATTCTGGCTCTTCTGGAAAAACACTTATGTGCATAGGGAAACTATTGGCACATACGTTGTTTTTAAACCGGGCTAGAATTGATAGTACCAAATTGCAAAATGTAGTCCAAATATGACACCAAACGCCGTGTTTCGAGTTGAATTCCAGGTCGAGCTGTTCGGTGTGTTTGAGCAAAGGAGAGTCATGCATGTATCAATCTCTTCAGAAAAATCCAGATAATTGATTTTTAAAAAATCTGACGTGTAAATTTTTCTTGCTTTCGATGAAAGTTGAGCCCCGTCTAATTTTCGGTCAATCATAGACGACTCGTAAAAGTAGAGGTCCAGTTACAGGATCAAATTGAGCCATCAAATTGGGCCTCTCATTGGTCGCATCCTCACCTCAGGTCTTTTTCCACCAATCAGAGCTTCAGTTTGATGGCTTTTGATCCTGTAACTGAACCTTTGGAGTAAGGGGTGCCACTCGGTTCGCTATTTATGTTGCGACTCTTGTTTTTTCTTTGCCTCAGAGCTGATATATTGTGGTTGGATCCTAGAATTTGTTCTCAAGGCCCAAGACCATCATGTTAAGGTCGCTGCCTTAAAATATGAAACTATACACCTAATAATCAAACCAATCCATAAGATCGCTTGACACTTTAAACGTATCTAAAGGTCATTTACAAATTATTTAAATTTAGTAGAAAAGAAACACACTAGCTCCTCCTCCCAAACGCATGACGTCACCTAAAGCTCATCATCCACTTCGTAGGTCAACAGTCAAAGAAGGGCGATGACTGTTGCTTTCTTATAATTGAGGGGCTTGGAGGACAAGGCGAATAAGTGCAGTTTTTGAAAAGATTGTGACAGTGACAATGATTTCAAGTGTAACTAGTCCCGATGCATATTTTGTAAAAAAATTCGCTCCAAAATTCCAATTTTTAAGCATCAAAAAGTCAGTTTTAACTTTCTCTCCGCCATATACGAATCTATGTATTTTCAAAACTTCAAACAGGTATTTCTCGAAATGGCAAAAACTTCACTTATGCGCCTTATCCTCCAAGCCCCTCAATTGTCCATAAGGAAGTGTTGAATGCCCGAAAGGAAAAATTTCCACCTTTCACCAAGAGATTAGTGGAGAGTATTTTTGTCTCTCGCTTGGCCAGGCTTTTTGGCCAGTTCTTAGGGGCGGCGATCGCCGTGTGCGGCGCGGTGGAAAGCGGGGGTCGGCGATGAGTGTTGATAAAGAAAAATCGACATTTAAAGGAAATTCCGCGGGGCGGCCATAAAGCGGGTATCGGACTGCGACGCGGCGCGGCGGATTAAAATTGAATTTTTTAAATATTGAGTGAATAATTCGGCTGATACGCCGAGAAGAGATTTTTATTGTCGCCAGACGAGGGAGAGGGCGAGGGGGAGGGTGCGGAAGGGGCCGTCCCTGTCCCGTATCGCATCCCTGGCGACGTCCCTAGCGGCTTCCCAGCTTGAATAGTTAAACGCCCGGAATCAGCTGGAGATAGGATTAAGAATCGGTCCGAGGTGTGCTCCTCCGAGAGAAATAAAAACGGCTAAATGATAATCTAATTTGCCCTTAGTTCTTCTCATCAATTATTAATGACCTCTCCGCGCCCTACTTCGCACCCTTGCCGGCCTCTCCATCCAGGCCAAGACTCGCCTCCTGAAAATATCTAATTATGCTCATTCTCCCGCACTCCCGCCCTTCCTCCCCTCTTCATGCTTCCAAAGCGTCGTTAAGTGTTGCAAGTTGCATCTAGAGTACCCAAGCTGTTAAAAATTTTGAAGAGAAATGGAGAATTTTCAGGTGTCTGAAATTAGTAAGTTGGATTTTTTTAGCCGACGCGCGTTAAAAATCCAGAAATCTGGAAATCTAAATACAGAGGGAAAAAGCTCATACGAGCACAATTCTCCCACAAAGAGATATGCCGTTTGGTGCGCAACACTAGTTATACAAACGGTCTAGTCTTTAACGCACGTTGGAAAAAAATTCCAACTTATAATCTTAACACTCGTGCGTCTACCGCAAACAGTTTGTGTCTGAAATTAAATGAATTTCATGATGAAGTGGAAACAATTGAGTACGCTGAAAACGAGGATACCCTTATTGGTACATAAATTGAACAATTATTGGAGGAGATATGACAATATGGTTTAATCTGCTAAAATACATGTGTTCAAATAGGAGATGCCACCTGATGACGTCATTAGGCGGTAAATTTTTCTCATTTGAACCTATTTTTATAATATTTTCCTTACCAGGAAAAAATTGTAAAAAATACTGCGATTTACACTCTAGTATTCACTCTGGATCAGTTTTGACTCACGAAGTCTTCTTATCCTACGTCATGCTGGATCGACTCGAGTGAGTTGCACGACTCCCATTGGCTCTCGTCGTCCATACTCATGTATCCTCACTCGCAGGTGTATATGTATTCTGTATTCCCTGCTTTAAAAAGATCGTTGAAGACGCCATCTTACTTTGGAGGGAACTTTACGCCTCGCTAGATTAAGACCGCCATGCCGGGTGATAAAACTAAGGACTTACAAAGTCTGCTTGCGCCTCATCTGAAATGCTAGCCTGCGATGCTGCCGAATCATGCGAACTCCCGCCTATTATTCTACCCTGCTAAGGAAAAACGCCGTATGAACCTTCAGGCGTTGCAAAATTTCCTCGGATATAAAACGAATTCTCTGGTAAACTTATGAANTAGCTGCAACACTAGTTATACGAACGGTCTAGTTTAAACGCACGTTGGCTGAAAAATTTCGACTTACTGTCTTACGACTCGTGCGTCTACCGCAATCAGTTTGCGTCTGAAATTAAATGAATTTCATGATGAAGTGAAAACAAATGAGTACGCTGAAAACGAGGATACCCTTATTGGTTCATAAATTGAACAATTATTGGAGATTGGAGGAGATATGACAATATGGTTTAATCTGCTAAAATACATGTGTTCAAATAGGAGATGCCGCATGATGACGTCACTAGGCGGTAAATTTTTCTCATTTGAACCTATTTATATAATATTTTCCTTACCGGGAAAAAATTGTAAAAAATACTGCGATTTACACTCTAGTACACATTCTGGATCAGTTTTGACTCACGGAGTCTTCCTACGTCATGCTGGATCGACTCGAGTGAGTTGCACGGCTCCCATTGGCTCTCGTCGTCCATACTCATGTATCCTCACTCGCAGGTGTATATGTATTCTGTATTCCCTGCTTTAAAAAGATCGTTGAAGACGCCATCTTACTTTGGAGGGAACTTTACGCCTCGCTAGATTAAGACCGCCATGCCGGGTGATAAAACTAAGGACTTACAAAGTCTGCTTGCGCCTCATCTGAAATGCTAGCCTGCGATGCTGCCGAATCATGCGAACTCCCGCCTATTATTCTACCCTGCTAAGGAAAAACGCCGTATGAACCTTCAGGCGTTGCAAAATTTCCTCGGATATAAAACGAATTCTCTGGTAAACTTATGAAGATATTTCTTCCAATTTTTCAGAGAATTTGGTTCGTATTTTGATCTAAAGTTCCTGACAATTTCAGGAAATAATATTCATAATTTTCCTAAAAAATAAACATTTTATCAAAGGAAATTCGGCGACTCTCGACTGTTCATACGGCGTTTTTCCTTAGCACGGCAGTATTCGGAGGCCCGGGTTATATTCCCGACACCATCTCGCGATGTCGGCCGAGGCTGAAACTGCTCCGATGCAGAGTTTCCTCGGCGGCCGGGAGAAAGCGACGTAATAAACAAACGTATAAAAAGCTCGTTAAAAGCTTTCATTTCTTCGCTCCAACTTTGTCTTTACGTTTCGCCTCGTAAGGGCGCGGATTCCAACTTTGTTGCGAGAGCTATAAAAATGAACTTTACAACAAGATTAGTTTTTCGATTCCTCCGGCTCCTGCTTAAAACTTCATCATCCTCGACTATAAAATAGGCACTGACAGACTTTTCACCTCATTCCAAGCTGCATCCTCTCTGCACACCTTTTTCCAACGCTTCATCTCGTCGCTTCTCTAGCGTAAGGACACATATCGATTTCTACATGAGCCCCAGAGAGCACGGGTTTATACGTAAAACAGGGCTCACGTGGAAATTGAGATACGTCTTTACGTCATAGGAGCGATGACCTGCTCGCCGGCCGGTCCGACGGCGACGGAGTTAGTCGATTTGAAAACTTTGACGCCGATTCTGGACTTCGTGTTACAGAGGAGAGCAGTAACTGCAGAAGATAAATGAAGTTTTGAGAGGATGAACCTAGGAACTCCTGACCGGAAATTTTTTTAAAGTAAATCCTCCGTTCATAAGAGTGTCTATGATCTCTCTTCCTTAACTTCGTCCAATTTTGTCAATGGTCAAAGTGCGAGACTACGTAAATCTATCGCAATATTTCAAAATTTCCGCTTCTCTTTCATTTGTTCGAAGAGGAACAAGGAGACATTATAGCTTGGAATTTCTACAGAATATTCTGCTGACAGAGAACAAAAATCAAGGAATTTCTCGAGGAATCACGCCGACTAGTTTTTCAAAGAAAAAATAAAATATGATAGCAAGCCTGCAACGTTGCAAACGGAGATACGTGGTTTCGCATCTTCGCCATCGCAATGTGTGATTAAGAGTCAAAATGATTTAGGAAAAATCGAGTAATTTCCACACCTAAAACATGATATGGGATCTTCGTGTATAGAAAAATTGGTTGTGATCATCTAAATCCGGGCCCAAGACACAGGACTATTAAATTTGCTGAATATCTTATGGGCAATGGAACAGTTGGTTTCCCTTGATCTCTAAATTCGGTAAAAATGTATTATGTGACGGTTCTTTGGCCATTAGTAACTACAAATATTAAGAAAATTAGAGTTATCATGCATTCGGCTTATCATATTTTAGAACAGCAGAATTTTGGGTCAGGGCCGTGATACCACGATTTATGCGGAATAGCACGCGTTGCATAACTCGAATATTGAAGGCGCATCAGCCGAAAGGCAACAGGCCTCGTCACTGGATAAAGGTTCTGAACAGGAGTATAATAAACTAAAATTGACGAGATTTGCAATATTTATTTTTTTAATACCAAATGACATAATTCTTTGAGAGAGTTTGCCTCTACACAGAAGCAGACGGTTGATTTGTAAAATACACTTAAGAAAAAGTTGATGTGACCTGAATCGTTTAATTTAATACTGAATGGCATTAGGTCGTAACAGTGGTTGGGTTCGCTTGGAGTTGAGATTTTGATACCAGTTTGGACCATAGGAGTCGATGTCTGGGCAATTGTAGTTGTTCCTGAAGCTCAAACTGTTCGGATCGATTCTGTTATCGACGAGGGTTTTGTAGATTCTGTTCCTCACGTCCCTCGACAAATTTGGCGACTTGGAGAGTACGAGGACGTTAGGAGCTCCGTTATCTAAAATAAAATAAACGTCATTTAAAATAAGTGAGGAAATAAGGACAAAATTGAGAGACCGCTCATACTGTGTGAGGCATTTTGACCGAATTTTTGACCCCTGCCCCCTTTGCGAAGGCACCCGTAAGAGAATCAGGATTGCACTGTATCATTAAAAATAAAATCTTGAAATTTCGTGTGAAATACTTCGTGAAATTCCCAAAAAGTATGAAAGATGTTGAAACACATTTTGCGAAATTAAATGAAAAATTAAATGAGAAGTAAATGGCGTGGCGGGTGGCCTTCGGCCTTTCGGTACTTAAAATGCTTGTTGCATCCACATGAGTCCACTTTAGTTGCTTGACCCAACCGAACTCTTAGAACGCCTTCAAATCTGGCGATACTTCCCGCTTTGCCGAGAGGTTAGTTTAGTTGCGTGACCCAACCAAACGCTTAGAACGCCTTCAAATCTGGTGATACCTCCCGTTTTGCCGGGAAGTTAGTTTAGTTGCGTGACCCAACCAAACGCTTTGAACGCCTTCAAATCTGGCTATACTTCTCGTTTCTCCGGGAGGTTTGTTTAGTTGCGTGACCTAACTGAACGCAACACATTGTTAGTTTACTCATTTTACTGCACGCAACAAGCTGATACCATCAAAAGATGCATTACAAACAGTGTTTTCTTTTTCTTCCTTACCTTTTAATTTTTGCATTTTTCATGCGTCACAAATAGAAAGTAAATATTTTGGCAATTAGTAAACATGTAGTATGTTAGTATGTATTCAGTATGTTAGTCAACCATGCCTTACATATGCTTATAAATAGCATAACCTGTTGAATGCAACAATTTCAAAGTATTTTAACCTTAAAATGCATAAAACTGGGTGATTTTTCGGCAGAAATTGAAGGAAGTTTAGCGCCACAAATGCCTCGAAATGCGCTCAAATAGAGTTAAAATTTCAAAAATTTTCCGGGAGAGGCCCCCCCGGACCCCCCACTGAGCTGGGGAATATTCCATACCCCCAGACCCCCCGGTGGTGGGGGACCAGGCCCCCCAGCAAAATGACCTAGCTACGGGTATGTAAAAAGCCCACCCTCAAGTCATACTTACAGGTAAGGTTGTTGAAGTTGTTGCAGAAAACGAGCACCAGAACGTCAATATCAGCCATAATCACCCCGAAGGAATATTTCAACGGTGCTGTGAAAAAAATTAAAAATGATAGTATAAAATAAATGTATGGATTTCCCTGACTTTACCTTATGAAATCAAGTAATCGGCGATTTCTCCCTTTTTTAAAATAAAAGAATAATGCAATACTCATTAAAATTGCAAGGAATGGTTATTATAGCTTCGATATTGCTTGCGATTGCCTTCAACATTCTATAAGCCAAAAAATCTTATTATGCGCTTGAATTTGTGATGAAATGGCTATTTTTAAATAAAGAAGTAGCAAGAAAATTTACATTTTAGCACAGGTGTGAATAGTTGGTTAATTGGTTTGTTGACTAGTCAATCAGTTAATTTAAAGGCGCTTTACACCATCTTAGCCATTAATACCTTAAAAATTTAGAGACTCAATTATGCGATGTACGATAAGGAAAGTTGGAGTACCTGTTCTGTACTTAGGGGTATCGATCAAGTTTCTGTCGTATACGTCTGTGGAAGTCAGCCACTTATCTGTAAGAAATGAAAAGACGACAAAATTAGACCCTCTTACCTATACACTTGCCCTCTAGATGCAGAGAAAAGATAATGTCCCATTTCCCTATTGGAGATGTGTGAGGAATTTGCGATTTGACTGTTGATTCTTACGTATAAATTTGCGAGAAACACGATGGTGCCACTGGTTTTCTCTAGAGTACCTGTATAGTGAGAGTATGGACAGATCGCTTCATGGAGGGCTTAGGGCCCAAAAGTGCAGCCACCCTTCCAACCAGCTTCTAACGCACAAAATTTCACTGCCAGTCTGCAGATTCTAATTCTAACTAAGATGGCAAAAAATGTACATAAATGAGAGTTCTTGTGCAAAAACGAGTAAATTATGCAAAAACTAAGTCAAATACGTGCTTTATAAACGATGGTCCGTAACAGTTATATTAGTAAATCGCTCTGGATTATTGAAATTCATAGGTTGGCTGCATTTCTGGGCCCTAACTTTATTCGCGGAGGCATCGGTGAAGGCCTAATGGGTTTTCGGAGTTTCACATCTGTCTATACTCTCGCTATACAGGTACTCTAGTTTTCTCTGAAATCAACTCCCAAGCTCAAAAAAAGCTCTCGAGTCGAGGACAAAATGGAGGGGATATCCCACGCTATTGTGAGAGTCCACCTCTACATCAAAACAAACTCTCCATGCAAAGATAGGGAGCAAATACATTAGCAGTGATGCCGTGTTTTCAGTTTTAGAGTCCCCATAAATAAAGTGGCAGCCCTGTTAATGTATTTGCTCCCTATCTTTGCATGGAGCGTTTGTCTTAATGTAGAGGTGGACTCTCAGGGTAGGGTGGGATATCCCTCCATTTTGGCCTCAACTTGAGAGCTGTTTTTGAGCTTGGGAGTTGATTTCAGAGAATAACAGTGGCACCATCGTGTTTCTCGCGAACTTTTACGTAAGAATCAACAGTCAAATTGCAAATTCCTCACACATGCAACATCTCCATTATGTTACATTAAAGTTGATTGAATCCCAGCTTTCAAAAACAGTCTTTTTTTAAAGACTAACACTCGGTAAAAAAGCTTTAAGTTTGATTAGGCGGAGGTTTTACACTTTTAAAAGGACTTACTGTAATTTTGAGAGCGGAACACTCTGTACACACTTTTGTCTCGCTCTTGATACGCCGGATAAACCGTGCTGGTCGTTGTATCGTATCCACCATAGCTGCAATCAGCAAAAGTAAGAGGAAATTAATGCACGAGATGAGTAATTAATAGAAATCACCCATAAATATTAGGCTCTAACGAGTTAGGGTAGGTACAACAGGGGTGTAAAAATATCTTTGGTCTACGCAGTTTCGAGCAACCAGGGATTCAGTCTACGCACTATGAGATCGCACGTTTTCAGTAATTTTTAACATAATATAGCGCTTTTGCAATGAATTTCTCAAAAATTGAACGCTTCTGCAGGAATTTTTTCCAAAACTCAACACTTTCGCACTAGTTTTACCCAACCCAACCCAAGTAACCTTTAAAAAATATCAACATCCTTGTCATAAGTTTTCATAAAAATCAGAGCGCTGTGGGTTCAATCTTTCAAATAAAACCAATTTTTTGATTTGTCTAGCCGAACGTTCGGTTCAAGTAACCGAACTTCTTGCATTAGTTCTTTTAACCTCATAAGTTCGGTTATACGAACTGGACGTTCAGTCTCACGAACTGAAAGTAGGGATTGACGAACCGAATAGTTGGGATGATATAAAGCACCATATTCTCCTTCATTTTGTGGGTATGCAATTTTATCCGCTTGGAAGTCAAAATAGTTGTATCACGTGTTTCGCCCCATGCAACTTTTCTGCTCTGCGTTAAAATCTATGGGTCAGCGGAATAGAGACCAAGCCCTTTTTCATTGTTGTGGATATGTGAGAAAGTTTAGTTGCTTCATAATTGTGACCGAATTTTTAAAAAGGGAACTCATTCTCTGTCAGTAAATTTACGAAACTTTGGACCTTTGCGCGAAGAAATGATCGTGAGAAACGCCTGCAAAACTGCTTCGTCCCATCCCCACTAGCGCGCAGCGAAGCGGAACCCGATCTCTTGTCTCGCTTTTGAATCTTAAATTCGCAAACCGCACCAAGTTCCGAGATGCATACGCTATTTGGACGTATTTATGCTAAAAGGAACTACGTTTCATGTAATCCCTATGCAAATAGTTCCTTTTAGCATAAATACGTCCATTTGGAAATGCGTATGCCAGTACGCGTACACAACTTCAGAAGGCGTGCGCGAAAAGAGCGCGCATTTTGATTGAAAAGTAATAAATTTCATATTCTCCATTATTCAAGGTCGTATAGCCTACGGAATTTGCCCACTACCTGCGCATTTCGCGAACAACCTATCGGTCGTTGGTTTCGTGAACATTCTGCACCTCTAGGGTACAACTCCAATAAGTTTGCTGCACAGTACCATCTTTGAGTAGAATACTAATTTGAGTAAGTTAGCTCAAAGTAATAAATTNGGGGGGGGGGGTTAAGACCAGTCTTTGTGAGCCTCCTACTAAAGATAAAATTTTTCTAGCTGTTTCTACCGCTTCTCAGTTATTTTCGAAAAAAAACTGAGTGTGGAGCAGGCTAATCTTACGTAATTCAAAAGGGGGATACGAGGTTATCTTACGGGTGCCCTGCAGGAGAGGGGGGGTGGTTAATAAGCCGGCCAAAATGCCTGACGTAATACTTAAATGGCCAAATGTCATTTTGATGGAATGTAGAATGTAGCCACCGATATAATACAGCCCTAGTTTTTGTCGCGTGCTTACTCCTCTAGAAGTGAAAGTGTAATTAGTTGAGACATTACCACTCGTTGAATGCAGTTTCAATCATGTTCATGGAGAATTGGTCAGGATCGGGGTCATCATTGTTGGGCGTGAATTGGATAAACGTGCACAAACCACAGCACTGAGCGCCGACAGCTGTAATATTTGTCAAACATGGGATCAGGATCCTACATGTGAATCGTGTATGTACACCTAATTGAACCTATTTATGCCAAATAGAGCTATGTGCATTATGACGTGCGCCCTGTTGTGCATATATGCTTATGAGTCTCAGGGCTCATGGCTTAATGTACATAGTTCTGTTTGGCATAAATACGTCCATGTTTAACAGAGTCGTCGCTACAAGGTTCTGAAAAAAATTGGGGCAAATAAGGTACTCGCATCTAATGACTATAATGAAAAAATGCACAATTTCATTGTAATTAACGCCTGTCTGTACATTTCCGTTATTTTTTTATTGCGCTTAATTTTTTTATTTTTATTTCTTATTAATGGAAGCGCTTCAAATTATCCTCGGATTTTTCGGTGGATATCTATAAAAGAATGAAGAAAAATCACAGAGAATCTCAAGGAAAACTTCTGGTTATATTCATTTCAAAAGATAAAACCTGAGTAGAGATTTGCAACGTCGCAATTCTGCCGAGCTAAAGAGGAACACGGTACGAGCATTCGAAAGTTACAATATTTCCCCCGGTGAAAGATTCACCTTTGAGGAAAATTATGCACTGGTAAAAAAACCTCTTGGTTCAAGAGTGCAGTTTCTTTGTCGCCGGATTTAAGGGTCTAGACTCTAGTTTCAAGCGGATTTTGAATTGAATCAATGCAAAATCCGCTTGAAACAAGAGTTCAAGACTCTTAAATCCGGCGACAAGAAACTGCACTCTTAATTCAATGCACCGCGGCATTGGTCCAAGAGGTTTTTTTTTACCAGTGTGCACATTTGCCTTAAAATTCTCAGATATTTTAAATATAATTGCGAACAAAACTGTCTGAAAAATTGGAAGGATAACATTTGAAATTTTTCCAGTAAGCATGTGTTTTTCATTGAAGGAAATGCGGTACCATCTAAAGGCTCATACGGAGTTTTCCCTCCGCACGACAATATATTGGACTGAATTTTTGCAAAAAGGGATTACAATTTCTGACTCATACATAAAAAAACTCAACTTCGTAGGATAATTAATGGCACATATGATGTCTCTAGAATGAGCCACAAATTGTAGTTCCTAATTGCGAAATGTCGTCCAATTGGAGATTCACGCTTTTCAACTTGAACCATTTGCAATATCCATTGCAATCCATATTATGAATCGCGGTGGGTTCCCTCCCGTACAATGGATTATTTACAATGGCTTTAAATAGGGGGAAAATTGTGTTGCCAAATTTCACGAATCGAACCTGTTGATTACTCACTGAAAGTGCTGTCACAGACCACTGTATCCGGCTCGTTCCATCCGATAACTGTGCCGGCAACGCTCGATGCAGACACGTAATAAGGCTGTGAGAAGTCCTAAAATCAAATCACATCCTTTGTTAGGGTCATACATCTACAGGATCAATTTTCATGATTTTTGCGGCTATTGGTAGGTAATAGCATCAAGACGGGCCTGTTCTGTTGGAATTTTTGGGATGTGACCGAGAGGAGCGTTTTCTGGAGAAAGGAGGGGGCTGCGCCGGTGCACGCACCCCCTGGCGACTGGCTATATGCTTAGGTATTTGAGGAAATGTCTAATTATACACAAAAAAAGTAAAAAATATCAGAGACTTTGGGTTGTAAGTACTTGATGTCTCCTATTTCCCCGAAAACAAATCTCCGCTTTTCCCCTATCCTATCACCCATCAGTTTTCTGCGATAGCCAATTTTTCCCAAGAAATTGGCGTGGAAAGCTTTTCTTGCCGTTTTCCAGGAGAAGAGTCCAAGAGTTTCCCAGAGAGCTGATTACTTAAATTGATAGACAAGGAAGACGAAGGAATGGAGTGATTCTATCAGTTGAAACGAGTGGTTCTCTTACAGACTAAGAGAGAAAGGGATGGACTAACACTATAGGGTCTCTCGTAGGTTGCCATCAGTAAGTTTATTACACACCTTCTTTGTTCATTGCAACCATCCACGTCCCACTTGTACCATATAACCCCTTCATTTCATCTATATCTTCTTTGACTAATCGCTTTGTCTATCAATGCAATTAATGAGCCAGTTCAGCCGCTGAATCAGAAAATGAGGGAAAATTATTTTCATGGCCTGCCTTTTTTCAGAAAAATACATTTTCTCCGGAATAACCTTTTACGCCCTTCAAAAAGCAGTGTAAAAAGCTGGTTAAAAATTGTTTTCTTTTTAAGTTTGGAGGGAAGTAAAAAAATCTGAAGTTCATTACCGGACTCGGTGGCGTAAAATATACCGAAATAATTCATCCACAGGACTTGGGAATTCTTGGCCTTTCTTCTCGGAAAACGGAAAGAAAATCTTACTATGGCATTTACCCGAGAAAAATTGGTTATCCGTGAAAAATTGGCTATTCCAATAAAGTTGGTGAAGAGATGGAGATCAGTTTTGGGCTTAAGGGATCAGAACACACTGCAGATACTTTAAACCAAATATGAGACAATTTTCAACCATATTTTTTTGTGGCAAGTACTATACTGCTGGCCTGTTGCACATATTTTTCATTCGAAATTGTTGAGTCCAATTTATTGAGAAATGAATACTATACTCACGAAAATTGTGGAATCATACGGTAAAACATTGTACGCACTACAGCGTGGCTCGACCCTTGGATTCGGAATATACCCCTGACCGATGACCCCAAAAATATTCGAGACGACGAAAAGGAAAGAAACTGAAGATGAATGTCGGCATGCCATCCTCATGCTGTTGAGTTGATGAATCAAGTGTACAATTACTGGTCTGATGAATTACCTTATAAGCACATGTTCGCAAAATTTTGAAAAGTATGACGTGGGCTGGTCCTTAGTTTGTTTATCTGGGTGTCTGCGCTTCGTGTTTGCTCAGCATTAAACTTTTCGTAGTTCGGCCAGAAATTTAGAGGTTCTCAACCTCTATCGTTTGCCCCGCCCCTCTATTCCATCTCATTGTATCAATTTGCCTTAATCTTATAAGCCGATTATGAATATTAAGCTTTACTGAAATACGAACTTTAAGATCTTATCACGAACCGTGCATAAAATGACGTCACGCCTTTTTTCGATTCTTTTACACACACTTGCTCTCCACCTCGAGTGCATTTTAGACAGCATTGAACCTTTTAAATAGCATCAGGTTCAGGTCAATTTCGCACAAATTAGGCACAAAATATAGGAGCTGAGCGCCGTTTTCGATCGGATTTTTCCTGAGAATGAGAGCTTCGCGCTGATTTCAGGATGAGGTCGGGTTTGGCTTGATTCCTTCTCCTCAATCATCACACTGAAAAAAGTTACAGGCTATATAGACATACCGTCCGTTCAGGGCTCACAAGCCGAAAGTTCCGGGTGCTGGAGCCGTTGCTTCGATGGCTCCGGGTGCTACGCCTGGAACTTTCGATCTCCGAGCCCGGAACGCGGGCGGTATGTCTACATACTGCCATGCTAAGGAAGAACGCCGTATGAACATCCGAGAGTTGCCAAATTTCCTTCAATAAACTGTTTATTTTTGAGGAAAGTTATGAATATTTTTCCTTGAAAATTTCAGGAACGTTAGGTATTCTTGCGAGAAAAATTATCTGAAAAATTGGAAGGAAAATATTCACAAGTTCACCAGGAAATTCGTGTTTTATCAAAGGAAATTTGGCAACGCCTGGAGGTTCATACGGCGTTTTTCCTTAGCACGGCAGTATAGCCCGTAAGTACGGCTTCTACGGCCGGGGTTTTTTTCAGTGTGCTGGTATTTGTCAGGTCGGGGCCGTCCAGGGAGAGGGAGGGAGAGGGGTAAAAACGGGACTTTTTTCCCAAGATCCGGGCTCACTGGGTCGAATCGTCAATCAAAATTTTAAACACGGGAAATATTTGATAATCTGCCTCAGGACGTCACGCCTAACCACGATTTTTGCGTTTTACCTCATTTTGGAGGCTTCTCTTGCACTTCTCGCAGTCTCGCCGGTCGCCGCTGCTCCATCTTTCCTCTTATTCTTGTTAGTCATGTTTCAATCAGAGCTATTCAAGAGGCTTGAAATTTACATTGAGTGAATTCAAAATTGCATCTCTTTTACCTTCAATTTTGAAATTTCAAAACTCTTTTTACTTTTTTTGTCATTTTACGGCATGGCGTGGGTACATAGTATCATATTATAGTCCGTGATCTTGCAAAAATGCGCAACTTGGTTTGCGACGCTACAGACTTCCTAACATGTATAATTGGACTGCATTTTGCAATTTGGAGCTATAAATTCTAACTCATCTGAAAAAAACACTTATGTGCATAGAGAAATTAATGGCACATACGTTGTTTTTAAACCGGGCCGAAATTTATAGTTCTTCATTGCAAAATGTAGTCCCATTCGTCGTTTCCCTCACGAAAGAACGTAACTGCATTCCAATGTTGCCGAATTTCCCCTTTCAAATTGTATTTTACTCGAAGAATCTTGGGCTCTAACTAAAAATTTTACTGATTCAGCTCTTGATCGCACGCAAATATCAGACACATTTTGGAGAAAATCGCAAAGGTATATTAATGTATAAAATTGAAATTTTTCACTCAATTTTGCAGCCTTTGAATGGGCTTACGTTCCTTCGTCCCGGAAACGACGAATTTCCTTCCTAAATGGAAAAATATTTATCGTCATATATTGAGGAAATCTCTAATTTGTCTTCCGTGTGAAGAATATTCTGAGAAACTCTTTAGCAACAGTTACGCGTTTTTGCAGTTTCACCGTCGACTTACATAGCTGGATTCCATACCTCACAATCACAGCAACAGGGCTACTACATTTTGCAATTAGGAACAATAATTTTCGGCTTAGTTTAGAAACAACGTATGCACCATGCGTTTCTTGTTTTCACAGGTGAACCAGAAATTGCGGTTTCTAACTGTAAAATGAAGTCCAACTGGGATTTAAAATTCATGGCGAGAATAAGTAAACATACATTTCAGAATGAATTCTCTCGATTCTTTATTTACGAAGCAATCCTCGGATATACACATTTCGTATGCGAGACTTTCCTTAGTCTGTTTTTGCGGAAACCGTATTTGCGGATAAAATGGAAAGCTGCGGCCAACTGTTTATTCGTTGGTTTCAGGCTACGATGAAAAATCCAAATTTTAGGGTTGTTCCTGTCAAAAACGCTTCTTATATCTGAAAAATGAAGTGAAGGGTGTCAGTCAAAGTTATCGCATTAGAAGACTGATGGGTAGACATAGTAGCTATAAAGAATGATCCAAAAGTTCTGCACCACCCCTATCCTATAGCCCCCAGGGTTCTTGCTCCATTTCAGGGTGGCCCTCTTTAAATTTTGAGGGGCACCGAAAGTCGTTTCCTTTGACCTAGAAGAACTCATAAAATTTCAAGCCGCCATCTTGATTTTTCTAAAAATTACAGGGGGTTACCAGGTGCTGGTGGTGTGGGACTTTTGGATCACCCTGTAAGGAGGGCAGGGGCATGTTAAATATAAAAACCAGATTGCATTCAGACCAAACACAGGATGGAATAATTAAATAAAATCGAGAAAAAGAGGTTTGACGCTTTATTTCTTGATGAGACTCATTATTAAGGACAAAGTTTATATTTTTACTTCAAACTATTTTGTCTCGATTTTGACTTCATGATGGAAGAAAATTTACTACTGGTTGGATTTAAAACTCCTTCCGACTCATTATCTCCAAAATGCGACTTCGTGTTAAGTCCGTTTAACTCGTTCCATCCAATAACAACCTAATGTCGCCTTCCACCAAAGTCTAATACTCCATTCAAGTAATCGGAGATATAATAGACTTGGTGAGATTTGCATTATACATCCAAAAACGTAAATCCTTCTTGCAAAGTGTCCTATGTTCTTTTTTGAAATATTCACCTCCTTCGAAATGATGTATGTCGGTAAGAATGAAAATCCAATTTTGCGAAAAAAAGAAAAGAAATTAGTACAAAATCAAAACGGTTCTCACCTTTTGAATCGAAGCATCCATCGTCGCAACTTATCAATACTCGATAAGATTTGTTGTCATCAGATGCTACCAGATCGTAGTACCGTATTTGAACATCCTCTGCAGAAATAGGAAATGAGGAGGAAGATTAAATCATGTACAGCAGTGAGGAGAATCTTGGTAAAATTTTTGGAGGTTTTTGCATCATTGCAGCAAATGAAATGATTTCGGTCGACTTTTAACCATCAGATTTTTTTTTTTTTTTATCATCGCGTGATCATCACTCCCACGTCCACCCCAGCAGATCTAATTACGGGAATATGTTGGAGTTTTTCAGCCAACGTGCATTAAAAATTTAGCATAAAGCTGTAAATCTCAATACAGATGCAAATTTTTAATGCACGTTGGCTAAAAAAACTTCAACATACTGTCTTACGAGTGCATCTACCGCAATCAGTTTGTGTAATTACGAGAAGGTCCAGGGGGCTAGGACCCCTTCCTGACAGGAAATCCCCCCTTCCCCCAAACAAAAACAATTTCGTCATTTCCAGAAATTTTCATCATATCCTCCCCCATAAAAATGTCTGGCTAGGTACGCTACTCTTCGGAAGTGAAATGAAATCGATGGATGACTGTCCGTTGTACCATGACTACTCTGGTGTGAAATAAAGCAATCGACCCCACTGGAAACGAGGGACTACCGAGTCCTTGGGTCGAGTTTGACACAGCTTTTGCGGATTTTAACAGATCAGTCCCTGAGTGCAGTTCTGCAGTTACTTACCACCGGCAGCTTTCAGCTCTGGGAATTCTACGGTGCACTGCTTATAATTCCGCGGCACTGTAATTCTTCTAACTGTAAACAAAGAAAAATGAAAAGAGGGGAGAATCATGAGTTTGGTGGTTAATGCAGACCATTGAGNGGGGGGGGGGGGGGGGTCAGTTGGTTGCGCCTCTGAAGTAAGGGCGTATCTCAATTTCCGCATGAACCCAAGAAATCATGGATTTATACGCCAAACAAGGCTCACGTTGAAATTGAGATAAATGCTTTTACGTCAGAGTAACGAAGAATTGTTGCCCAGTATATATACTTTCTCCGAGGGTTTCCAATTTCATGATGACGCGGTGAATATTCAAAATGCCAAGACCTGCGTCTCAATAAGTCGTAGTAGATTTTATGTGCAAGTTAAAATGTGCAGCGATGTAACCGTAAACAATTAGGTTAATTTCCCTCTAAAGTGTCATGGGAAAATTTCGGGTTTTCTGTGGTTTCTGGACGAAAAGTAGGTCAAATGAAAAATGAATTGCTCTTTTAATAGACTTTTTCTTTTTTATGCATTTTTTACCTACTGTAAAAGTAAAATGCAAATGTACATCAGAAACTGAAGACGAAAAATTTTTAGCAATGTTTACTGTGCAAATCACTTTTCGGCCATATGAAAGCACATAAAGCGATGCTAAAAAGAAAATTCGAGTCTTTCGTTTGTCAGTCTAATTTCGGCTGACAGTTAAACGTTTGAACCCTTCTCATCTTCCAGAATTTAATAAATTAATGTCCCGATTTGACGTATTGGTACTTAGTTTTTTTCGGTTGGCTCAAGAATATTTTAAGATGTAAAGTATCTTTGAAAATGTGCTCTCTACTTCTTTAGAATTTCTCAAATTTACTGATCGTGTTATGAACTAATAAAAGGGGCAATTCAAATATCGGTACTTACATGCCGTGCCACTGGTTTTCCGGATTTTTCTACCGTCGATGTCTACGGTGGCAGTTGTGAAATTCCTGATAAACATCAAATTTTCGCTGAAAAATCAGAAATTTCAGCATGATAATAAAAATCAATTTTGGATACTGTAAATGATCTCTGAATTACTTCACTATTCAAATTTTACTTATCACATTAAGGAATTGCAGTTCTAAAATATCTGAGTATCAGTGACATAAAAATTAATTTAGGGGCAGGCGCAAAATATTTTCCTCCGCTCCACGCAGGGTCGGACTGGCTCCCATATGAGGGCGTAGACCCTTGGCTGGTTAAAGGGGCGTAATGTGGTATTTCTTGGTAGGGTATCCCTTACGTGGAGAGGGGTTCAGAAAATTTCGGCAAAGCAGCACAAGTTCACACTATTTTCAGGTTCTAAGTTTATTTATCACACAGAGTAAAAATTGCAAAATTGAACTATTTAATTAACCGACTGATTTCTGAAATTAATCAAAACATACAAAACTAAAGACACTAGACGCATCCAAGCACCATTATTTCCAAAAAAACCGAGTCAATGCTGCGGTTTACACGAGCTTAAGCTTAAGACGTGGGTCTGCAAATCCACCCTAAAAAAGAATCAACCAAGAACCTGAAGACAGAAGAAAGAATGAGTATCAACACAGCCGAAGACAGGAATGACGTATTCGGGCCTCTTTTTTGACTTTACTCCCGAAACTGAGCGACACCTCATTGACAGCACATAGCAAGGCATTGAGAGGACACGCTTCGCGTCATCGCGCCTTCAATTTTTCAGATGCAGCACGGGCGACCATCAAGTACGAATAGTTGTATCTCTGCGCCGTCGTAAACGCGCATCCTTTCCCTTGCTCTATTACCATGTTGTGTTTGTTTCCGTTTGTCTTATTCGTAATGGTGCTTCAAGCGCTACGTGAGTAACACAGCCGAATGTAGGAGAGATGTGTTCGGGCCTCTTTTTTAACTTTTCTCCCGAAACAGATCGACACCTCATTGACAGCACATAGCAAGGCATTGAGAGGCATAGAGTCTGGATGCAACTATTCGTGCTACATGAATGTGCATGTTGCATATTAGAAAATTTGAAGGCGCTTTCGGCGAGGGCCCCTCGCCATGTTTTTTTTGCCCGCGCCGGAACGCACGCGATGAGCATCATGCATTTAGTAACCTTAGCGAAGGCGCAATTTTTAAAAATTTCCGTGATAAGCCCTTTTTGTCCGAGGAAAATGCTAAGACTTTAAGGAATGATGTTGATTTTTTCTTTTTTAAAAAGTACCGAGAGGTACTAGGAGAGGTGTAAAGAGGTAGAGATTTTCCAGCTTCGCGGACGAGATACGTAGTTGTGGACTTGCAGCGTCAAAATGTGTTCTAATTATTGAAGGTTTAGACTATATTTCCTTACTCTTTCAGGTAGCCAAATGATGTTCCAGTGTACTCTTCTTTCTTGCCTTTTGTGTAGAAAATTCCAATACAGCCGCACGCCGAATCGAATGTATCTAAACAATCACATTTTATGAGGAATCAGTTACAAGCAGTTAGTCAGACAAGAGATGGATAGCGATGGCCAAAGTGCCACGTTGGCCATAGATATCCATTTCATAGAAAGTGCAAAACCAAGTATCTCCCGTGCGGTGTTTCCAAATTTCCGATTCTTTTTTATTTTTTCAAAGAGAGACAAATCAACCTCATTGCTCGAAATGTATACAGAATATTCTGCTAATAGAAAAGAAAAATCAGGGCAGTTCTCAAGAAATTTTGTTTACTTTTTGTCTCTCGAAGAAAAAATATATTAATATGGGAGGTCTGCAATATCACAAATGGAGATACGAAGTTTCGTAATTCCGCCATCAAATTATGAAAGCTGCTCCCCATGTATGTATAAAGTTTTGTGAAATCAACCATAGTAAACTACAGTGTCTAAATATTAAAATACATTGTCCTCACCGTTCAAATGTTCGCTCTATCTTTGGATTTAACTTTTTTTCCACAAATATAATTTTATTTCATTTTATTTTAATATTTTATTTCTTACTTTATTTCTTTTGAGCAGACCTTTTGAAAGGTCAATCAGTTATTTTTAAACACAATTTATTTAGTCTATCAGGGCGTGAGCTTACTGTAAATTCCGCAAGAAGGGTTCATCGTTTTGAAGGAGGCTCCATCTTTCATGGGCGTCGCATACTGCAAGTACCATGCACCATGTGCCTAAAAAAGACCACAGTAAAAAACTCACAAACATTGCAATTACCAGGATTTTAGATACTCCGAGCTATGCGGTGAATACTTACACTAATATTCTTTTGACTTCGCGATAATGACCCACTCTCATCACTCTCATCTTACAGTTCCGAATCAGTTCACCATTTCTTCTATTATAAGAAACGCAAGCAAAGTGAACTATAAAAAAGGTAGTGGGATTACATACGAAAACCTTGCTTTTATTCAGAGGCAGCACCAGATCAAGGGGGGAGAAGGAGTCAGAAGGGCCTTACAATGAAGTATGTTTTATGGTAAGAACTGCTGAAGAGTTGCCTTCCGAAACATTAATGTTTCTTTCATTTAGGTAATCATAATATAGTCAGTTCGGTGAATATCCCTTGTATAATGCCTTCAGTGCCTATCCAAAGCGTAAATCGAAATCTTCAAAGCACGATTTTGAGAGGGATTTTTGAGAGCATCCACCGCAGCCCCCCCCCCTCCCCGCGGCCCCCACGCGTTATGCGTTACGCGTCATTCTTATGATTTTACATTATAGAACATGAGGTGGATAAATTTGACCAACACTACAATGCCCCATGTGAGACAGAATCGAAAATAAAAATGAAAAATGCAAAATTCAATGCTTAAAAATATTGAATGTTCTGAAAAGCTGTTACTTATGTTTATGTAATTTTTTTTTAAAACTAAATTTAAAAAAACTAAAATTTTTAGTCCTACCGAGCGTTTAGGAACCAAATGCTCTTTCACACCGTAACACAAAGAGCACTGTCCCTCTCGTAGAACTACCGCAGCAAAAACGCAGATGAGTGTCAAAAACTCTCCCTGAAAAAAAAAAAAAAATACAAGTTTTCGAAAATTATTTTGATACTCACAGCCAATCGTCTGTGAAAAAAGGGACCTTGGTCCACGAGGCGAAACACTTCAGTAAATCGGTTTTCGATGAATTAGATCGAGGAATCAGAGCTGAAGTTCTTGACATGAAATTCTCTCAATGATTAGTAAAGCAGTTATAGTAGGTATATCTTTCAACCAAAAGAGTGCGTAAAGATCAATTATATTCGCGCTCACTCTGAGTTTCGTCAATTAAAATTTTATATTTGGACTGCATTTTGCAATTTGGAACTATAAATTCTGGCTGAAGTGGAAAAACATTTATGTGCACAGGGAAACTAATGTTACATACGTCGTTTTTAAACCGGGCTAGAATTTATAGTTCCGAATTGCAGAATGTAGTCCATTTATAGTTCTTTATAGAAAGAAAGTTTTTGTAAGCTGCAAACCTTAAATCGAACTATAATTGCTATTTTTTTTTTTGAGAGGCGTTAATCGTGCCGATTTATTCGAAAAATGCACCTTCAAGCTTTCCGTCATTTATGAAGAGTATGCAGACGTAGGTTGGCAGACGATAAAATGGACGTATTTCTATCAAACGGACCTAAGCGCCATAGGGTGAGGAAGGTAGAGGGGGGCTTGGATTGGCGGCGGAATCGGGCGTCCGGCTTATTCCGTCCTATACTCGCAATGCTTTTCCATGGCGCTTAGGTCCGTTTGACAGAACGCGCTATCCGGGATTCAAAATTCCTCAAAAGGAACTCAAATTGGCGCTTAGTTCCGTTTGATAGAAATACGTCCAAATGTGGATATTTCATGTTGGGAATCAGATCAACGTGCATTAAAATGCCTCTTTTTTAATAACTATAAATAGGGGTTACGCTCCCTGATCGCTTCACAGTCCAATCCCCCGAAGCGCTTCGCGCCTGAGGCGATGTGCGTTTCGCATTACTCTTATGCTATTATATTATTGCGTGAGATTAATGCATAAATATAAATAAATTAGGTATCAATCTGGACGGGTACTCACAGACATCAGAGAATCATCGACTTGAGAGGGAACGATGCAAACAGAAAAAAGTTACAAAAACAGAACAATGGATACGGAATTTTCGTTTACAACTGGTGGAAGCAAATTTCACATATTTTTGTTTGGACAGACTATAAATTTTACAAATTCTGACCATTCACTTTCACGGGATGAAAACATTGAAACCAAATTGAGTGGAATTTTCAGAGAAATACTTCAGGTTTCATAAAAACAATAGGTTATGATTTAACCTACAAAAAATTTAGGACTAGCAATCTTATCGATGGAGTGCTAATGATATTGTTTTCTTTTTCTTCAAATTTGAGTCCCAAAAAAATTATTCTGGCCAGGTAGAATTTTATTTCTGCTTGCTTCATATGAATAGCAATGGCGTTGTAAATTAAACAAGCGTTATTGACTAGTATCTCTAATTGAGCATTATTACTCAAGCAAAACATTAGAAGAATGGGCTTACGGGCTCTACACGATTAGCGGGACGAAATTGAAGTTATTTTTATTTAATGATCGACTAATTTAAACTTTGATTTGTCAATTTCTTTTGGAGCAATGGTTCGTGTTCTTGTCCTCTTGTCCTAAAGGAGGGGGAACGTGTGAAATTTAAGCGTGGAAATACTTAATCTCTGGGTAGGGGGCGATTTGAAGTAAGAAAAGCGATAACGCTTCACTAATTGGAAAGATGATTGCTCATCTTTATCGAATACCTTCCTTCACTTTTTTGAAAACATCATCTAGAAAATAAGAGTAGCTAGAAATATTTGCTAAATAAAAAAAATTGTAGCATTGTTGAAATTTAGGAATTTTGTTGAAATGTCGGGCGGCAAATCAAGGAAACTTTTTTCAAGGCAGATTTTTTCTTTTTCATTTTTTTCTGCCTTCCAGGTCATCAAAGGTCATCAACATGGAGCTTGACACCATCATAAAGTGCACTTTGGCCTCCGTTTAAGTGGCACTGGCGAAACGGCACGGCGAAACGAATACAAATCAACGTGCTCATATGTGAAGAAATTGCCATCTCGTGAAAATTGAAGGCGTTTTGTCAAACGTGGTGACAGTCAGTATGTTGGTGTGACAGAATTCTTAGGAGTCACATTTTGTGATTCACGGTTTCTAGAATCGGTCGATTTTTAGGAAGAAAGCCGTATGAACCTTCAAGAGTTGCCAAATTTTCTGTTATAAAACATGTATTTCAGAGGAAAGTTATGGAAAATCGTCCGTAAAATTTTCAGATATTTTAGATTGAATTTCAAACAAAATTTCCAAAAAAAATTGAAGAAAAACATTCACAATTTTTGCCAGTATATTCGATTTTCATTGAGGGGAACATGGCAACGGCTGAAGGCTCGCACGGCGTACTGTTGATGACTGCAGTTCTGGAGGTCCAAATTCGACTACATAACAGGTAAACATAAATAAGCGCTTGATCAATCAAGAGTCAATAGGACGGATAATGATGACAAAAAGGTAGCTAATGTGGTCATATCTTTGCCAAAACGGAACTCTGTGTATTATGACGTGAGCTATGTTATGCATACATTCTTATGGGTCTCAAGGCTCATGTTTTAGTGCACATGGTTCCGCTTGGCAGAAATACGGCCATATTAAAATTAACCGGCGCGGGGTCGAATAGAAGAATACCATTTGCCTTTTGTACTGCACAGTTTTGTATTCTGAATGCTGCGGTCAAAATCCAAATTCTACTCTTATCCCAGGATGAATGTTTGTAATCCGAGACCCAACAGTCTCATCCAAAATACACTCAACG